>JAIUJO010000292.1:283259-630759 GCA_023846275.1 Vanilla planifolia
TATGGATTTGAAGGTATGTTCTCAACATTTTTGCTAAGAACAAGTCGAACAACTTAGTTGACTGTTATTATATAAACTACTATAATCACTTCTCATATAGCAACAACTCTAACATGCCCAAGAAGCCTTAGAATCTGACTTTGAGAGACAACTTCATATAGTGGACCTATACGAATTTTGTCAAAAAGTTTATATGGGTGAGAGTTCCCATCTCAACGTGGACTTATGAATATCTAAGGATGATGAGTATGTTATCATGAGCTGAATGGGGGATAGAGTCTTTGCTTTGTCTAAATTAATTTGCTTTTAAGAAAAATGTTAACACAGTAATCTTACTATTTATGATTTGACCTATAAAGTATGAAAGGAGATTTGTTGAGAAGACATTCATCAAAGTATGCTAAATCTATATCTGGAATGATGTTGCTTTACTTATTTACCTTTATAGTTAACATAGTTTCGGTGATGCACGTCTTTGCTTTCTCAACATCAGTTGATAGAGCCTCAAATAAGAATGGATAAATCAACCACTCTAGTTTGCAATATGGGTGATTAGACAATAATTTTCTCAAAGATGTGGGGGGTTACAAATCAATTAGTATTAAAAAATAGTAGAGTATTGAGCACACCTTGCCTTATGAGTGTGGAAACTATTTGATGTATTTTAAAATGGTGACCTATTAGCCATGGAGTGCTCTAGATGTGACAGGATGTTTCTAGAGGCCGAGTGAGCTAAATTTAGTCATGCCTACTTTATTGGACACTCTCATTTATTCTGTTTGGACTCACTAATATGCAAGAAAGGAAGTAAAGTGCTTTATTAAATGATACAACATGCTTTGGTGCTAGAATTTGACTTATATTTCAAGTGTGGATTTGGAATACATTGTAATAAGATAAAAGGATTTGTGTAACTATGAATATAAAGTAATAGTAGATGCAAATAATCTATTCAAAAGTTGTTGGTACATTCCCATAAAAAAGGAAGATTGTGCACACCAACATGCCTGAAAAGTGTAACTTATTGTAAAGTAGGTTAGGATGTGGCATTATTAAGCTGTGGGTATGGGTGGTTGCAACATCAGATGGTTTTCAATTTTTTATTTGATTATTAATATGGTGGGATGGGTAATATGCTATGTTTTTTGATAGAGGGTGGAGTGGGGTTTCACATAGTTAGCTAGGTTAATATCTTATTAAAAATGAACTATGAGAAGTTAAGGTGGTAAAGCTTCTTGTATCAATATTAAGTGATTAATTTCATGAATTATCTTGGTTCTACATGATATTCTAGTTTTGCTATGCCTTTAAAATGCATATTTGTTTTTGATAGAGTGTGTTGCAAAGTAAATGGTTGTTGTTTGGGGCAATGTATTTTTACTAATAAATTATGAATTCATTTGTAGAGTGGAATATCCATAAGAATTAAGAATTGAATCCCATGGCTACTTGCAACATTTGTTAAGGAAGAATAGGTTATTCATAGTTGTTGTGTTGGACACTCATATGGAGACCTTTAATAGGTGTGAGGTGGATGGACTTTTGTGTAGAAATAGGAATTACTTTGTTCAAACTTTCATTGGGTTATTTAAGGATATTGTAGTATTATAAGGGAATTAAATTTAACTTTAGATTATGGATTACTCCTCACAGGTGGTTACTATCTCGGTGAGATATAGCAACAATGAGATTTGGTAGTGTTGTTCTATGTATGTATCAAAAGTCTATATAAACTACTGGCAAGATTGGGATCAAATGAAAAATACTATACAAGTTTGGTGGAAAGCTACTTGTTGTAAGGGCCTTAATGTCTTACTTATATAAGAAGATAAACAAAAGTGAAAAAATTAAGAAATGACCAGGTTAAGTATGTATTATCTAGCTTTATTCATGAATTGGATCTGATTAACTTTGGTTTTTATTAAGAATTGGTTAACTTGGTGCAGTAAAAAGGAGGGAAATGGTCTTATCTTCAAAAGATTGGATGGAGCTTTCTTGAGTTTCAACAATATGCAGGCCTTCTCGAGTACCACTTTACATATCTACCATATATTTGCTGAAAGCACTACATATCACTTATATAGCTTTGAAAATCATTATTGGGCAAAACTAAAAGAAGAACCTAATTTGAAATGGTATGGTTATGCTTAATCAACTAAGGTAGTGAATGTTTCTTAGAAAAGAACCATTAGAGGAGAACCTATGGATAGTCTATCCATTACATTTAGTAGTGCTTTAATAGTGTTAGGTCGCCTTGGTGTTTGATGAGACATGCATTAAATACTAAGAATTTTATTCTAATGGGCTTATTTAGTGTTAAAAAGGTATAATTTTATTGAACAAGCTATGCACCTTTAAGGATGGTGAATTAGTGGTCTTCAAAGAACCATGGAGTGTTCAATATGTTTCATGGATTACAAACATGTATACCATGCTTTGATAAGTTTTTTTTATATAAAATAGAATTTTAGCTGGTTGGTTTTAAGGCACTATCCTTTTGTATCAATTCAAATAATCTAGATCTCATCCAACATGATCAAATGGCCCAGAGGAAATCTAGATTTCATCCAGCAACCATACTCCATCTTGCTTAATGACTTATTTTTTAGCCATTACATTAGCCATTTTGAAAAAAAAAATTTAACATGTCTATAAAAGCTTTTTAAGCGCTTTTGCTACATATTTTCAAATAGCTTATTGCACTTTCTAATAGTTACAATCATAAGTTTTTAATAAATATCTAACTATTATAAATGAAGCAACTAATAAACATGAATCAATCTTGAGATTTCCAAAAAGTGCTCCTAAATATTCTATTAGTGTAAATTATTCTAGTAGTAACTACGTGTCCTACTTAAATCTTCAAAATTTTCCATCTAAGCCTTGCACGTCTAAACCTTCAAATTCTCATTTCTCTTCTTAAATCTATGTGTTTTTGCATTGTTCCATTAAGTATAAATAATTCTACAGATTTGACAATTTTTTTTTCGTCTTGCTGTGTTTTTCTTTTTCTCTTGGGTTGCGTTGCACGATATTTGTGAAAGTTCGAGATTGAGCTCTTAAAAGCCAAGGCTATAGTTGAAATAGAAAAGGCTAGTAGGTTGAGGTTAACCATAAGAAAAAAAAAGTTCAAGTTGTAGCCTTTTCTTGGTTGTATTTTTCTTATCCTTGGTTTGGGGTGGATGTAGATTCTAATTTGATTTTGACTACCTTAACATTTTAGTGTCTCATTTTTAATTTTTTATCTTCATTTTCTTATCATATTAAAGAAATAATATATATATGTAATCAAAATTTTCTATAAACATAAAATTATTTTTGAGAAAATACTATATTTAAAATATTAAATATAATTTTTAAGATAATAATTCACTCCCATGTTGCGAGATTTGTACATAGTTTTTACTTTAGATAGCATTAAAGAAATGGACTGTAAAAAAACTTCATAACATTCTTTGTATCCTTATCAATAGGATGAGGAAATCTTGGTGCTTCAACTTAAATAACATATGAACAACTTAACTAAGTCAAAACTTGATATTTTAGCAAAATGTATTGCTTCTTATCACACAACCTTGGCTTTAGAAGAAGCATGTTGGTTGTGATATGCTAAGCTTAATTAGGCCACACTTATGGACCAAAACACTCATTTTTTTTCTAGGTGGCATCTACCTCTTCTTACAGGAGAAACTATAACGACAAACTTAAAAATGATATCAAGGAGCTAATTGCCTACCCAACTTAGATTAAAGAAATTTTATCTTGTATTTCAATAAGAAGTGGTGTAGCCAAGTGTAGTGCGAGCCTCCTCAAACCTTCCAATCTTAGAGAACTATTAATAATGTATGTGTGGCTACACCTACGTCTCCAACTAGTGATGATGGGATCATATTTATGGTGATGTTTATCAAAAGAGATAAATCCCTTGGGATGGATGTCTTCTCATTTGAGTTTGTGCATGGTTATCGATAGATCACACAAATGGTCATAATTATAGTAGTAAAATAATTCTTTAAAGGTAGCTTTATTTCAAAAAGATGGAAAAACTCAATGACATACATATCTCTAAAGATCAAAGAGCATCCAAACTTGAGCATTATGTTGTAAAGTAGTGACCAAAAGTTTGTTGGCAAGAACAAATGGGGGGCTTCATGAGATCACTACTTAAGAACAAGTTGTTTTCGTGTTAAGACATGGTATATCTAATAATATTTTTTTGCAATAGCAAATCGCTACCCATTTGCACCAATCTACTACCAAAGAAGGACTGAATGAGCTAAAATTCAATATGAATGAAGCCTATGTCTAGTCATCCTCTATTTGAAAAATCAAAAGTGAATTGATGCCAAATGAGTGCTAGAAATTGTAATGAGCACCAAGATATTAATTTGCATACAATAAATATAAAACATTAGACGATAATCATAGAAACAAAAATATGTAACACACACGAGGCACAAATACAAGTGTCATGTTGTATCCAAGGCTAGTTACTCACTAATAACATAGAGATGGCTTACCTGGAAAGATGTTTGATAAAATAGTCTTTGTGATAATGGAAGATCAAAGAAAAGGTGACTTGGGTGTTAATTGAAAGCAATGAAAAACTTTACTAAGCCTTAAAAAAAATCTTCAGGGACAACAACATGTAAAATTATTTTAAACACTTATGAAAAAAAAATTGAGAGAAGTAAAGAATGCAATGATAGGTGATACGATTGGAAATTTGAGAAAACATTCAGAAATGAAGTGAAAAGGAATGACAAAATGAAAAAAAATGATGAAGTAAATAGAAATTAATATAGTGAAAGAAACAACATAGTGAAAAAAAACCATTATGAGCTATGATAGGAAAGTGATGACATATAATCAAAGGTAAATTTGCGAGGTGCCTCATCGTTCAAACCTTGCTCACCTACTCACTAAATTAGTGTTCTAAAAAGTAATCATGTTACACTTTTATTACAATCAAAATTAGAACTCAATAAGACACAACGAAAGAATTGAAATTTTGCTCTTACAAAGTTCATCAATTTTAAAATATAGGCCTCACAATGTTCATAAAAATCAAGGAGAATAGAAGAAAATAAGAAAAAGAAATTCAAACTCAAAATTGGTGATCAAAATCTATTTCCATATAGATTTCTAAGAAACAATCATTTCATTTTAAAAAATACTATTTTCTAATAACCTATTTTCCAAAGTTGTGGTTAAAACAATTTCAAAACTACTTTTTAAAGATCAATTATTTTGGGCCAAAAGTTATGTGGTCAAAGCTATTGCTAAGTAATTTTATAAAAAGATATATTTTTATTTCAAGCTAACTAGGTTAGTTATGGCCCTTGCAATTTTGATCAAGGTTGACATGTCATGGATTTGGTAATTATTTTCAGGGTCGATGTTTTGCAAATTGGGTCAATGAATTGATAAGATATTAGCAATGTCCAAGGTCATATCAAGATAGTCATGCCGTAAATTATTTTTGTGGGGCTAGTGTAATGTTGATGGTGCCACAGGTTCAATCTATCTCAATGTACATAGAGTGGGTTGTTTAGTAAGCTTGGTGTTTATTGTCTAGGTTTGTTCACGAGGAAAATGTCCTTTACTACCGTGGGTGAATCTAACAAGTTGCAAGAACATAACGGGTCTAGGTGCAATTGTGGGTTATGCAAACTCATGCATGGGATTAAGTTTAAATGACCCATTCACTAATCTATTTAGGTGGAGTATAGTCCAAGTCAGCATCGAGTCTAATCAGTTCATGTCAACAATGAGTGATAAAGGCAACAAGGAATGACAGCATCAATAGAGATGGGCCCAATGGGCAATTGTTTTATTCTTTTATTTGTTCATGATGTGAATTTTTAGCATATAATAGAATTTTAAGCTCCATTCTAACTAAGCACATCAGGAAAAGATAGCTTGATTTTTTGGAATTGTTAACACATGTCTAAATGGTCCTTGAGTAATAAACATCTTAACTGGTGTTGTATCTAATTCGTTTGAAGTAGAAAAATTTCATTTCTAATGAGTTACGTACTCTAGATTAGTCCTCATAAATGTCTAATGTGTTAAGTTTTAGTCTTTATGACTCTTTCATTATGATTGAAGTATCATTATTTCCTTGTTAACCTTTCCAACGAAAAAGATACCTTTGATAACTCTAACTTTTGGTTTATTTAGCATTCACATACATTACTACTTAAATCTTCTTGCTCTTCTTTCCATGATAAGATAGTAAGAACTTAGCTCCATGATATATGCATTTGGACCAACCTTTGAGATTTTGAATGGATGGACTACTCCTGAATGTAACTTGTACGAAGTTCATAGAGGAAACCATTCAGACTTGATTCTGATCATCACGAATTCTCCTTCTAAGAATTCTTTGAGCTTGAGCAGTGCATTAGCCAATCTATTGCACTAATCATTACTAAAATTTATTATTTCCTAAATATGCTCATGAACCAACTATATGCAAACATTTATGTTTGTGCTTGAATGGATAATAGGATTAGGTCAAATAGGTTAAAAGGTTCATATTCATTTTTTGATTCAATGCGGCACATTCTTGCAGACCTATTCATAGAACTATTATAAGCTTTCTTTGTTTGTAGTAAAAGATGACCAAAATTGTTTATGTTTTCACTTACAAAACACCATAATTGATTTCCTAAGATATGATTTATGAATGTAATTGATCAAAAGCTAGGTGTGATAGGAAAATAAGAATTTTAACCATATTTGCAAAAGATGCCAAATGGTTTTGCAAAAAATACCAAGTGAAGCAATCATCCTTATCAGTGATTATGGCCTTGAGAAACTAATTAAACATATAGACTTTGTCAAGTATAGTGTGGAGGCTGGAGCATAAATTATTGGGTCATAGCGTCATTGGGTTTTACAAATTATTTCTAAGTTGTAAGGGTCTACTCATAATTTCTCTTGCTAAAATGACCAATTATTAGGTTATTGATGATAATAAAACAATTAATGAATTTCCTTTACAAGGTTGTTGGGCAATGAAAACTCTTAATGTTATTGATTTCCTAAGATGTTGGTTAATCATTTATTGCCCTAATTTTGTTATAGTAAGATGATACATCATCTTTTAAGGTTTGAAGCCCAAAAAGTTAAGATGATGGGAAAAAATGTGCATTTTTAATGTTGGGTATGGGTGTTCTCCATAACCATGGAACAAATCTTTATAAGGTGTTCTAATTTATGTTTAATTGTGTAACTAAATTTTAAGATGTCATTAAAATAAACTATCACAAACTTTCTTAACTAGGATATTTGGGTCATTATTCTTATAAATGTGCTTGCCATGTTGAATATGGTGAAGCGAATGACTAAGCACTTATATAATATATCCATTATTTTAAAAGTCATTTTCACTCATCCTATAACTTAATTCTATCTTGTCTCTTTCTTCTTTTTGAATTGATTTTGGATACAATAGTGGCTCCTTTAGTTTGGCCCAAAAGTTCATCCAAGCAAGGGATAAGAAACTATACTTCTCATCATTTTGCTAATTTCTCTATTATTGAAACAAATTCTCCTTGAACCATTCTTTTTTAGGGTTTGAGGGGTAGAAACAAACACATGGATTATTACTTTCTCAAATGAATCCTTTTTCTAGTTAGTCTTGCACTTATTAATTGATTTTTGGGTATTTAGTAGGATTCAACTGATAATGTGACAAATTTAGTAAACTAGTACCTAGTATGAGGTCTATAGTATGTGGAATGTCATGAAGAGGTGGTAAACCTTGGGGTTCATTTGTTAAAATTTTAGGATTGCTAAATAAAATGGATTTGCAGTGAGGGATATTGTTATATAAGGTATTATTATGGCATTAAATGAAAGTTTTATCAATATATTCTTTGTCTACTTTACCAAGGGACATAAATAAGATTTTCGTATTTGGGATGTTGGGTGGTTTTTGATGTCTATATGTTAAATTTATTGTCATGATGTGTAAATGTGCAGGTGTTGGTCTTGTTAGCAATAATGGCATCATGGTCATATAACTAGGGTCATAATAAAATGATACTTCATATTAACACAAGAACAAGATCACAAAAAATATATTCAATTTTATTGGAGTAATTTAAATAGTATAATTTATTTTTTCTTGATACACATGTATATTTTGTTAATTAAAAAAATAGTGTATGGATTTAGGTGATGAATGATCCATAGTTTGAGGTATGATATACCATTTGTAGAAATGGCTTTGATGGTACTTCCACTTTCTATGACACATTTATAAACCTTTTGCTCTAAGCTTGGCAAAGATTTAACAAATGGTGTTATCGTCTTCAATCTTTACTTCTCTTCGATTAGGTTAAGGTGCTTCTCATAACTATAATTGTGTTCATTCTTTGATCTCTTATTTTTTCATTGGTGTTCAATTCCCAATAATTGTCTTCCTCGATATAGCTCACTTGTCATTTTTGGTACTGGGCTATCGTATGACTTCACTTTTAACATCAAGAACACGTTACTTGGGTGATTGGTTAATAGGTGGGTTGGGTTTCATTGCAAGTTTAAGGATAGAGAGGGCTTGGAGTGGTATGTATTGGTATACTACTTGTGGAGCATCTGGTGTTGGTCAGCTTGAAGTTTAACATGGTTGATGCTTCCACACTTTCGACATAATAAATGTTTCTAGGTTTCATAGTTAGTGGAATTCTTATAGGACACTTCTAAGGTGTGAATGTTTTGCATGAAAAGCACCCCTAAATATATCTCTAAGCCCAACTCAGAATCTGGAAGAGGGGACAAAAGGGTACATTAACACCACAATACAAATGTACTTATCAAAATGAGTAATGCACTCATTAACATACCTTTTTACTTTTGTTAGGCATGTCATTGGTCAAGTAAGTCAATCTTTTAAGAGGGGAATATATATTTTGATGAGTTGTGATCCAATTTGTTAGCCTTAATTTTCTATGATTTTTATAAATAGATGAGTTTTTTCCCAATTTCGTTTGTGCAAATAATACCTTTGTTTTTCATTAAGTTTAAAAAATTAGAAGCAGTGGTCCAAGGAAACTTTTGACTCCATATTTTTTAAGGTTTATGATCCCTTCAAAGATAAGAATGTCACATTTTGTAGACTTCATATGTTTGTTACCATTATTATCTTAGCATTAACCAAATTTTATTATAAGAGGTATTTGATTAAAGTGGATGAAAATATTAGGTTTGAAAAGGTGGGCTTATTTTGAGCTTGTTCTAGTTCAAGTATTCAAAAACCATATTTCTCTAGCTTGCCTTCAAAGGTTTGTAGTTTAGTTAATCGATCTTAGAGGGTCACTTGTGCTTGGTTAATGTGTGGGGGCTGTATGTGATATGTTCTATATGATATCATGTGTATAAACTCTGTCCTTTAAAAAAAGAAAAGAAAACTCCCTTGTTCGATCTTTATCACTTGTTTTTTAAGATTTGGTGCTTATAAAGAAAAATTAAAAGGAATGCTTAGTTTAGCATTGCTTTTCTATCAGCATTGCAAACGTTGGTATAACCAAGCTCGATAGCAAAATTTGTTGCTTAAATAGTGGCACAAACTATAATAGGCATTTAATGATTAGCTTACACTGATTTAGAATAAAGAAATTGAGATGATAAGCTTAAGAAACCTAGAGAGGCAACACACATTAAAAAGCTATCCAAGGAATATTTAGTCAAGAAGTGACCAAGAACACCATAGGGT
This sequence comes from Vanilla planifolia, assembly GCA_023846275.1. NCBI lineage: Eukaryota > Viridiplantae > Streptophyta > Magnoliopsida > Asparagales > Orchidaceae > Vanilla > Vanilla planifolia. The sequence continues at coordinate 292,984 of JAIUJO010000292.1, forward strand.
GCATTTCCTATGCTAATCCTATTACCAATTCAATGGCACAAAGAAAGGGTATTTGGAAAGCGATTTGACAAAACCAATTTTTTATATGGATTGAACAATATAAATGCCACATGGGCGAAGATTAAAATCCTTGACAAACATTAATAAGCAATATAGAAAAGAAGGAGTAATAAAGTAACTTACACATAAAGCCCACTCAAACAAAACAAAAAGTTGAATTGAGAATAGGATAGAAAGTGACAATAAGTAATGGAAATCTAAGAAAACATTAGGTATCAAAGTGAAAAGGAATAATGAAGTACAAGGAAAAGACATAATAAATGTGAATCAATGATGTAAAAGAAATATCAAAGTGAAAGAAACCATTATGTAGCATTGACAATGAGGCCAAATAGCAGTGTTATAGGTAAACTTGTACACTATCACATCACTTAAGTTTCGCACACTTCCTTCTAATGTTGAAACCAAGATGGTTCAGTACGTTGGTGTCGCATTGTAATTAATTCTAGAACTCAATAAGGCATAATGGAAAAAGTGGAATTTTGTACATGTAAGGATCATCTTTTTGAAATGGTATGCCTCCCATTTTGTGAAGAGCCTATGTAGAGAAAAAAAGAAATTAAAAAAGTAAAATTGGTGTAATTAGCTCTTACCAAATATCAACTTGAAAATCTCCCTTTTTAGTTTCAAAAAATCTATTTTTCAAAAGGTTTTTTCGAAGCTTTGGTCGAAGTTATCTAAATATAGCTTTCTAAAAAGTTATCATTTTGGCCCAAAATTTCCAAGGCCCAAACTTTTGTGAAACTATCTTCGTAAAAAGTAGCATTTTCATTTTTTTATCAGGCAGGTCCACAAGGGTCATCAAAATCAATTTGTGTTTGGTTTTTTGCATTAAATTAGTGAATTGGCACACAATAGAATGTGTTGTAGGTAAAATTCAAGTACATGTTTTGTGGATCTAGTCATCAGATCGTTGTACTGTCGATGATGTCTTTGTCAAATTTTAGTTGATGAGTCATGGATGAAGTACGGGGGTCAATGTGACATCGACGTTGTCATGGATTAGATCGAGTTCAATGCATAGTTAAGTGTGATGATAAGTATGCATTACAATAGTAGATCTAGTTTTGTTTGGGGGTCTTACAAATATTGGTACTTTTAAATTGGTCCTCATGGATAGGGATGAAGTTGTAGATCTTGGTGTGTTTGTAGGTCATTGGAGCTTGTGATCTTGATTAGACTTTAAAGACTTGTTCATTGATCTGTTCCAAAAAACATGGTCTAGGTATGCTATTAACTCTAACATGGTCAGTGGTGGGTAACACACTAAGGCATAGACAAAAATGGGTCGTTTTGTGGATCCTTTTCTCCTTTTTCGCATGAAAGTTGAGCCTATAATATAATTTTAGTCAATATCTTAACTCTACATATAACTAATAGATTATTGATTCCCCAAAAGTTTCAATAGATGTTTGATTGGTTTATGGGCATAACAAATGGTAACTAATGACTGCAGAAGAATCTTACCAAGACTATTTGCTTTGATTGTCCCTCAAAAACTATTGTGCTTAGAAAAAACGGGTGTGTTAGGCTATAAAGATCTTACTTTATTCATCCCAAATAATCCAACTCATAGTAGCAATACTAATCACATTCTTGATAAGTGAAAATGAGAAAAGCGTATTGTTAGTAACGAAAAAATACCCAGAATATTTTTGTTGGTTGTTTCTACCCAAGTGAACCATTATATATGAAGTTAAGAAGGCATCATAGGTTATTTTAAAATGGTAAACACACGACCTCTTCTTGAGTGTTTTTCTCATTGTCATAGTCCACAATTCCTTGTATTTTTTGCTAGTTGGAACATAATCTATGCTGGTCCCTTATAAATGTTAAAGCAAAACTTTCTTGTGTCTTTGTTAGTTAGACTAAACCTTTACAAAAATGGCTACTTTTGTAACTAAAACTTAGTCAAGTTATAATTCTAAAAAACAAATCCCTTTGCTTAAAGCATAATACATAAGATTCTATAAAATGTGGGTCATGTGTAGAACATATGGAAAATAAAAAAAAAATTCCCACAAACTTTACTAGTAGTTGTTCATCAAAACTTCCAATAAGTAGTTGTGAGCTTTTGGTGTTGGCAAGGGTCTTAAAATAGTTAAATGTCATAAAATTAATTTAATGAAGGAAAAGTAGTATGTGAATTCATTAAGAAATGTTATGTGGTATGAATTCCAAAATGTTTTATTAAACTCTACTTATAAAAACTTTAGAATAGTTTTGCTTTCTTAGAATTAATTTAATCCCTTGCAATTGTGAATTAAACATTAAAATTTCATAGATAGGTTTAGAACTAACTTAAGAACATCTACTAGCTATGCAAATTTATTGTTTACATAAATGGTCATATTTACTAGCTATGCAAATATATCTTGTCTATATGCATTGTCTGTTTTATATGTATTTTTCCTAACTTTCCATACATACATTACAACATCCTATCAATGGTTTTGTCATGTATCTTTATAGATTTATTTGAACAAATGTTTCTTCAATACATGCATGCCGACATTGCCCTAGTTGGATTTCCAAAGCATTTTAAAACCATTTTATGAATAAAGTGTGAAAAATTCAAATGATATGTTTTGACATATTTTTAAAAACATGATGCATGCAAATTGAATCATATAAGATAAAGTTTGGAAAATATCCACACAAAGTTTTCCTAAAATTCTTCTTAATTTTTCAACATTGCGAGGGAGCTTCCTTTCTTTCAAGCCCCCATGGTTCTTTCTATCATTAATTTGCATTTAATTTGCAAATTGAAAGTTTTTTTTGTGTTATGAATGATCATGATCTGTTGTTGAGTAGTCACTTAGAGCTCAATTATTGCTTCAATTATGATTTTAAATTAGCCTGATTTGAGGTTCATTTGGATTTCATTTTATGCTTAATGAATTAAACTCTAATTCATTAAAGTTTTGTCTATAGGTCACATAGCTTTAGTGTGTTATAACTGACTTAAAAAACTTGTTAGTGGCTTAGTTTATTTATATGGTTATGAACTAAACTTAAACTTGGGTCGTGAGGCTCATGTGACCAATAACATAAGTATTATGTGACTCGTATGAAGAAATATTAAATATTAAAAGAATAAAACCATTATCATTAAATAATTTAGAATTTTCATAAATAAGTAAATTTTTTTTGTGCAAATAAAAATAATAAGAAAAGCAAAAATATATATAATGTTATGTAGATATTGAAAAATAAAAAATCCTTAGAACTATATCAACAACATATTAAATACTAATTTTTTGTACATAGGCATATAATATATACAAATATTTGTTTATTAAAGATTTTTCTAATTATTAGATGTATCATAAAAAGGTTAGTAAAGGAAAAGAAATAAACTTTTAAAAACTCTTCAATTTTAATAAATAATTAATAATGATATATATGTGATAAGCATTAAATATTTTAAACTCATAGGAAAAAGAGATGCCATTTATATAAAATATATTTTAAAATAAATACTTGGATAACGTTTCTTGATAACACTTACTGAAAAAAGTTCTGATTGTAAAAAAGTAAAACATTTCATTTAATAGAAAAAAACATTAAGAAAATTGTACACTTAAAGTGATAAATACCAAGCGCAAAACATATTTAAAAAAATACTATCAATATGAAGGTGAAGATTTATTTGTAACAAAAAAAGATAATTGTGAATCTATTTAAACATTTTGAATGTTTAAAAGTAAGTCCATAAAAATTGAATAAATAATGTTAGCATGTAATTTCAGTCTACACCATTAAAATATGTTGAATAGTGCTCATGGTTTAGATGGAAGAGGCCTTTTAAATTTGTTGGCTAGGTTTTTTTTTCTCAATGAAATGTCACTTTTAGTTTTAGGTGAGGTGGTGTGACTAGTTTGAAGCTGTGTATTTATGTAGCTACAAAGCTTCATTGGTATTTATGTGAATTGGTGAAATTAAGTTGTTGTTTTATCCAATGGATTCATATTAATACCTAAAAAAATTCTTTTATGTAATTAGAAGATGAGGATTAATAGTTGGATGTGTGATTTCTTAGTCATGAAGGTAATTTTGTGAATGCTTCACGAAGAAGGGAGTGGGATTGTCTTCTATCACATTTCCTTCTATTCAAACTTTGATTTTTTCCATATATTTTTGGTATAAAAGTTCTCTTTGATCATAAGCAATAACTTATCAAGCTCCATTTCTTTATAAACCATTATTTGTGAATTAATCTTAAATTGAATTACCATTTGTTATACCTTTTCTACCTTAGCTTAGAACATTTTATTGTGGAAGATAAGATTCATTATAAGCCTAGCTATGGACCATATAAGTATTTTTCCTGGTAATTTAAAAATTTAAGTTTATATTATACTATAAGGAATCATTTATAAAGCTAAAATGTTTACAAATATTTTAATGTTTGCATCATTATTTATGTAGTAGTCTCTTTGTCATTTTTTAGTATTAAGATAGTTTCTATAAGAAGTTTAGTAGAATTTGAAATTTTAACTACCATTTTAATATCAACACTTGTCATTATGGAGCTTCAGTTTGCACAGACAAAAATAGTGGAGGGCATATTCTACACATCCTTTCCTTATATTTTCTCCTCTTTCATTATTCTTCTTATTTATGCATTTCGATTAAAATTACATTCAAACTATAAGATTCCTATCATATGTCCCTTCACTATCATTGTTTTTCTAATCAAATCATAATCTATGTTATTCAGATGAACATGATGGTCCACAACCATTACTCGTTGCACTGTCACACTTTGTTACACTTTCCTCATTTTTAGTAATTTTTTTCAACGCTCATTATGGCTTTCAATCATTGCATTTTTATTACATACATGATGACAACCCACAGCCATGGCCTCGCTGTCTTGTTTATGAGGCATAACTTTATTATGCATCATATTGACCATGTAGCTCAAAAGAGAGCAATAGTCACAAGTGAATTTTCACTTTTACCACTAAACTAATGATTAACATAGCGAGGAAATTACATCTAACTAGTTAAACATAAATCGAAACAAAATTTTCAAGCAATTCACCAATAAAATTTTACAATGTTTTAATGTAATTCTTATGTCACTAGTGGTCTGCTTTTTTAACATTAACTGTATTTTTTAGGATTAGATTTATATTTATTCTTGTCAAATTAGATTACAAAATTCTTGACCAAGTTAATGTTATCTTATGAAAACTTATCACTCTTGAAAGACACGATGCCTTCCATTCAGTGTACTAAAAACAAGCATCTATAATTATGTCTTAGTTACATGCATTTCTATTATACTCAAACCATAAAATGATTCATGTTACACATTTATTTTATTATATTACTTAATCCACTATTAGAATCCATTTGATTATTGTGTGTAATGTCTTATTATGCTTAACATTAAAATCTTTTTGACGCTACAATTTTTATTAATGAGAATATTATTGTGCAATAAGAATTACCTTGGTTACTTAAATCTACAAATATTAATCCTATTGCACTTCTTATAATCATTTCAATGAACTTAGACAAATCCATTAAGGTTTAAGACACTCAAATGTATCCCATTACTACCAACTATGGAAATTTCTTACAGAATATTTGGTGTGATCAAATTATATGGCTAAATTTATATTATACTTGGAAGAACTTAGTTGTGTTAAGTAGCTGTTTGAAATTTTAATAAAGTATTTTCTATGACTTAAAATATCAATCTTCTTATTCAATACTTAATGTTTAAATTACATAAATGATAAGCACAAAAGTGAAGGTTTGACTTTCTTTACCACAAATGCAAATTTGAAAAACTTTCAAAAATTTATCCACTTATGTCAAATCAAAATAAAACCTATCAATATATCAATAATGTATTCCTAATTTTACACTTCATTGTAGTAATTAATTTTTTACAGATTGCCTTTTTGAAACATTTTTACCAAGTTTATGTGTCTTAGGGTTATTCTAAAAAAGGCATCCAAACAAAAATAAATGGAATTTGTGTTATCTCCAAAACACTTTTTGTCCCTAATTTAAATTATAAAACTATGCACAAAAGTGTATTTGCTTATGCATATGAATTGTTTAGGATAAAATGATTAATCACTCTTTTAAAAAAAATGTTGAACTCAATGAATACATTAACAATATAAATATATAAAATATGTAACGACTGAGTTTGTTTAACTGATATAAGTTAAGTTATATTATGTGGTTTAATAATGATCTTATAGAGATTTTTCTTAGATGATTGCAATTCCACAATTTATTTGTTTATGATGATTTTTGTACAAGGAAACTTTTTTATGCATGCAGGTTAACATTTTGATACCTTCCTTTTTTTTTCTCTTTTTCCTTTACTCTTTGTGCACTTTTCGTTATCATTGTGGCATGAAGGCAAGATCTAAATCTAGTTGATGGATTCGAATCCTACCTTTTTCTTCCATCATTTTTGATCTTATTTTTCAAATGTAATGAAATATTTTTCATATGTAATGAAATATTTTTCATACTTTTATATATATTATATATTTTTTAACTAATATAATATCAAATAATTATAAATTAGCACATATATTTAGTTTTTTATTTTTTTTATTGTAGTTTTTAATGTTTTATTTTTCTCAACATATGTGTGATGTTTTATGACAAATTGTACACAATATTTTGATTACTTTTAGATATTTTGTAGCTTCTGCAATTTTTATTTTTGGACTCCTAAAACATATTGGTTCCACTCTTTTTTTGGTAAAACATGTTTTCTTATCACATTTTACTTATTATTTTTTGAATTTTTTCCATTTTTACATTTTCTTATTCCTTATATTTGCAATGATTTGTCAACTTATTTTTTATATGTTATATAGTTTGAATAATATATATGTTTAATAACACAACTATTTTGTTAGCTTTTGCTATTTCAAAATTTTCAAAATTTTAGCAGTAAATTTATTTTCCTAGGATTACCTAAATTTGATATCATTTTCTTTGTGATTTTGATTAATTTAAACATTTCGAGATAAAAATTATTTTTTCTTTTCTTGACAAATCCCATTATATTGGGACAATCACAGGCTTGGCTAGCTTGCAAGATAAATAACGAAAAAAATGAAAATAGATCAAATGCTAGAATCATTTTGTTATCTTAATGATATTTTACTAATTTTTTTATGTTCTATTTTCAATTGCTTTACATGTTTCTTACCTTTCAATAAAAATTTAATTACTTATTATCAAATTATAAAAAAAATCTTTAGATATTTAACATATTAAGTTTTAATTTTTAATAGAAATTAAATTATATTTAAATTTTAATAAGAATATAAAATTGTAAAAAAATTATGTTTGAACAATTTTTAAAATATTAAATTAATTCCTAATAAATAACTTGATAAATTTTATCAATAACAAATTCATGAAAAATATGCTAGTCCAATCAAGAATGCATATAATATATTTTTGGAGAATTAAAAGAATACGATATGATACTATTTGCAATATTTCCATAAAACTATAAATTCATGACAAAAAAATATAGGTACTATGTATTAGCTAAAATATTGGATTACATAAGAATATTTCTCAAAATATTATGAAGTTAATACCATTTTTTTAATGTATCATACCTTAAAGGTTATTTTGGTAAGATTTATAATTTTTAAGTATCAATAAAAAAGTAAAAGAAAAATAAATAAGTAAAATTAAATATTTTAAAAGAACAAATGAACTTAGTTGAATGATATAAAAAAATGTTTTATAAAAAACAAAATGCTAAATATGTTAAATGAGAAAAATATGTAGAAGATGGTAAATTAAATATCATAATAAAAATATGTACTAAATACTATTTCAATAAACATTTTTTGAGATAAAAAATGGCAAATCATCAAGAAATAGGTGTACGTCAATTTTTAAATAAAATGTATAACACATTTGAAAATATTTTATGCAATTAAATCATGACAAATATGCCAAAATAAAATAATGAAATATTTCCACAAAAATTTACAACATTAAAAGTGATTTAAGTAATTATTTCCAAATGTTTAGAAATGAACACAAAATTTTCTGGTAATGCAACATAACATACTTGTTAAAATAAACTTTTCGAAATAATTAAGTAATGTTTTATTATTAAAATAATTAGATAATTTAATATTTGATCATTTTGACCAATAGATCAAGAAGTTACAAGAAAAAGTAAATAAAATATAATCCAAATAAATTAAAAAAAACAAATAAATAGATTTATGATTTTAAAAACTTTAAATATAATGATTAATAAAAATTTTCAAAATGATTGAAAAATTATAGTTGAATATTATTAATAAATATGAAATATTGAAAATAAAGAAAAATAATATCAATAAATTCTCATAAAAATTTGTTAGATAAATTACAGATTACTTTCCATTTAATGAGATAAAAGAGAATAAAAGAAAAAAAATCTTAGTAACCAATTTGTATGTATTTGAGAAAACTTTAGCAATATCATAAGGAAATAATATACAAAAATATAAATTTATATAATAAGCATTTAAATTTTATTTTAAAAATTACAAATTTAAAAAAGAGCTGAAAATATAAAATATCTCAAAATATTTTTATATGTTCCAGAAGGCTAATTTTTCTTCATAATTTATTATTAAATATTAAAAACTTAATGCTTTTTCAAGAACAACAATTTGCAAATAAGTAAGTCATAGATGTTAAAAAATTTTATCGCATAAAAAAAAATAATTAAAAATATAACTCTCATAGGATTGTGAAAAAATAAAAACATAAAAATGTATTATTACCCAAAAAAAGTACAATAAGTAATTCTAATATTTACAAACCCAATAAAAAAAATTCCCAAAGAAACAAGAAACAAAAATTTTCCATTGCAAATGAAAAATATCAAAGAAATGATCAATTTATCAATATCAATAATTCAACAAAATACTTAATAAGATATAATTTATATATTAATAATGTTTTCACAAAAGTATTTTCCATATTGATTACTTGGAAATTTTGAAATGCTAAATAAATTAACAATAGATTCTCAAAAATATTTCCTAAGAATTTTGATAAAAAATGTTGTAATTGAAAAAATAATACAATTTAAAAATAAATTATTAAAAAATAAAAAAATATTTAAAAATATTCAAATTTACAATTGTCATTCCTATTTTTTGAAGAACAAATTATTTAAAAAAATTTTAATATTAAACATATGAATAAGAAAGTCTTAATGATTCAAAACATTCAGATTTTGTGATGTTAGCCAAATAATTTAAGAAATTAAACATGTGAACCAAAATCTTATAATATAAATTAAATAATTCAAAGTTTTGTGAAATGATTTTGTATAGAATAAAAAGATCATAGATGATAAAAATTATTTAAATTATTGGTACAAAATTTTAAAGAATTTATATTATAAGAAAATATTTATAAAAAATAATTATTTTGTATATAATTAAGATAAGCATTAAGAAAAGTGCTTAAACAAAGAGTTTTTCTATCCATACAGTATAATAAATAAGCAATCATTATTAACTATATTTAAATATTTACAAACATGCTCAATTTACGTAGTACTTGGCTACATAAAACATGCTAAATTTCAATAGAAAAAATAAATGATACATGGTTATTATAAAAGTATACTTCAAATATTTGGTAAATTTACACAAAACATTACAAAGTTGCATGATAACGTAAGCAAAAAAGATATCTTATTATTGTAATTAAAACATATAAAAATAATTATGATAGTTGAATACTTAATATATCAACAACCATTTACAACTTAATTATCAATGCTATCCTCTATATGAAATTTTAAATAAGCTTGAAAAATAGTTAGTTGATTTATAATAAAATTGTTAAAATGAAAAGTATAGAACACTTAAATAATTTGTGAAGACATGCAACAAATTGGTATTATCCTGCTTATGGAAAGTCATATAAGTTTGAAAAAATAGTTTATTTATGATAAAATTATTAAAATACAAAGTATTTAACACTTAAATAATTAATGTATGCATGCAAAAACTTGGTGCAAGCATCTCATCAACAATAACAAGATATTTTTTTTATTTACATTACTGTGCAACTCTTTAATGCATTGTATAAATTCAAGGAATATTTTAAATACAAAACCGTTATGTAAAATCAAGGTGAATAAATATTGATGCGTAAAAGCATTTTAGGGATGTCTTAGGCTTTCTTTATATCAACCATAAATTTGAGTGGAACAACATTTTTTTTTGAAAACATTTGCAAATAAGTTGAATTTTTGTCTTTCAAATACTTCAACTTTTATAATAGAAGTTTATACTAATGTATCGTTGAGCTTAGTGAGGACTAGATTTTGTGGAAGCAAACATTGTATGACAAATATTGAGCACAATTTGATGGCTCAACCTATTGACTATGGAGTCTAAAACAACAATAATTCTAGAGTGGCTAATCTACAAGGAATTTCATTTTTGAATCTTTAAGGTTAGCACGTTAAACCATTAATTGTTTTTGTAATTGTGGTGCATAAAACTATCAATCTTATATGTATATGTGAATTTTGTTTTAGTTGTATTTCATTTGAGGGTATTTGTGTTTTTGAAAATCTTATAAATATTCAAATATTTTTTAAAATAAAAATTTTATTATTATAAATTTTTTAAGCACAGCCCAACTATTAAGCTCGAATGGCTCAGGGCAAGTGACTCGTACTACCTCGAGGCATGGTCATTAGGCACATCCAACGGCCAAGAACTTGTCGAATCTAAGATGAGTTATGCTTGAGTATCAGTACAGTCATTTAACTATTGTAGTCTCTAGGCTAAAAGGTTCAGTGCATTACTTATGAACCAAGTTAAGAGAAGCGAGTCAGGACATACTCATTAATTGTCTTAAGTAAATGAGGTCAGGTAAGACTCATAGTTTTGTGTTGGCGACAAGGAGCATGACCTCTCAAGAACACTAATGGTAGCCAACCCCAATAGGATGATTATAATATGTAGTTGATCTATTATAAATATAAAATAATTCAACTGTTTCAAAATAAGGGATTAAATAAACATTATTACCAAACTTTAGGTTTCTATACTAATACAAATTTTTTTTAATCAAACTGTCCATATCATGCCCATATTTATGAAAAGTTAACTTTCTTTGGTTATTAATCTAGAATAGTTGATAGAATGGTTCAGAGTCTCTCCTTCTATGCAAACAGTAGTCTGATCATTGTTATTATCCATCTAACTTTCAAATCCAATGCCCTAGATCTTATTTCACTATTATTTGATTTGGACCTTTTATCATTTGCTTTGATTCGATGATTACTACATTGTTTGCTTAATCGGATGTTAGTTGTACTGTCTTCTCAATATGTTTCGACTAGCTTATCAAAAGTAGATTCCAGCCATTAGGGTGTTATTTTTTAAGTTTTTTTATTTCAACTACATAAATGGATCAATTATCAAATATTAAAATAATTGAATCAGACTTGAAAATTTTCATACAAGTTGAAATGATGTTCAAACAATGAGTAACACATTTTTATATAATTATTAGAGCTTTGGAGTTTAGTCAGTCTCTATTTCTCCTACCTTTGTTCATAATCATTTTTATATTTCTTGGAAATAACTACTTCATTCATTAGCAATGTTTAAAGAATTAAAGGTGTTGGAAAATTTTTAAGAAAAAATGGTAAAGTATCGTGGGTATCTCAAGTCCTATAGATGAAACAACAATTTTTAGATTATGGCATAGAATTTACACAATTCTAATTTCTTGTGATAATTTAAGTGCAATTTATTTAGCTAAAGATCCCATTCAACACTCATGAACAAAACATATAGAATTAAGATATAACTTTATTAAAGAGCACATATATAAAAAAATAATTTAGTTGTTATTTGTGCTATCATGTACCTAATTAGTTGATATTGCTACTTAACAATTGGCTATCATAGCATTTAATAAACTTAGATTAAGCATAGTTGTCATTAAACCCTTTGTATCATGACAAAAATGGAGAGAACTAAGTGTTAGAATTATTGGAGAGGGTAATCTAGATATCAAGAGGTGTATATGGGTTATCTTATTAGGTATATAAAAAAATGTTAGATATTAAATTAATTAATTTTTCCATTATTGTTAGATTTTCCTTTTGCTTTTGTTTTATAATCCTCAAGGGGGAGATTGTTATACCTTTTAATATGATGATCACAAAACCAAGTTTATGTATTTATTAATACATTATTTAACTTAGTATTGTTTTAGTTAGATCTCATGGAGTTTTCTAATAGTCTAGATTTATTGGAGTAAGAACTATAACATAAATACTGAATATAATTTAATGGCTCAATCTACTAACTTTGGAGCCAAAGATAATGGCCTTACAGAGTGTCTAACAAAAAAAGAAAGTCATTTCTAAATTCTTACTATTAGAATGTTAAACTTTTAATTTTTCCATAATTATGGTAAATAGGGTTTTCATCTTTTATGCATATTTGACTTTGGCTTAAGTTATATTTTATTTAAAAACATTTGAGTTCTTAAAAATCTTAAAAATATTTAATTTTTTTATACATAATTTTTTATTATTATAGTAATAATATGTTTTTTGTGCACTCTCAACCATAACCCCGAAAGGCTTAGCTCAAATAGCATGTAGCAGATTGGGGCACATGCTTTTGGGACCCCTGCAAGCGAGGAACCTGCTCAAATCTGAAATGGCTCAAGCCCAAGTATCGATAAACTCAGGTTACTATAGTGGTGTCTTAATTAATTTGTTGAAGGCAATACTTATGAACAGGCTTCAGCAGTATGAGTCATGGCAGATTCTTTAAGCAGTTTAAGAAAATCAAGTTAAGTTAGATACATACATGCCCACTATTGACCCGGGTCGTGCCTTCTTAAGAACACCTTGGGGTAGCTAGCCATTGAGGCTGATTTAATATGTAGTTGATGTATTATAAGCACAAGATACTTCAACTATTTTGCAATGTGAGGCAAAACAAAAGCAATTACCAAACTTGAGATTTTCACAATGGTTGATCATGCATGTTCACAATTGAGCAGTCCAGTCACACTCGTATTTATGAATGGTTAACATTCTTCAGTAATTGGTTCAGAATAGTTGATCAAAAGATTGAGAGTCTATTTACCAATGTAAAAAGTACTCTAATCGTTGTTACTATCCATCGAACTTCTGAATCCAAATCTCTAAATCTTAACTTCTTGCAATTAAATAGGAACCCTTTATGATTTTAGTTGATCTGATGGTTACCACTCCATTCACTTAATTGGAGTGTAGTTGTACCATCATATTCGTCTATTAGTGCTAGCTTTCTAAAAAGTAGATTTTTGATGTTGTGTGAGTTCTTTTTGGAGTTTTATTTTATTTTTTTATAAATAGGGATCATTTACGAGATCTTAAAACTATTGAAAAGAACATGAAAATTTTCATACAAGTAAAACTGAAGTTCAAACTTTGAGCAACGCTTTTCTACGTAATTATAGGAGTTAAGTATTTTTATCAATCCCCATTTCTCTCACTTTCCTTCATAATAAGTTTTCTATTTCCTGGTAACATCCTTTATTCAATAGCAGTATTACTACTGTTGTTTAAAAAATTAAAGAGTTTAGATTTTTGTAAGCAAAAATTGTAAATTTTAAAATTTTTTCATATAGCTTGAATTTCTAAGATTTTGGTATCTCATTGGTGCACGAATATATAATTGTCTTAACTGTGCCAGCTTTGACTAAAGGGAGCAGTTAGTAGAAACTGGATAAAAGATTGGGGGTGAATGTGGGCATAGGTTTTAGTCAAACCACATAAAAATATTTTATGCATTTTGTTAATTGTCTAAAATTTTTAGTTTGTTGATAAGTTTTATGCAAAAAGCTATATTTTAAGCTCAAAAACATTTTTTTTCAAATTTTTTGAATAAAAAAATTTGTTAAACACACAATTCATCTCTCTTCAATTATTCATTTTCCCTCACACATTTTACACAAAAACACACTTAGTTTCTTGAGCATGCTAAAACCCTTTATGTTATTGTCCCACCAATTGTTTTATCCATATATTTAATCAATTGACTTGTGCTTTTGATATTAATGTCTTTCAAATGTTGTTCACCTATCATATCTACAAACAAAGCAAGATAACCAATTAGTATGTGACTTAACTAGGTCATAAAAATAAAAATATCATAGAGAATTGCTCATAGGAACAAAAACCTATTTTTGTTTTATGATTACTTACCATCTAAGTTTATGGCAACATATTTTAATGTAGTGCAAGAAGACATTTGCTAGATATTAACAAGTCAAGCTAGATTTTGAAGTAATTAAAGCACATAGTTGAGCACCCTTTCACTCAAGGAACTTCCCTTAAAAGTAAGCTTAATTTCTTCCCCTTTTGTGATCATAAAAAAGTCTTCTAATTTTATGGAATAAATCTTTACTAAGAAGCTTTGTTAATGTGCTAACTTGTTGCTTGTTGTTAGCAACAAATTAAATGTCTATTATATTTCATTCTACACAGTCCATGATCAAATTGTGCTTAAAATAAATTTGTTTGATCTTATTGTACTTTATAGCATTTTCAATTGGGAAAAAAGCATTCAAATTTTCATATTTTAGGGGAATTATTTGTAAATGTAATGCCATATCATCCTATTTCCTTTTGAAACCAAAAAAATTTTACAAGAAATCCTCCTAATGCTATATATTGTGGTTCATTTTTTGCTAAAACAATTGTTCCATTTTTTGCTATATCATTAGTTTAAGAGTTGCTAAAAATGATTAAATGCCTAAAATTATTTTCTTATTTGTTCAAGAACCGACATAATATCTATAGCCATATCCTATGAGATCATGACGTCAGACAATTTTGGGATAGCAAAACCTTAAATAACTTTATTTCAAGAAATTATCAAAATATTCTTTTTATAACTTCTAGATAGAAACCCTTAAGGCTTGATTGAAATTTCTCAAAAAAGTTCAATACTAAAAGCTATGTGTGGTCTTGTAATAGTCAAGTAAAGAATGTGTCCTTTCGTGGTATAACTTGAAATCTATTGGTTTTCTTTTCTTGTGTTTATTCAATAGTATGGTGAGGACTCTTGACAGCAGAAATGCATTTTATGTTCTTATGTTCACAAGATTTTAAAATCTAATTTTTTTACTTTATTTAAGATTCAAGGTTACCTTTCTTATCCTACTTAACTTTCAATCCAAAGAAATATGTTAAGTCACCCATTATGTTCAAGTCAAATCCAACACCTATAAGCTCACTAAATAATTCGCATAAGTACAAGTTGGTTGATCCAAATATGATACCATGTATATAATCCTCGATCAGAAGAAGTTTAATAGCATAGTTCAAGATGAACAAAGTCCTATGTACATTCCAATCCTAAAATAATGTTTTACTAGAAATCTTCTAAGTATGTTCATAACAGTATCTTTGCTCTTATTGCAATTCATATGATTATTTCATGAGCTTATGCACATAATTTTGATGAAGAAAATGTTGAATGCATTCCAACTATCCGACAAATACTTTCTCTTAAATAACAACATTGAAGAAGGTGCTCTTAAAATCCATTTGATATAGTTTAAATAACTTTTATTAAGACTAAGTTTACTCCTACTTGATTATAACTCTTTACCACTAGCCTTTTCATATTTTGAATGGTAACCACACTGTCATTTACATTTTATTTTTGAGTACCCACTTTATGACATAGTAATGTGGTCACTTGGAATGTCTATTCATTTCAAAACAATCACTTTCACAAAAAAGTTGAAGCCATCCAACATGGTCAAATAAAAAATTCTTTCCTCAAGGTTTCACTTCTATTTTGGGGTGCAAATTGAGAAATAGATGCACCATATATAATTTCTTTATAAAGAGAGGCGTTGGTTTGTGCTCCAAAAGAGAGCTCACCAAAGATTACATCTCTAAGGCAATTTTCATTATATGCTAACTCCTTTGATGCAACTATTTCCTTATTTTTTTTGTCTTAACATATCATTTATATAATTTATAGAAGATCAACGGTACCTTTCTCATCCTAGTTAACTTGCATTCAAGAGAATAGAAACCCTCATTAAGTTCATCTAAGATCCTACACCTACATGATTACCATATCATTCACATAAGTCTTAGTTTGTTGATCCAAATATGGTATCATCTAAATAATGTTGGACTAGAAGAAGTTAATCAACACAATCCTTGATGAAAAAAATTCTATCTACATTCCCCATCTAAAATAATGTTTCAGTAGAAATCCATAAAGTTTATCATTCTAGGATCTTTATTTGTTTACCAATTTTACTTTTCTAAAATCTTTTTGTCTTGTAAATATACCTCTTTTTTATGCATAATTTCATGAAATACCACTTGAGTAGATTCCATTACAACAAAGTTTCCTTATTAAATAGCTTATGGGTTTATCTATTTGAAGAATATTATGAAGAGATAGCCTCCATTATCTTTGTTTCTAATCTCTAATTCCTATTTAGTTATTGATGTAACTCTAATACCAAAATATGCCTAACTTTACCTATTTGGGTTTCTTGTTATTGAAAAGTACATGTAATATTCTTTTCATAATTGGTTTCCTAATAAATTTGTTCATACATTTTGATTATTAGAATGGCTTAATCATTATGGCATTATGATTTTGAGATCCTATGTCACCAAAGAAAAAGTAAAAGTAGCTACTAATTTTTTAGCAAGAAGAAAAAAATAGTTAGATATATAACATAGTGGAAGCTTAGCATAATTTAATGATATATGTTATATCGATATCAAATAGAACGAACCATACTACATTTGTCGTTATGGCATATTGATAGCAAGAAGTTGTTGTCATAAGATAGCTTGGTGGTGTGTGGAAGATTAAAAGCAAATTTTTTTAGGTAGAGATGTTAAATTAGTCTTAATTGAAAATGAGGTTTTCTACTGCAAAAATTAATATTTTACCTTTTAATTGAAGATTTTTCTACAAAAACAAATAGTTTAGATATATGTTGATAGAATTATAAGGCTCATGCAGTATGATAAGAACTACTATATTACATAAGGATTCCAAACTTACATCATACTTTTCTAAAAGGTTGTGTGAAGCATATTACGAGCAAGTAATGTTTAACACAACATTTTATGCTAAAATAAAAGTCAATGAAAGAGAATATTTAAAATAATTCAGAATATATTAAGTCCATGAAAAATAGGTTTCTAATGTAGTTAAGATAAGTATTTGACTTTTAATTAATTTGCTTACAACAATAATTGTTATTGTAGCATAGAGATGACACCTTATATGGTATTATAGAATATATATGGTATTATATAATATATGGTATTATATAATATATGGTATTATAAAATATATTGTATTATCATTATGCTAGTTTTATCATTATCATTAGCCAGGGAACATAATATATTTTTTATTCTAGTTTCAAGAAAATTTGATGCTAATACTAGTTATATATTTAAACATGACAAAATTAGCATGATGGTGCATCCTTGATTATTTCATAAGGAAATGCCAATGGGGTTCATAACGAAGGAATTCAAGAAAACAAAGATGGAGAGCATCCCATGTTGAATGTACAAAGGATAAGTTTTACTAAGTAGTAGCTACTTTGGAAGTAGAGGAAGAGTTTGAAATTCAATGATTAAATTCTTATAGGAAGGGAAGTTTGCAAAATATTTAATAGACTCCAACATTTTTTTAATATTAGTTGAATAAATGTAAGTGCATTTAAAATTTGTTTTGAATGAAATTAAATGAAATTTTCAAATGTATATTTTTTTATAATATCACAAATTCTATTATTTTAAAGAAATAATAATATAGATAAGAAGTTAACTTTCGTAGAACAAATGAAAATGAAGTCTAAATAATATTTTTTCCTCAAATTGAAATTGATGCCATAAAAAAATACCATAACTATTTAAAAATAATATTAAATTAATTCTAAGGGAATTATCAAAGAAAAACAATAAAAAAAACAAATGATTTTAGAAATAATTAAAAAATTTAAATAATATGAAAAAAATAGAAAAAATATTATTTTTTTTATTATTAAAAAATATATTAAACCTAAAATTTGAGAAATTAAATAAATATTATTCAAAAAACCAAACGGATATTAAGGTCAAATGGGTAGAGAATTAGTGTGCTATGGTATCATAACCAATTCAAAGAAAAAATTAAAAAAATGAGATAAATTGTTGTATGAAGTTTCATTCTAAGAATATTAAGAGATAAAATTCTAAGCAAAAAATTTTTTAGAAATAAAAAATTGATATTTAATTCCATAAAGATCATCATGATATCTCTAGTAACATTTGTTTGATTCGATCAAAAATCTTTTTGAATTAAACGAATAGCTAAACTAAATTTCCATAAATAACTAAAACTTTTTTTAATATTTTGTAAATATGCATTAAAGTTGAAGTGAGAAAACTTAAAATAATCTAATGTGACAAAGTGAAAGCAATGCAAAGGTCACAAGACATGTTATTTTGAGTTACCTAGCAGGATGACTAAATCAAAGTGAAAATTTTCAAATATTGGGAAAAGTTATATAGAAAGTTGTATTCCAATATACTAAGAAGATGGAGTGTAGTACCGTTAATTATTAAACTAGATATGTGTAATGAAATATTTCGCAAACCATTCTAGAATCCTAAAAATGAAATATTTAAACATATAAAAAGAAATATTTTATTTTATTTACCTCATCAAAAGGACTACAATAATATTTGCTTCATCATGAACATACCACTTTGGGAAATACTATAAATTACAATTATAAATAAATATAAATATAAATAAATTTTAAAAGTAAACCAACTATATGCGAAAGGGAAATAAGATAAATGAAAGCAATATAATGTGACAAAATCAAAGACCTACAAAAATCACATGAGAGAAGAAATAGGCTTTCTCAGAAAAATAGTAAAATCTAGTTGAAAATATTGGAAAATTAATAATGTTAGAAGGTTTTATTCAAAGATACTATGGAAAACGAGTCTAACATCATCAATAACCATGTCATGGCAAAAAAAATATATTTCGTAAATTGGTCAAAAATTAAGGAAGCTAAAATATTTTAAAATATAAGAATGAATATGTAATTCAACATAGATCATCAAGAAAATTCTAATGAAGTTTGTTTTTTCTTGATAAGGCCTCATTTTGAATTATTGAAAATTTCAAAATTTCTTAAGTGTAAATAATATTAAATTCTAATCCCATTAAAAATAATATAGTAAAGCTAAAATAAGATAAATTAAAATAATGTTAATTAAATGAAAATGGTATAAAAGTCACACAGTAGGGGAACAAAAGTTCAATGCCAATATAATTAATTTTAAGCCGAAACATTTTAGAAAAGATTTGAAATTTTCAAGAATTTGTTTTCTAGGTTAACATGGTGGTTGAGCATAATGTCCTTAATTATTATGTCAAGTACAAATTAAAATATTTCAAAAAGCATACAAAAGTCCTAAGACTTGAAAAATTTTAAAAAAATTTAATTAATTATTTAATTAAAAGAGTTCATCAAGGCAATCCCAATAATGTTTGTTTAATCTTAAGAATATTTGGCTTGCAATTACTATGAATTATTAGAATAAATAACAACAAACAGTAACAAATTATTATTTGTGTAAATAAATATGTAATAAAGCTAAAATAAGATAAATAAAAAAAAGAAGTATTACCTAATCAAAGTTTTGCAAAGATTATAGGAGAGAAGAGTTAGAGTTTTATTTGTGTATAACTTAATTAAAAACAAATATTTTAAAAAAATGAGAAAATTTATATGAGCAAGTTTTCTTTGATGGTATTAATCAGATTCATTGTAACATCCTCTATCATCAAATATTGCTTAAATTAAAGTGTCTCATAAAATAAGACAAAAACCTAGATAATAAAATAATTAAAAAATATAAAAAATACTTTGTTAGATAGAGTTTCATTGAGAAGAATCCAATGACATTTACTTCATCTCCATTTGATCTCATTCATAATTAATAAGAATCATGAAAGAAATAAAAAAATAACAATTATTTACTCTTTAAATATGAAGTAAATATATGTTAAAGTTACTAAGAACATTGAGTGGAACATTCTTCATCGTTACATTAGGTGCAACATTGAATGTTTCCCAGTAACACGAAAAACTCAATACTAATCATTTTGAGAAATGACATAAATAATGAAATAAAATTACTTCTTAGATTCTATGGAGATCGATTGTAAAATCGTCCATCACTAAATTAGGAACAAAAAAATTTTGTTATAAAGCATGCAAAAACAGTAGAATAGACCAGAATTAAAATAATATTAAAAATAAATATTTAATTTTATAAAGCTCATTAGGAGAATTTTAGTGATATTTCTTTACTTTATGTTGGGCCTTGTTTAAAATTACAACAAATTACAAAATAAATTATAAATAAAAAATAATAAATTATCTTGGTAATATTAACTAAATATATATGAAAGCCAAAATGTGATAAATTAAGGTAATGTTATGTTACCAAAATAAGGCAAAGTAAAAGTAACATGAAAGAATTATTTAGATATCATAGTAATATAAAAAATTGAGAGTTAATTATAGAAATTTCACAAATTTGACAAAACCTTACATTACAAGAAACTAAGAAGGATGAGGGTGACCTCTTTTATAATCAAATTTGGTACAAATTCAAATATTTCATATGCTACAAAGGTTTATAAAAAATATTAATATTGTTTTCTCTTTTTTAATTTATTATTTCATATTAATTCAAAACAAAGTCTGATATTAAACAAACTTATTTTGACTATTATCGATGAGCCTTATCCAACTAAATATTTATTTTATATTTTGAAATATATTTTTCATATATTTTTCTTATATTTTTGCATTCTTTATGACTTATTTTTATTTGTAGCTAATTTTAAGATAAAGGTTGTTACACTTTATCCTTTTACTGTCTTAGTGCGCAACTTTCCTAGAAAATATATATTTTTTATTCAGAAGTTCTATTTTTATTTTGTTATATTGCTATTAAACTCTAATTTTTCTCTCATGTTAGCTTAATATCATTTGCATTTGCTCATGTTGCAATGTTTTAATTTCTCTTCTTTCAACTTTATTCAAAAATGTGTTCTTTAAATTATTTTTAAAATTTTTATGTTCAAGAAATTTGTTATTTTTTATATGACATTTTGATTTTTATCAGATTTAACAATCAAGGATGTTATCCTCGATCTCGTTAATATTATGGAATGCAAGTTTCACAATAATTTACCTTATTTCTTCAAATTTTTACATTTTAGTGGTATATTTCTTTTGAATTTTAAATCTTTTTTCATTTGATCGTTACATATCTTTAATTTTGATATAATATATTGCTTCAACTTATTTCATTTCAATTTTAATATGTTATTACTTAACATTAAAAAAAAAGGTTATTTTTTATGTTTATTTATTTTAATAATTTTGAGTAATTCCAAATGAGAAATAAACATCTTTTTTACCTATCTAAATGATCTACATTATTTTTAATATTTATTTTTTTAATTCTTAAATGTTTAATTTTCAAAGTTTTTGGTATGCTTTACCAAAATAATTCAATTCTTACCTAATTTCATATTTGAAAATGTTACATCTATTTCCTTTTGTATATCAGAATGCTACTTTCCAACACAATGTCTCCTTTTTTAAAATTTTGCTTTGATTTTGATATATTATGATGAAATTGTCCTTCTCATTTCATGTGACCATTACATAATTTTGATATGGATATATTATATTATTTAAGTTTATTATATTTTTTTAATTTAATATGTGTTATTTTAGTATTAAATTTTTAATTTAATATTAATTATTCTTATTTACTTTGATAATCCAATGGCATTCCAAATAAGATCTAACAAAAAAAATCATCATTGGACATATTTCGATGAGCTCAATCTACAAAAATCATAATTTCATAATTTTAAATATTTATTTTCTTGAGTTTTTAAATTTTTTTATGTGTCACTTCGAGCGACACATGATTTATAGTTGAGGATTTACTTATTTAACTTAGTTACTTGGAGTCCAATATTCACATAAATTTTATCACAGTTCTCCATTTTTTTTTTCATTTTTGTTAGGTTATAATGGTATGTGACTTTAAATCTTCTCTCGTGTAACCTTTACATTTTTTTGTTATTTTGTATTGCTTTAATTTATATCATTTTATCTTTAATAAATTTTTCCTTAATATTAAAATAATAGCTAACTTTTATTTATGCTTGAAAATTTTGATAGTTCAAAGTGATACAAAAGGTGGTCTGATTAATGTGACAAAACATTATTGGGCTTACCTTGATAAGCTCAATCTAATTAAATATTCATTTTAATATTTTTAAAATATTATTTTTCCTTTTTCTAAACATGTTTTATTAGAAAATTATATTTATTATCGATTCAAATAATGAAGATGTTGCTCTTGAACTTTTTAGTACTTATGATGAAAACTTTCCAAGTAATTAATCACATTTCCTAAAATTCTTTGCTTCGATTTTGAAATTTTATTTTGCACCCAATGTCTTCTTTTGTGTGATCTCAAAATTGCATATTTTGTTTTATTAAAACCCTTTAGTTTATATAATTTAAGCTTCCCTTATTTATTAACATAAAATTAAAATGAAAAATTATTATTATTTATACTGTCTAAGATCGTAATTCATTGTAATTTTGAATGAGGATCGATCAAGATGTTACTAACAATATCAGTTCTCATGCTTTTTTATTTCTATATTTAATAGTAATACCAGATGACATCTAGTGGAGATGAAATAAACATCATTGGAGTTATTATGGCAAGCCCTATTCAATAATGTTTTATTATTTTTTAACTTAGTTTTTTATTATCATAGGTAATTCCAAACAAGGTTGATAGAAGTGAAACAAAAATCGTTTAATTCATTTCTACAAGATCTATTAAATTAAATATTCTCTTAATATTTATTTTTGACCATTTTTGTGTTTTAAGCGATAATTAAATTCTTTTAAAATTTGACGAATGAGAATGTTACTCTTAATCATTTTATTATCTTCGAATGCAAGTTTTAAGTATAATTTTTCTCATTTCTTAAAATTCACATCACTTTTATTTAGTTTTATTACATTGCTTCAATTGATCAAATTTTGAGTTTAGTATACATTTACTTAATACTTATATAACACTTTGTTGTTATTATGTGTATTTACTTTCATAATTCTTTTTTATTGTAATTGTTTGGCCAGCTTAACATGAAATTTTTATTTGTAAATGATTCGATGTTTTATGATGTTATGCTCAATCTACTTAGTATCATAGAAATAAATTTTCCTATTGAATTCATCTCATTTTCTAAACATTATAGTTTGATTTGGTTATATTATTATGAAAATCTCAGTCTTCTCTCATGCTACCTTTATATTACTTTAATATGGATACAATACTTACTTTAGTTCATCTAATTTTAGCTTTAATTTATATTTTCTTAATTTTAAAACTATAATTTGTTATTAATTATGGTTATTTACAATGGTAATTAAAAAAATTCCGAAATAAGTCTACTACAGATGAAAAACTCATTGTTGAACTTGCCCCAAAGTGCTTTATATAACAAAATATTTATTTTTCTATTTTTAAATATTTTATTTTCTAGGGTTTTGTGTCACTTTATGACACTATTCAATTTTAACAAAATTTGATAATTGAGGATGCCACGTTTAATCTTTTTATTATCTAAGAATATAACTTTCTTATATAATTTATCTTATTTTTTCATATTTCTAATTTTTATTGGTTATATATCTGTGTAACTCTAACTCACCTCTTATGCTACTTTTATAGATATTTCAATTAGTTATAAATATATTACCTCTATTTATATCATTTCAACTTCAATACATATTATATCAGTATTAGAAATAGGCCATTAATATTTAGGCTTTTTTACTTAATAAATTATAATTATTATAAATCAAGTATTCTCTGTGAAAATATTTAGTTTGAAATATTGGGGTGAGCTCTATCTCATTAAATATTTATTTCAACATTTTTAAACTTGTAGTATGTCTTTTGTATGATTTAAAAGTTATTTTGTTTCATACATAATTTAGTGATTAAGGATGTTTTACTTGATCTCGTAAGTGTCCTTGAATAAAGCTCTCAATTAATTAATCTTATTTTCATAAAATTCCTAATTTTGATTTTGTTATATTATTATCTAAACTTAATTGTTCTCTCGTATGATATTAAAATTTTTAAGATTTTGTTATGTTATATTGCATTAATATTTCTTAATATAACTTTATTAATTTTTTTCTTAATATAGTAACTAATTTTTTATTATTTATGTTTTTTTTAATTTTCTAATTTCTTGTAATTCTAAATGAGGTCCAATCTAAACAATGCAAACTTTTATCGACACATTTTGATGAGCCATGTCATGTTGCATATTAATTTTAGTATTTTTAAATCTTTATTTTTAGATATTTGGCATTTTTTACAGATATTTTCATTCAAACATTATTTTAAGTTCGAGGATGATGCACTATATCTCCTTAGCATCTTGGAAGGCATCCTTCCTAACCAATTTGTCTAATTTCTTCAATGTTTGTCTACGTTTTCATTATTATAGTATATAACCTGAAATGTTCTCTTATTTAAACCTCAAATAACTTTGATTTGGTTTTATTACAATGCTTTCATTTATCTCATTACTATTTTAATAAAAATTTATATTATATCTAAATAATATCTTATTATTTTTTAGAGTTATTTAATCTTGTCATTCTAGGTTAAACTGAAATCGAGGTGAAACAAACATAATTGCAATCCTTTGCATTTGTGCCGTATTTGATGATAAATGTTGTTACAAGAGATCTCTTCAATTATTTTACTTTTATTTCATTATGTTACTATGTAGCTCTAAATATCTTATCTTATGACCTTTACTTTGCTTTTATTATGTTATATTACATTGCTTTAACTTTTATCATTTAAGCTTTAATAAATATTTTATTAATGCTAAAATAATAATTTATCATTATTTATCCTCATTTATTTTCGTAATTTATAGTTAATCAAATAAAGTCCAATTTGAGGTGAATGTTATCCTTGGATTTATATCGATGATCTCTAGCAATATAGATTTTCTTTCTATGTTTTAAAATATTTCATTTTCTTTTTTTTTGCATGTGTTATAAGATATTTTGAATCATAACTATTATGATTATTGAGGATGTATAATTAGAATTTCCCAAAAAACATTATCACATTTTGTTAATTTTTTCATTTTTATTGGATATATTACTAAGAAACTATAGGTCTAATATTGTGTGACATTTATCCTTTGCATTGCTTATATTATGTTACTTCAATTTTTTCTTTTTCACAATTATTAAATATTTCTAAAATATTAAAATAAAAATTTATTATCATTTTGTTTACTTAAAATTATAACTCACATTAATTTTGAATGATCTACAATCAAGATAAAGCAAATGTCATTGGAAATGTCTCAATCTACCTAATGTAATTTATTTTTCATCTTTATTTTCTTAAATATTTTAATTTCAAAGGGTTTTGTACACTTTATAAGATATTTTCGTTTTTAAAATATTTAATGATAGATGAATTAATACTCGATCAATTTAGTATCTTAAATTAGAACTTTCCCACATAACTAATCTTCTTTCTACAAATTTTCATCTCATTTTTTTTTCTTTATAACATAAAATATCCTCCTATCCAACCATTATATTCCTTTGTTATGGTGACATTATAGTGCTTTAATTTATCTAATTCGAACTTTCTTCTATATTTCTTTATTATCAAAAGAATATTTTTTATGCTTATTTGCTTTTGTAATTGGTAGCAATTTTATGTGTGTTTCAATTGAGATAAAACAAGTGTTGTATATTTAACAGGTTGAGGTCAATTCAACTTAAAAGTATTTTTCATAATTTAAGATATTTTATTTTTTAGCATTTTGATATATTTTATAAGATATTTGAATTAAAATACGATATAATGAATAAGCACATAATGCTCAACTTCTTTAGCATCTTGGAATGCTATTTTGTTATATAATATATGCCTTATCTCTAAATTTTTTATTTTGATGCATTACTATACAATTGTAAATCTTCCCTCAAATAGCCTATACATTACTTTTGTTTCTCATATTGCATTGATTCAATTTATCTCATTGAACCTTTAATATACTTTCTCTTAATAATGAAATAAAAATTTTTTAAATTATGCAAATTTTCTTTATCAATTCATAGAAATTCCAAATAAGGTCTAATTAATCAAAAAGAAAAGTTTTGGGCAAATTTAAAAGATTTCTATTCAATTAAAATTTCATTTTTATGTTTACATAATTTTTTAAAGTAATCGGAACTTTTTATGAGATATTTCCAATCTTAGATTACCTAACAACTAAGAATGTTATGGTTGAGGTCCTTAATATCTTGGAATGTAACTTTAATAAAAAATTTAGCTCATTTTTTAAAATCTTTTTTGATTTGGTTATATTATTATGGAAATTTAATTCTGTTCTCATGTCATTTTTACATTTCTTTGATTAGGAAATAATATATTGCTTTAATTGATATCGTTTCTACTTTCTTATATATTTATTAAATTCAAAAAATATTATTTTCTATGATTATTTTTTATATAAGGTAATCCAAAGAAAAGGTTGATCCAAGCTAAACAACTTCATTGGTTTTGACTCAATGAATTTTATCGTTTGAAATAAATTTTTCTAAATTTTAAGACATTTTTCTTTCTAGGGTATGATATGCTCTATGAGTCGCTTTTATTTATACTTGATTTGGTGATTGAGAATATTATACCTGATCTTAATTGTATTGTGTAATGTAATATTCTTTTGTAATTTATTTTATTTGTTCACATTTGTAATTTCAATATTGTTATATTCTTATGTAACTCTAAGTCTATTACTTACATCACTTTTTATTTGGTTATATTCTATTGCTTTCAAATTATTTTATTTGTTAACATTTACAATCTTTATCTAATTAAATATTCTTTTTATATTTTATGATATTTTGCTTCCTCATTTTTCTGCATGCATTCAGTTAAATTTTTATTTATATCATATTTAATTGTTGAGGATGTTCAACTAATTCTCATTACTATGACAGAATTTAACTTTTCGTATATAATTTATGTAAAATATTAAAATTTTTCGTTTTAATTTGGTTATAATATTATGTAAACCTATATCTAATGTCATGTGAGCAATATAACGCTTTAATTGGTTATATTACATTCGTTCAATTTTAAAAACTTTTATATTTAACATACTTTTATTTAATATTAAAATAATAATTTATTATTCTTTACACCTTCTATTTACTTTGGTTTTTCATAGGAAACCACAACAAGTTCTAACTGAGGCGAAACAGACATCGTTAGATTACATAAATGAGCTCTATGGAACTCTAATCTCCTATAATGAGGACTTAGTATTATTGTTATTTTGTTATATAACATTATGTCAGATTCGTTAATATTTATAGTTGTTTAAATTGGTAATTTCCTATAATTATAAATGAGCTTCAATTGAGATGAAGCAATTATTATCAAACTTATCTTCATAAGGTCTATCAAATTATGTATTCATTTCTATATATTTTTTTTCATTATTTTCACATTATTTATAACATATTTTTATTCATATCCAATTTGATGATTAAGAATATCACATTCGTTTGTATCTTGGATTATGAGCTGCTCTTACAATTTATTTTATTTGGTCAAATTTGATTTGGTTATATTAACATGAAACACTAAATGTACTATAGGGTGACCTTTAAATTGATTTTCTTTGGTTATGTTGCATCGCTTAAATTTCTATCATTTTTGTAATGTTGTGTGTTTACTATTTTAAAGTACTAATTGTTTATTATTTTTTGTTATTCACTTTGGTAACATGTAGTTCATCCAAGTGAGTTTGATTAAGTTGAAAAAAATGTCATTGGACTTGTGGCGATGAGCTATATTAAATTAAATATTCATTTTTATATTTTAAAATATTTTCTCTCTTATGAATATGGGATACTTTATGAGGTTTTTTAAAACGTATCTAATTTGATGATTTATGGTTTTACACTCCATCTATTTAAGATATTACAATATAATTTTAGTAATTTGCAAAAATTAAAAATATGGTATGAATGAGGAAAAATTAAAACTATATACAAGTCTTAAAGAACTCTATCTAATTAAAAATTATTTTTAAAATCAAATATTTTTTATTTTCCAAGGTTTAGCATGTCTAATGAGATATTTCAATTTGTACAAGATTTGATGATCAATGATGCCATTATCAATCACCTTAGTATCTAGTAACACTACTTATTCATATCTTTTATCTCATTTCTTAAGAAGTTTTCCTTTGATTTTATTGTATTGTTACAAAGCTGCAATTCTCCAATTACGTTTCTTTTATATCACTTTGTTTCTTTATATTACTTGGCTCAAAATTTTAACATTTCTTCTTTAATATATTTATGTAAAATTTTAGAATTATCATTTCATAATATTTATGCTTATTTAATTTGATATTTCATATAAATTTATTGAGGAGCATAATTACATTTGTTTTGTTTTCCATTGGATCTTATAAAATATAATTACTAATTATAAAAGTCAATAAGTATGAAACATAAATAAAATAATATTTTACTAACAAGTAAATATATATTAAAATTGAAATAAGTCAACTAAAAGTAAAGTCATATAACCCAATTCAGGTAATAAAAAAGCCGCATGAGAGAAAATTTAGAGTTTTATAATGATATAACAAGATTGTAGAGAATTATTTAGAAATTGGGAACAAATTCTAAAAAAATAAAAATAAATTATATTTATATTTCATAAATATATAAAAATCTAATGATAAAGAAATTAAAGAAATATAAAATAACCAAATCGAAGCTATCTTAAGGTCACACAGATGGAGAAGTGGAGTGTCATAGTAATAAAGATAAATCTATGAAAATAATTTTAAAAAATGAGATAAATTATGTAAAATTGCTATATTCCAAGGTACTAAGGAGATTCATGGTGAAAACCTTAATCATCAAATTATGTATGTTAAAATTTCTCATAAAGATTACCAAACCAAGTAGAATAAAATATTTAAAGATAATGAATACAAATTTGTATAAATGTCATCCCGATAATTCCAAAAATGTTTGTTTCATCTCGATCAAAAATTATTTTGAAATTTTATAAATAACCAAAATAGATAAACATAAACAACTAAATCAAACCAAAGTGAAAGTCATAAAGGAGGACATTTAATGTTAGAAAGTAGTACAACAAAATGAAATTAAAAAAAAAATATATATGATAAATTGCATTGGAAAGTTGGTTTCAAAGGTATGAATAAGATTGAGTGTAACATCCCTGATCATCAAATCAGGTGTGAATCGAAAAGTCTTTGAAAACAAGTCCATCTTAGAAAATTAAATTTCTAAAAGTATTAAAAATAAATTTATAATTAGATAAAAGTTGTTGAGATGAGTCCAACATCTTGAATTATTGTAGACTACAAAATGATTTTAAAATTAATTATCATAATGTATTCTTTTAATTTTATGCAAACTTTATGTAATGGTTAAATGAAATAAATTTAAGCACCATAAGACAGTTAAATCAAAGTGATGCAAAACACACACAAGTGAAGAATTTTAGTTTTATGTTAATATAACGAATTCAAAGTTAAACTTTGGAACAAACGAGAAAATTTTATGGTAACGAGCCTTTCTAAGGTGTTAAATAGATCGAATGTAGCATATTTGATCTTCAAATCAAGTATAACTAAAAAAGGGTTTATAATGTATGCCAAAACATGAG
This sequence comes from Vanilla planifolia, assembly GCA_023846275.1. NCBI lineage: Eukaryota > Viridiplantae > Streptophyta > Magnoliopsida > Asparagales > Orchidaceae > Vanilla > Vanilla planifolia. Next base: position 323,000 of record JAIUJO010000292.1, read on the forward strand.
AAAATAAAATAATTTTTAATATAAGTATAAATATTTAATTATATAAAGTATATCAATACGAGTGCAACGATATTTATCCTTAGTTTATCATTTTTTTTCATAGAATTATTATGAATTATTGAAGTAAAAAAACACAAATAATAATAATTTTTTTAATATCACTTAAATATATATTAAATGTAAAATAATAAAATTGTAGTAAAGTAATATAACCAAATCATTGTGGCATAAATGTCACATCAAATAAGATTTAGAATTACAATGTAGCATAGAATAATCAAAGTGAAAAATTTAAACAATTGAGAGAAATTGTAATGAGAAATTTTATTCCATGACACTAAAAAAAATCGAGCGTTACACAATGATCACCAAATTTCGTACCAATTCAAAAGACCCATATGGCTTCGCAAAATACTGTAAAATAAATAAAATATTTTAAAAATATAAAAATATATTTAATTGGATGATGCTAGTTGATAAGCATACAATGGCATTTTTTATATCCATTGGACATCGTTTAGATTATAACTAATTACCAAAGAAAACTTGCACAAGTAAAAAAAATTAAATGCTAGGTAGACATATAATCAAATTGAAATGAGATTAATTAAAACAATGGAAATATAACCAAATAAAGTCAATGTGAGAGGAACACAAAATAGGATTTTGAGTTTTGTAGTAACATTAAAAACAAAGCAATGCAAGAAATGAGATAACTTTTATGACAAAGTTGTGTTCAAAGATACCAAGGAGAATGATGGTAGCACATCATCAAATCAATATTAAACAAAAATTTCTTATAAGGTGTCTAAACCATAGGATATAAAATATTTAAAAATATAAAATTTTGTATTTAATTGTATTAAAATTTTCAAAGTGCACGTAATGTTGATTCTTTTTCTTAGATTTGACCATGTTTGTAAATACTACAAATTATCAAAATTAGTAAGATGAAATAATAATAAATACTAATTTTGGCATTTAGTAAATTTAAAATATAATTGAAATTGGATAAATTGAAGCTATGTAATTTAACTAAATTGATTCATTGTAAAGGTCACATGAGAAAATATTTAGAGTTGTATAGTAACAAAATCAAATCAAAGCAAAACATTTCAAGAATTAAAAAATTATATTAGTAAAGTTTAATTCTCAGACACTACGCAAATAAAGGGTAACATCTTTGGCTGTAAAAACATTCACAAATTAAAATTTCTTCCAAAATTTGCCAAAACCTAGCAAAATAAAATATTTTAAAATATTAAAATAAATATTTAATTTCATAAAACTTGTTGGCATTATTCTAACAATGTTTGTTTCATCATTATTAAACCATATATTGAATTAATAATAATTGCCATTTTAAACAAGTAATAGTATACATTAAAGATAAATTTAGATAAACCCAACCAATGTATTTAACCAACTAAAAGTGATTTAAAGGTTACATGTAATGAAATTTAGAGTTACATTATATTATAAAAACATATGTGTAAAATTTTAGAAAAATTGAGATAAAATATATCGTAAATTATTTTCCAAAACACAAAGAAGAACGTGTGTAACACCACGATACACAAATCAGGTCAAAATTAAAATGTCATAAAGTATGACAACCCTCGAAAAATATCAAAAAAATTTTAAATGAATGTTTATTTAAATAATGCTCCTTGAGATCATTTCAGTGATGTTTGTTTCATTACTATCCAATCTCATTTTGAATTATTACTAATTTCCTATTTAAAAAAATATAAATAAAAATAAATAAGTTTTTTAATATTAGGTATATATATTATAGCTAAAATGAGATAAAATGAAGCAATATAATATAGACAACTTAAAGCAATTTAAACATCACGTGGTAAGAGATTAATAAATGCACAATGATATAACAAAATCAAAATGAAAAGTTTGAAAAAATGAGATAAATGTTATTTTAAAGTTGTATTCCATGATATTAATGGACCAAGTGCAAGATACACAATCACAGAAAAAGGTACAAATGAAAATGACAGACTTCGTAAAAATGAATCTAACGATGTCAGTTAGGTCTTCATTTGGCCTTGTTTATATTTAGTACAAGTTTAAGAAACTAAATAAGAAAAAATAAGAATAAATTATAATTTTAATTTTAATAAAATTTATACTGAAACTTAAATGAGAAAAATTGAAAAACTATGTTATAATAAAATCACAATATTGTAAAAGTCATACGTAATTTATAGTTAATAGTAATATAACAAGATGAAAGAGAAAAAAGAAAAAAGAAATAATAAATTATACAAGAACATTAAATTCTTGAACTTAAAGGAGGTCATGTGTCAATAGTTGATCATCAAATCAGGTATGAATCAAAATAACTCCTAAACTATGACATAGTCTTAAAAAATAAATATAATATTTAAAAAAATATAAAAAATGAATATATTTTTAGATGTAGATCAATGAGACAAGTTTAATGATGGTCTTTTATTCTTTATAACAAAGTTTTTGGAGTTATTTCTAATTACCAATATAAATATGACCAAATAAAAATAAGTTATTATTTTCGTATTAAGTAGATATTTATTAAGAAGTAATATAATCTAACCAAATCAAAGCAATATAAACACTATAAGAGAGAGCATTTCGAGTAACACTATTATACAACAAAAAATTAGAAAGACTTGAATAAATGAGATATAATGTACAAGGAAATTATTTTCAAATATGTTAAAGAGACCGAGTGTAATATGAACGAAGGTGAAACTAGGTGCAAATTAAAATGACTCACAAAGGGTGCCAAAACCCAAGATGATAAAATATTTTAAAATATATAAACAAATATTTTATTAGATAAAGCTCATTAAGATTATTATAATGATATTTGTTTTTTCTTATTTTGACCTTATTTAAAATTACTGTGAATTGTCTATCGTTATATCATAAATGATAAAGAATTATTGTTTTAATATTATTAAAATATATAACAAAGTTGAAGTGGAATAAATTGAAGTAAAATATTAAAACCTAATCAAAGTGATGTAAGGATCACATGAGAGGAGATTAACAGTTAAATAGTAATAATCAAATAAAAGAAAAAAATTCAAGAAAATGAGATAAGGTGTAAGAAAAGTTTCCATTACAAGATAGTAAGGAGATCAAGGGCAACGTGCTGAATTTTAAATCATGTAATACATCAAATATTATTTAAAATTAGCCAAAATAGATTTTAGTTAAAAAAAAATGTAGTGATCTAAAGGGAACATGAAAAGAGATTTTAGTTACATAACAACATAACCAAATTGAAGAGAAACATTTCAAGAAGTTTGTATAAATTATGTGACACTTAATTTGGAAGAAACAATGAAAATTGAGGATAACAACCTCGGTTGTAAGTCATGTATCAATTGAAATGGCATGTGTAGTGTTCAAAAATCTAAGAAATTTTTTAGAAATTGAATAGAGAATTGGAACAAATGGTAAAATTGTACATGAAGGTTACTTTTAAAGTAGAAATGATATCAAGTCTAATATCTACATTTATCAAATCCTACATCAATAAAAATTCCACTTCAAGCACAAGATAAAAGAAAATAAAATATTTAGAAATATCGAAACAAACATTGTTTTAAATAATGTTGATTGAAAAGAGTGTAATGACAATTTTTCTTTGATCATATCTCATTTGAAATTATAAATATGATAATAAAATAAATAGGCCAAAATAATAATATTTAGTTATTTTAGCATTAAAATGTTTTTTTATTGAAGCCAAAAAAAGTTAGATTAAAGTAATGTAATATAGTCAAATCTAAGACATGCAAGGTTCAAATGCAGTGAGAGTCAGAGTAACATAATAATAGAACCACATAAAAGAAAAAATATCAATAAATAAGATAAATTGTATGGTAATGTTATTTTGCAACAACTTTAGGAGATTGAGGGTGTCATTGTCGATCATCTAATTAGGTTGAATCAAAATGACTCAATATGCATGCCAAAAACCTAGAAAAAAATAAATTTTAAAAATAAAAGGTGGGATCTTCATTTCATAGAGCTCTTTGAGATGAGTATAGTGAAATTTTTTAATCTCATTCAAACAATTATTTAAATTACTAAGATATACCAAATTAAATAAACATAGATAATATAATTTTTTTATTTTTTATAAATGTATAGCAAAGCTCAAATGAGATAAGTTTTAAAAAAGTAATACAGCAAAATTAGATCAATACCGTTATGCTAGAGGAGAATTATAGTTTAATAGTAGTATAAAAAAAATAAAAATATTTGAAGAAATGAAAAAATGTATGAGTGAAAAGCTCTATTCCAAGATATTAGAAGACAAAGGGCAATTTTCTCAAACATCAAATCTTGTATGATTCAAATTGCCTTGCAAAGCAAGTCAAAACCTTCAAAAAAATATTTAAGCCCACAAAAAAACTAATATGTATTTGGAAAGAGCTCATTAAGATTATTTAAACAAAATTGATTCTTTTTTATTGGACAACATTTGGAATAACTATAAATTTCAAAAATAAATAATCCTAACTATGGTCGAATTATTGTTTTAATATTAATAAAAAATATATCAAGGTTGAAATGAGACAAATTGAAGCAAAGTATATAACAAAATCTATGCTATGTAAAAGTTATATGAGAAGAAGATTTAGGGTAACAAATAAATATATCCAAATCAATAGGAAAATTTTGAAGAAATGGGACAAATATTTTTGGAAAGTTGTACTCTGAGGTCTTAAGAAATTGTAGTGTAACGTCATCAAACCTCAAATAATATATCAATTGATGTTCTTATGAAGTATGCCATAATGCTAGAGAATAAAATTTATTAACATATAAAAATGAAGTTGCAATAAGCTAGAGTTCATTGACAACAATCCAATGACATTTCCTTTATTTCCGATAGACCTCATTTTGGAAACACTACAAATTACAAAAAAAAAAATAATCACAAATAATATTAACCAATTGCTTTAAGCTTTAGAAGATATTTATTAAACCTAAATTAAAATAAATCTAAGAGAATAATATAAAAAATAAAAAGTGAAGGAATGATTAGACAAGACGAGAATAATAGTTTCATCATAATATAGCAAAATTAAAGAAAAAGTATTCAAAAAAAATGGTAATGTATAAGATTAAATTGCATTCCATAATAGCAAAGAGATCTATTGTAGCAACCTTGATGCCGAATTAAAATAAAAATTGAAGTTCACTTCTCAACATCCTAAAACACTAGAAAATAAAATATTTAAAAATATAAAAATGAATTTTTAATTCGATAGAGTTGATTGGGTTAGGTACTGTAATGTTCGTTTTATATTCATTGAACAACATTTTGAATTACCATAAATTTCAAAAGCAATTGAAAATTACGATTAATAATTAAATTCCTATTTTTATTTTTTAAAATATATATTATATTGGAAAAAATTTAAATTGATGCAATGTAATATAAGAAAATAAAAGCCATGTAATGGTCACATTATACGGGAATTATAGCTTCAAGGTAGTATAACCAAATCAAAGAAAATAATTTTAGAAAATGAGAAATATAGAAAGTGAAATTTGCAAACAAAGATGTATAAGAGATGGAGTATTACATTATCGATAATCAAATCAAATATGAATTAAAGCAACAAAAAGTATGCTAAATTTCTTGAAAAAAATATTTTAATATATAAAAAATTAAAAAATTTAATTTGATATAGCTAATGAGATTAGTTTGATGATGATCATTAGGTCTTGATTGAACCTTGTTTCGAATTATTGTGAATTCAAAAATTAAATAAGTATATAAAATAGAAAATTATTTTGTTAATATTAGCAAATATATCTTATGGCTAAAACAATATAAATTGAAGAAAAGTAAAAGAACAAAATTATTGTGATGTAAATGTCACATGATAAAAAATTTAGGTTACCTAGTAATATATTATAGTCAACGTGAACAATTTTAATAAATGAGATAAATTATATCAAAAAAGTCTTTTGTAAGACTAAACAAATTTTTTCTTCTTCATCGCATTATACAAGATTTGGAGTTATTGTAAATTGCCAATGATAATAACCATAAATAATAGTACATTTTTTTATTATCATGTAAATAAAAAGATAACTTTATCAGTTAATTTCACATTATAACTAAATAAATGAGTTGTAAAGGTGACACAAGAGAGGTGTTGGAGCTTGATAGAAATATAAACAAATCAAAGCAAAAATGGAAAAATGAGATATATTGTACAAGAAAACCATATTCCAAGATGCTAAGGGAACTATATGAAGCATCCTTGATGATTAAATTTGATATGAAAAAAACCCATATAAAGCTTGTCATAATAACACAATAAAATTTTAAAAAGTATAAAAATCAGTCAAGGGCAACATTATCTTTTTCTTCTTAGTCAACCCTTGTTTTATGTTTTATTTGATTATAGATGCAAATGAGCATAAATAATAATGAATTTTTTTGATATCTAAATACTTTAAATTAAATTTTAAATAGGTTAATTAAGATAATTTAGTATACCAAATTAAAAAATATACAAAGGACACAAAAGAAGAAAATTAGAATTATTTTATGATATAACAAAACAAAAATAAAAAATTGGAAAAAATGAGATAAATTTTAACTAAAAGTTGCACTCCAAGGTGACAAGAAAACTACGCACAACATCCTTAATTATCAAATATGGTACAAACAAAAATGCATCATAAAATACACAAACACACTATAAAATAAAATATTTAAATTAAACAAATAGACTATTTAAATGGAAAGAGTCTGTTGAGATACATTGAAAAATTTCAGAAGCATAAAAATTAATAAATTATCATTTAAATACGAAGTAAATGCATAATAAAGCTAGAATGAGATAAAATGAAGCAAAGAAATGTGGAAAAATCAACATAATATGACAGTCAAATACGAGAAGAATTTTAATCTCATAGTAATGTAATCAATGAAAAGAAAATAATTCAAAGAGATGAAGCCAATTATACAAGAATGTTGTTTTCTGGGATACTAAAGAGATCAAGTGTGACAACTTATATCATCAAATCTATCCAAAATCAAAATGTCTCATAAAATATAAAAAACATATTAGAAAAAAAAGCTTTAAAGTATAAAAGTAAATATTAAATTTGATTGTGCATGTTGGGACTAGTCTAATGGTAGTTGCTTGATCTCCATTTAACCTAAATTGAAAATTACTACGAATTACAAAGAAAAATAAAAAATAAAAAATATATTATTTGAATATGATGGAAATATATGTTAAAGTTGAAATAAAGTTAAAACAATCAATATAATTTCGCAAACTCTATATATTGGTCACATGATTTAAGAATTAGAGCTTCATAGAAATATAACTAAATCGAAGAGAAAGAGTTTAAATGATATAAATGGTATAAGATTGATGCAATCAAAGATATTAAGAATGTCAATAGTAAGATTGTGGATACTCAAATTAACTACAAATTTAATTCACTGAAAAAGAATGTTAAAACACTAAAAAATTAAGTATTTTAAAAAAAAAAAAAACGAGATACACCTCATCGAAATCAATCTAGTAAAGTTTTTAGTAGTGAATTACAAGTGAAGGTAATCATAAGCAATAAAAAATTATTTTTTTATATTTAGCAATTATAAAATAAAGATGAAATTATATAAATTAAGGCAATGTAATATGTAAAAGAAAAACAATGCAAATGTCATGTGAGGAAAGACATAGAGTTTCATCATAACATAAAAAAGTAAATAAAAAAATATTGAAGAAATGAGATAAATTATATGATAAAATATTTAAAAAATATAAAAATTAATACTTAATTTGATAATGGTAATGAAAACGGCTCCAATGACTTTTTTTGTCTCGATCGGACCATGTTTAAACTTATAGCTAAATAATAAAACATTTAAGAATAGTAAGCTCAATTGTGATAAAATAAAGGAATAAATCATAACCAAATCAATGTGATAGATGGATCACATAAGAGGAGATTTAGAGTAATATACTACTATATCTAAATCAAAGAAAAATATTTGAAGAAATGAAATAAGTTGCACGAGAAAGTGGCATTCTAAGATACTAGGGATGTTGATTGGAACTACCAAGATCATCAATTAAATAAATAATTCTAATAAAGTATACCAAAACCTTTAAAATTTAAATATTAAAAGTATAGGAAAAACATTTATATTTAAAGAGCACATCGAGATGATTCCAACAACATTTTTTCATCTCCATCAAACATCATTTTGAATTAGAGTGAATTATCAATGCAATTTAACATAAATAGAAATTACTTATTATTTAATAAATAACTAAATATTTTTAAAGCTAAAATGAATAAATTGTAGCATTGTAATATACTCAAATTAAGGTGTTTTAAAAATCATGTGATAAGAGAATTATAATTCCATAAAAATATAATGAAATAAAAGTAAAACATTTTTAGAAATGAGATAAATTATATGGCAAAGCTACATTCCATGATAATAAGGAGTATTGATGTAGCACCATCATTATTAAAGAAAGTATGAATCAAAACATCTAATAGATATTTCAAAAAATAGTAAATAAAATAAAAATAAAAAAAGAAATGTTTAATTAGATATGGCTCATTATGGTTGCCCTAATGATGTTTGTTTTATAACGTTCTATCTTAAATTCGAAATATTATGAATTACAAAAAAAGTAGTATAAATAATAACAAACTTTATTTTAATATTAAGTAAATATATATTAAAGATAAATTATAAAAATTAATAAATGTAACATAAACAAAACAAAGTAATTTAAGGGTCACAAAAGAAGAGATTTCGTGTTAAAAGTAATAGAGCCAAATCAATATAAGAATATTGAAAAATGAGATAAACTATATATTAGAATATTGCATTCCACGATACTATGAAGATTACGTGTAACATTCTTGATCATCAAGATAGGTAAAAATAAAAATACTAAAATAATCAAAAAATATTTCAAACCTTTAACAAATAAATAATTAATAAATCTAATAAAGATAATTATCTAAATGTTAGTGCTCATTAAGATGAGCCCAATAACATTTCTTTCTTCTCCGTCAATCTTCATTTGGAATTACTACCAATTAAAAAAATGAAATAAACATTAATAAAAATAAATTTTATTATAATATTAAGTCAATACTTATTAAATTTTAAATGAGATAAATTGAAGAAATGCAAAATAGAAAAATCAAAGCAATGGAACACATTGAAAAGATTTAGACTTACAAGATAACATAACAAAATAAAAGGACAAAAGTTTGATAAAATAAGAAAAAATAAGGGAAAATTAAATTCCTAAGTAATAAATAGTTTGAGTGTAACAATCTTGATCATCAAATTTGGTAAGAATCAAAATTCCTCATAAAACATGTAAACGTCCTAAAAATAAAGAACTTTAAAAATATAAAAAAATAATAATTAATTCAGTAGAGCTCGCATAAGTCTCATGAAATTTGTTGCCTCTACTAGACCTAATTTAAATAATCCTATAAATATGCATAAATAATAAAAAAATGTTTTTTTAATTTTAAGTAAATATATATTAAAGTTGAAATGAGAGAAATGTTATAATTATAATATAACAAAATTCATATAAGAAGACATTTTTAGTTTAAGGAAATATCATTTGGAATTACCATGAAATTTAAAGAAACCAGATAAATTGTACCAGAAAATTGCATTCCAAGGTAAAATGGACATCGAAGGTAAGATCCTTGAAAGTCAATATAGATATGAACTAAAAAGACTCATAATGCATGCAAAAATCATAGATCATAAAATATTTTAAAATGAAAAAATAAACATTTATTTTTGTGACCATGTCATGATGATTATAATAGGATTCCATTCATGTCAAACTAATTTAAAGTACAAATGAGAGAATTTAGAGTTTGATAGTAATATAACAAATTCAAAGTAAAAATATTAAAATATTAGATAAATTTGATGAAAATTTTACTTTCCAAGATACCAAAAACATTTGTTGTATCATCTATGATCACTAAATTATGTAGAAATCCAAATGTCTTCTAAAATATGCCAAAACTTCAAAAAATACAACAATTAAAAATATTATAAGACCAAATATTTAATTATTATTCCTGATCAAGATGAGTCTAATGATATTTCTTTCTTCTTGATTAAATTTTGAATGAAATTACCATAAATTAACAAACTAAATAAACATAAATAAAAATAAATTATTATTTTAAAATTTAGTTGATATTTATTAATGTTAAAAAAAGTAAATTCAAACTATATACTATAACAAAGCCAAAGTGATATCACACATGAAAAGATTTAGACATACAATGTACTATTAAAATATCAAAGGAGAAAACCTTGAAAAAATTATATAATTAATATAAGAAACTTTCACTGAAAGGTAATAAATATAATGAATGTAACTCTCTTGATTTTTAGAAGAGTTATGAAAAAAAATGTCTCATAAAGTTTGTTGAGATGAGTCGAATGATATTTTCTCATTTTTAATTGAGTATCATTTGGAATTTCATTTAATTACCAATGCAAATAAGCATAAATAATAAAAACTATTTTAGTGTTAAGTAAAAATATTTTAAAACTAAAATGATATAAATTAAAGTAATGTATTATTGATGTAAATCAGCATTAATGTTACAATCTTAATGTTAAATAAAAAAATTTAAAAAAATGAGATAAATTTATCTAATGTAAAATAAAAAAAGTATAGTGACCTAATTGTCAACATGAAGAGATTTAATTTTTCAAAGTAACATAACCAGATCAAAGAAAAAAATTGAAAAAATGAAGTAAATTGTACAAGAAATTTTCAATCCAAGATACTAAGGCTATCAAGGTAATATCCTCAATCATCAAATCAAATACACATTAAAAAGTCAAATAGTGTCTGCCCAAATCATACAACTTATCAAGACGAGTTAACATTTGTTTCAACTCAAGAAGATATCATTTATAATTACTACAAACTACAAAAATATTATTTTAGTCTTTGCAAATTTTATATTAATATTTAATATGACAAAAATTATTTTTTGATATTAACAAAATTTTATTAAAAATATAATGAGATAAATTGAAACAATGGAGTATAACAAAATCAAAGTGATGTAGAGGTCATATTAATAGAAAATTTAGAGCTATATGGCAACATAATAAAGTTGTTGTGAAACATTTGAAAAAATAGGATAAAGTTTATTGGAAAGTATACATATATGATACAGTGGACACTAAGGTTGACATCTGGTTTTAAAAAATCATATAAGAATCAGTACTTCGAATAAAGCATGCAAAAACCATCGAAAATGAGGTTTCTAAAAAACTAAAGTATTAAAGTTTTGTTTGATAAACTCATCAACAACATTCCAAGTCCATTTTTCGTCACTATTTGATATCATTTTGAATTACCATAAATTAATAAATTAAATATTATAACATCATGAATCATTATATTACGTAAAAATCATGATGTCTTACAATACATTCCCAAATTTTAGGAAATAAAATATTTAGAAATAATAAAATATTTATTTGGACAAAGGTACAAAGGCAAGTCCAATTGAATTTTTCTTTATAAAGATTAGAACTCATTCAAATATATGATAAATTGTGAATGTAAATATGTATAAACAATAAAAAAATGACTACTGTAAGTTTAAATAAATTTATGTTAAACATAAAAAAGTTAAATTATAAATTTTTTTTGAGAGGAGAGTTAGAGTCACATAATAACACTAACAAGTCAAAGTAAAGCATTTTAAGAAATAAATAAATTGTAAGGAAAAAAATATATTCTAAGATGCTTACGAGATCTCCCAAAAGATAAGATAAAAGGATATAAAGTAAAAAAATAAACAATATATATAAAAATGGCAACTAAACTTGATAATGCTAGTTGAGATGAGGCCAATAGTGATTGTTTCAACTAAAATAGACCTTGTTTTGAATTATTGCATGTTAACAAATTAAATAGCCATAAATGATAAAAAATTAATACTTTTGCATTTAGTAAATATATTATAAATACTAAAATAAAATAATTGAGGTAATGTAATGCAAGAAAATAAAAGAAATGTTACGGTCACATTAGAGGACAGTTAGAGTTTCAAAGGTATATAACAAATAAAAATGAAAACTTTGTATAATTAAAATAAATAAGATGGGAATGCTACATTCCAAAATATTGTGGAGATCGACTTCAACACTCTCAAACATCAAATCTTATGCCAATCAACATGTGCTGAGAAGCATGTGAAAAGCAAAGAAAATAAAATATTAAAGAATTACAAAAATAATATTCAATTAAAAAAAAGTAGGTTGAGATGCATCCAATAATGTTTGCTCCATCTGGATTGAACCTCATTTAGAGCACTACAAATCACAAAAATAAAATTTTTTAAAGAATGATAAATTTTTTTTTAATATTAAGTAAATGTATATTAAATTTGAAATAAGATAAATTGGAGCAAAGTAATGATATTAAACAAATGTGATGCAAAAATTATATGATAAGAGATTAATTCTAAATAGTAATATTTAACTTAATTGAAGAGAAAAGATTATCGAAATGAGATAAATTACACAACAAATTTGTAATCCCAAAAAATAAGTAGATATAGTGAAACATCATCGACTGTTAAATTCGGTACGCAATGAAAATGTCATGTGATGCATCCAAACAAAGTTTGTCATGTCTCCATTGAAATACATTTAGAGTAGCACAGATTATCAATGAAAGTAAGCATATGTAATAAAAAGTATTATTTTAATATTAAGGAGATAAATATAAAAGAAAAAAATATTAAACTTAAGTAATGTAATATTGCCAAATCAAGGTGATGTAAAGATCACACTAGAAACACATTAATATTCATAATATAACCAAATTAAAGAAAAAGCTTTGAACAAATGAAAAATATTATAAAGTAGAGCTGCACTCGAAGATGCAAAGAAGATTTTGTGTAATATTCTCAATCTTCAAATCAAGTAAGAATCATGATACTATTTAAAGCATGCAAAAAACTTGAAAATTAAATAATTTATAATATAAAATATATTTTTATTTTTATAGTAATCATCAAGATGACTCCGATGACGTTTGTTTTGACTCCATGGAACAATGTTTAGAATTTCTATGAGCAACCAAAGAAGTAAAACATAAATATTAATAATTTTTTAATTTAATATTAAGTAAATTTTATATTGTGTTGGAATGAGGTAACTTGAAGCAATATAATATAACTAAAGCAAATCAATGTAAAAGTCACATGATAAGAGAATTACAGCTTCATTTTAAGATACCAAATCATAGAAAAAAATTTAAATAAATGAGATAAATTTTATAGAAACATTGCATACGAAGATACTGACAAGATCTCGTGTAACACCATTTGTCACTCATGTCAACTACTAAACATTCAATTAAACATTATCTAAAATTTTTATTACAAATAACTATTAAGATTATTTGTGTTTTTGCACCTTATCCGTTTTAATCTAATCCCAAAACTGCCACCATGATAAGGCCTACACGATGAAATATAACTGTTTTCTCAAGTTCGTAGCCATATATATAGATCTTATGTTGAGATTAGTGGACCCTTTTTTAGCAAAATAATTCACATAGTTACTACACTACCTCATATCCACTAGTAAGAAGAAAGTGACTAAATAATAGCTACTCATTTGTGACTATTTTTGGTAAAATTTGTCTTATTTTCAAACAAAACAAAAATAATAAAGTAGATAGAGACTGTTTAAACAAGTTTATAGGACAAAACCATAAAGACAATATGGTGAGCCTCCAGTGTCTATAAGATTCATAAAATGTTTGGAATATGACATATTATAGTGATCATAATTTTTAGGATCCCCAAAGTTCTTTTCGTAATCTCCCTGATAGATTATTTTGAAATCGATGGTATTATTAGAAAAGATCTAAAACTTTAGGACTATCATTCATATTCGATAAGAAAGGCATATAAATTTATTTTTGAAAAGATCTTCATACCCATAAATTTTTGTGCATGTTTCTTCATAAAGATTGTTGTCTTCTTTTAAAAATTAATTGTTAGCCTTAATAGCAAATGCATGACTTCTCTTTCGTTATATTTGTTCTTTTTGGTCTTTTAGACAAGTAAACTTGTCAACTGCTACATTGAATACTCACACTCTATGGCTTATTGAAGTGCCTATGTTTTATTTTGTTGCTTCACTGAGATTCTATAGATTTATGGTCAAGAGGCAAGATTGTATGCTGATGTTAATGAATTGCAACAAAATTTGTTAACTTACAATATTTTTTTGGTAATAATCATTGAAATGAACTATATTCTTAAACTTTTAAGAGAATTAAGTTCTTTAGTAAGAACAATTTAGTCTTTCCCTGATGATAAGTCCAAGTTAGAGAATCTCTTCGTAGGGTCATGGTGAAGTCCAAATATTTCCTAGATATCTTGTGTTTGGTATGTCAAGACACATACAAATTTTCCATCTATAGTACAAATAATTTCTAAGGGAATTTCTTAAATACACTTTTACCATCTTGTTATCTTTACCATGTTGTGTCTGAGAACATATTGTAAAATCTTCTGTTTGACTAGAGAGACATAATAGGTTTATACTTCGAAGACATTTGGTATTCTTTATTTTCAAAATCTTGTGTCCTCATTTCCGCTTTTTTTCCTTGACCAAGCTTATATTCTAACTCCTTTTACATAATTAATCCAATAGTGTCTTTCTCTTCATAATTTGAAACCTTTTGCTGTTGTTAAATATTTATGTAAGGAAAAAAACTTTTTCTTGCCAAGGAAGATGTTTCATTAAGGGACTCAGTCTAACAAAGCTTACCAGCAACAATGTATATGACATATAAAAGTTAGATTCGTGTCCTTTCTGGTATTCCATAGATGCTAGAATAAGTACTTGTTGACCTTGTTAACTACATGTTGGGGTATGTATTGTAAATTTTAATTCTAAAAAATCTATTTAGTTTATGAGGCCCAAAAGTGGTTTGGTAAAAAAAAGGTCATTTCCTATAAAATATGTTAGTGTTACATTTTGTAACTTGATAAACTTTCTTTATAATAGTGGCATTTTGAGGCTTTTTATGGCAATTTATACATCTGCTTCAAAGCTTTCTAAGGCCATTTTTAATGTTAATTGGTAGCTTTTTGCATCCATTTGTTTGCTAATATCTATGTTATGACCCTAGTGTCCTTTCAAGGATAGTCTTCTGCTAATTGTGTGGAAGAGCTGATTAGTTAAACTGTTATATCTTCATTTATATTTTTGATGATTATATGACATCGACAATTAATAAGAAAATCATTAAATAATAAACACTTTTTAGTGGCTAATTTATTGTGATTAAGTTTATCATAAGATTCAATGATTTCTTTGAAATCAATCCTAATAGTAAATTCTCATGTATTTTTTAGGAATATTTCAAAGCTATATAAGCTGTACAGATATGATAAAGTTCAGCATATATAGTAATTACTTTACATTCATAATTTTTTTCTTTAATATGTACCTATAAGTTCTTCCTCTTTTGCTGCCTTTCCTACATCTTTATTTTGATATCCCTTGCTGACATTCAAAGGATCCATCTTGTACTAGTGTTAAATAAATACATAGATGAGGTAAGTGTGAAAGAGCCATTGCTTTGGTTTTTTGCTTTATCTTTTTCACCAACCTGGTATCTTGATCACTAAAGAATCCATTGGCTTTCAACATAGCTCTTACTTGCATTGTTCTTACAAATACAGCTAAATTAGGAATGAAAAAAATACATAATTATGTTTTCAAAGAGATCTCTTAATATCTTTAGTGTTGGTAAATTTTTTGGCATGTTAATGATAGAATTACTAATATGATATTGTGATTTTACCATTTTGTTTCCAATATTTATTCCTAAAAGGTTAATATATCATTTCATTATTTAGAACATCGTTTTTGATAATGCTAGACCCTTCTACAGCCATATTTTGATAAAAAGTTCGAAATAGGTAAAATGAGTAAGAGTGTGTAGACAAGAGATAAGAATATCATCTATGCAAGTTGTCAAGAATTTTGTTTATGTTTTTTAAAGATGTATTTTTTTCATTGAAATATAGATGGTGCAAATTATAATCCAAAGGGCATAACTAGTAATTCATAATATTATTTCAATTTTATGTAGCATATTTTCTTTGCTATGTATAATATACATATTATTTATAGTATTATCGTTAAATTGTATATAATAAAATAGCTTTGTTGTTTTACCTTGTATTGTTTTAGAATTTTGTTTAAGTGCAGATGTAGTAGTAGTTGGTGGAGAGCTATTCTTTCCCTTAATAATCCTGATCTTAACAATTCTTCACTATGCATTTCAAATTCTCAAAGTATTTTGGGTTGCATCTAGTTTTTTCATTTTAAAGATTAAATTGAGGTTCTTTATTTCTAATTGGCATGTTATCTAGTTTTTTCTATAATGCTTTAAAGATTTTTTTGTATAATTTGTAAATTACGTTTTGTCTAATATTAACACATTATTATAAATCATCATAGTTTATGTACATATTTAAAAAAATCATAGTTTATGTCTTCTTCGAAGCTAAAATCCTTGAATTAAATTATTTTCTATCTTATTATAACACTTCTCAAATTTTTGAGTCATATTACATACTAATTTTGTAGGATAAAAACTCCATAACTCCTAATTTAACTTCTTAGAATTTGTTATGTTATTTTTCACTAAATATTTTTGACATTCACCACACTTTTTGTTAATGGTTCTTATAGAATCTTAAAATTCATGATCATAATGTACATTAGATTGTTTAAAGTTATAATTTTTAAGGAGATATTGGGTTTCTTTGTTTAAATTCCATGGGTTTTCTATATTTATGTCTAAAACCTGCATGTCTATGTCATCTAGCTTAACTTGCTCATCGAAATAACTATAATATCATTATCTCATTTCGATTAAATTTTAACAAAGCTTACAATATATATTTTTCTTCAATGTCTAGTTCAATGTACTTGTTTAATCTTTCTCGATCTACTTTGTTATTTAAGCATTGACTGACAAAATGACTTATTTCTCTAAAAATAAAGAACTATATTTTTTAGCTAATGGTTTATAAGTTTTGAACAGTTCTATCTGATCTCCAAGGTAAAATTTTTTCATAATATGTGCTCCTTCATTATTTCTAAAATGGCTAGCACTATAGTATGTTGGTATCATAATTTTATTACTATAACCAAAGGTTTTAATTTTCTTTTCATCATCTTATTCCATGCATTTCTCTTTGACATAATTAAAGATAAACATAATCGATGAATTGATTCTTTTGATAATTTATAACATACTATTTAATTCAATTTTTTGCTAATAATTTTTCTTAATTGTTGTGGTAGTTTCTCAAAATATTTATCCCTTAATGTGACATTCATGAAGCATCTACCTTTTTTGCAAATATTTTTGAATAATCTTGACTAAAATGTACTATATGATTGAAACTAATTATTGTTAATCATTCTAAATCTTGCATAACTTCATCCTAATATATGTCCTTGACAAGGCTCTATGCCCTTCATATTTCCCAAATTATACTAGTTACATAATCAAGATTATTTCCTACTTGTAACATTTGCTCAAAATCTTGGGGATTTCATCATTTCCAATTATGAAATAATCATTTGGCTTCACCCCTGTGTAGTAAATTTGGCCTTTTTTGGGGATGGGTGCTTACTAAGAAAAATACATTTCCTTAGTTGTTTTATTAAGTAGATCACCTATGGTGCCCCATTTTTGATAGGCTTACTAGTGCTTGGCAATTGAGAGTTACTATGAAGGAAGTAGCTATGGTATCTACTGTCACACTACCATAACTTACCATATTCATCCCTAAGAGTTGTAGTTCATCAAAGTTGTGCCTTAGAAAAGCTTGGAGTTGTTCTTTGAATTGAGGATGAAGGAAAGGGTAAGAATTACAAAATATGCTTTAAGAAATTTAGAACATGCAACTACTTCTGACTCCTATTACTTTTATAATAAATTATTTAATAGAATATGGGGTTTGATCTTTAGAGTTTAAACCTTCAATCATCATCATCTAAATCTTCTCCTACAAGAATATCATGGTGATTGGAATATCCACAGTTGAGTCTCCCAATGTTATTAGTAAAATAGCTTACATAGTTTGGCATATATGTTTGGGTTGGTTGTACTAAGGAGATATCGCTATTCCTTAAAGTTGGTCTCTAGAAAAAACTTTTGATTTGATAATTTTGATGCAAGATTTTGCTAAGAATTTAATGATATTTTGTTCATATATGTTATATATAATCTCTAATAAGTTTAATTATTTAGTTATAGAGCTTTTACAAATGAAGAGAATCCTTTTGTTTGTTTCATATATTTTTTTTATGTCTAATTTTTTATCTTTCTATGGTATTTGAGCCTGAATGATATAATATAATGTTAAATAACTTATTTCTCGTCTATCATTCGTCTTTTGTGCTAAACTTCTAATAAATGCTATCTAAGATTGTTGTTATCGTTATTTGGTAAGAGTATTAGAGATTTTCTTCATAGGATTTTTTTTTTATCTTATAACTACTATCATAAAAAGGCAATTATGAGCAAATAAAAGACCTTTTTTATGATTTATTTCTATCTTAGCAGTAAATAATTCAAAGTGAACCTTTTTTTCTCATTTTCTTGGCCAAATTAATGCTCCAACAATCTATGACCTCTACTGATTTTTCATTTGGTAAATATATTCACCTAAAAATTAAATTTATATCTTTATCTCTAAAATTCTAAATTATTTATCATCTACTAATACTTCAAGGCATCTATTATTTTTCCTTATGGTGATTTAGCTAATTATTTAGAAAGTTATATTTTTTAAATTTCATTATTTTGTCTATTTATTATTTCTTTTGAGCTGTAGATGACTGCCAAGAAACAAATTTACTTTGGTTTCTTTAATATTTTTTTCTATATAAGAGAAATTTTCCAAAGATAATCATTAATTTCTCTTTAACTTCATTTAATGTTTGTTGTTTTAATAATAGTACTAATTTTTTAGAAGATATTGGTAATAATATGATTACTTTGTTTATTATCTATTAATTATCTTATCTTCTATTAATGTTGTAGTTTTGATGACTTTATGCAAAGGACTTTTTTGTTAGGGGTGTGCACTACTTCAGTGAAATAAATATCTATATTTTCATTTAGGAACTCTTACTTTTAAAATCTACAAAGTTTTAACTTTCCAATTTACGAAGAGCTTCTCCTAAAATCATTGTGTGATCCCATTTTGGCGAAAGTGAAGCCCATGTACTATCATTTATCATAGAATATGGGAGGCCTATAGATTTAAAAACACCTATGACCAATAAGAAGCTAGAAGGGACAAACATATGCCACCAAGATAAGTACAAACAAGAATACATAACAAAATGTGCCATAACCATAAATGTTTTCTTTAAAAAGTCAATATTTAATTGGATAAAACCTTTCAAGGCTACTCTAATTGGTAAGTTCTACAAATTATCAAAGAAAAAAAAAACAGTTAAATTACTATTTTAATATTATGTAGATATATATATTAAAGTTGAAATAAGATAAATTGAAGAAAAATAATGCAACAAAATTAAAGCCATGTATCCATTCCATAAGTTGAGATTTTGAGTTTCATTATAGTCTAATCAAAAGAAAGTCAAAGATTTCAAAAAATTAGATAAATTATATGTTAAAGGTACACCACAAGTTACTATTGAGATCTAGTAATACATCATCTATCGTCAAATAAAATATGAATGAAAATGCCTTATAAAGTATTAAAAAACACAAAAACATATTTGAAAATATAAAAATAAATATTTATTGGGTAAAGGTCATCGACGTGTACAGGTCAAGCAATGTTTATTAATCTTAATCTACCTCATTTGAATATATTGTAAATTTCTAATAAAATTAAAATAATAATAATAAATTGTTATTTGAATAATATTTGATATATTTTAAACTTTAAATGACACTAATTGAACAAATACAATATAACCAATCAAAATGATCTAAACATCAATTTAGAGGAGAATTAAAGTTTTGCAGTAAAATAACCAAATAAAACAAACAATATTAATAGAACAGATAACTAACATAAGAAAGTTAAATTCTAAGATCCTAAAGAGATCCTATGTAACAATCTTGATCATCAAAAGAGGCACGAATAAAAGAATCTTATAAACATACTAAACTCTAGAAAATAAAACATTTATGAAAATATAGAAGTTAGTATTTAATAATATTGAGGTCATCGAGATTATTCCAATGGCATTTATTTATCTCAATCATACGAATCCTTGAATTATTATAAATTACAAAAAAAAATGAATAAATAATTGTAAACACCTATTTTAATATTAATGTAATCATATATTAAAGTTGAAATGAGTTAAACAAAAGTAATGAAGTATAACCAAATCAAAGTTATGTGAAAGTCACATATAAGAGACTACGAGTTAGTGTGTAACATAATAAAATCAAATCAAAAAATTGAAGAAATGAGATAAATTTAGTGAAAATGTTTTATTCTAAAACACTAAAGAGACAAAAGAAATTAAGAATAAATAATAATAATAATAATATTAATATTAAGTAAATATTTATTTAAATAAAAATTACATAAATTGAAGGACTAAAATGTTAATAAACCAAACCAATGTAAATATCACATAAGAGGAGAATTAGAGTTTCATAGTAATGTAACAAAATCAAATAAAACAATTTAAAGAACTGAGATAACTGGTACAAAAAATTTGCATAAAAAATTACTAAGCAGATTGAGTGTAACATTCCTGGTCACTAAATATGTGAGTTAAAATATTTCTAGAAGTGTTCCAAAAAATTCAAAAATAAGATTTTTAAAAAATTAAGAAGATTTTTGATTGGATAGGGCTTGTTAATAGAAGTTCAATGACATCTATATACCTATATCAGACAATGTTTTTGTTTGTTATAAATTTCTAAAGTAAATAAATAGAAATAAAGATAAATTATTATTGTAGGATAAAGTGGACAAATATTAAAGATTAAATGAGATAAATTGATAATATAACCAAATCAAATGAAATAAAATTAGAAACAATGATATAAATTCTTTGGTAAAATTTTTTTAGAACATTGTAAGGAAATTAAAAGCTGCATCCTTGACTGTGAATTTAAGTACAAATAAAAATAACTTGTAAAGATTCCAAAATCGTAAGATAATAAAATATTTAGAAATATAAAAACTTAATATTTAATTGGTTAGGCATGTCGATATGAGTCCAACGACTTGTATATTAAGGCTTATATGAGTTAAATTGAAACCAAGTAATTAAACCAAATCAAAGAAATGTAGTGGCCACAAAAGAATTAATTTAGGGTTACATTAATATAACCAAATCAAATAAAAATTTGAAGAATTGATATAAATTATACATAAGCATTGCATTCCAAGATATTAAAGAGATCAAGTATGAGAATCTTTGTTATCAATAAAACATTAATTTAAAGGCCTCACAGGATTGAAAAATCATAGAAAGTAAAGTATTTAAAAATATAAAAATAAGAATATAATTTGTTGGAGGTTGTTAAGATGAGTCAAATGATATTTCTTTTGTCTAGATTGAACCTATCCTAAAAATATCATGAAATTAAAAAAAATTAAATAATTATTAATAATAACAAATTATGTTTTACATTTAATAAGTATAAAATAATACTTAAATGAGATCAGTTAAAGAAATTGACATAATCAACTAATAGAGACATAAAGATCCCATCAGGGAATAATTACAGTTTCA
The DNA here is from genome assembly GCA_023846275.1 of Vanilla planifolia. Lineage (NCBI taxonomy): Eukaryota > Viridiplantae > Streptophyta > Magnoliopsida > Asparagales > Orchidaceae > Vanilla > Vanilla planifolia. The sequence goes on from JAIUJO010000292.1 coordinate 344,886, forward strand.
TATTAATATAACAGATTCAAATAAAAGAAATTAAAGAAAGGGGATAAATAATATGGTAATGTTGCATTCTATGATACTAAGGAGATCATGTGTAACATTATCGATCTTCAAATCATGAATAAATCAAAATATATCACAAAATATGCAAAAACCTCAAAATTAAAACATTTGAAAAATAAAAAATAAGTATTTAATATATAGAGCTTATCAAAAGGGTCCCAAAAACGTTTGTTTCATTGCGATTCGAGCATGTTTGGTATTACCATGAATTATCAAACAAAATAAGCATAAATAGTTGCAATATTTTATTTTAATAATAAAGGCAAAACGTATTAAAGCTAAAATAACATAAACTAAAGCAACGTAAAATAGCAAAATTAAAGTTTGGTAAAATTTCCATTGGAGGAGATAAATTTTACGAGAAAGTTACATTTTATGATACTAAAGGGATTGAGTATAACACTGTAGATTGTTAGATCATGTACCATTCAATTGATATATATTTTGTCTCAAATGGACAACATTTGAAATTACAATAAGTTACAAAATTTAAAAAACATAAGTGAGATAAATTTACCAAATGAAATGTAACTAAACAAAAATGATGCAAAGGTCACAAGGGACAAATATTAGAGTTTTGTAAAAATATAGCAAAATTGAGTGTGATGTCCTTAATCACCAGATTTGGTAAAAAGTAAAGTGGTCAAAACCTTAAAAACATCATTTATAATATAAAAAGAAATATTAAGTTTTGTGGAGGACATCAAGATAATTCCAAGGAATTTGTTGTCACCCAAGTATAGAATTACCATTTCATAAAACTATAACAAAATCAAAGCAAAAAATTTAAAGAAATGCCATAAATTGTATGCAAAAAAGATTCTAAGATATTGAAGACATTGAATATAATGTTTACGATTATCAAATCAGGTTTGAATGAAAAAATCTTATGGATTGTGTCAAATACATAGAAAACTAAATAATTGAAAATGTGAAATTAATTTTTCGTTGAATATAACTCTTTTCAATGAGTCAAAAGACATTTCTTTCAAGTTGATCTAAGAAAATTTTAATTTGTCTTGAATTAATAATAAAAACTCGTATAAATAATAATTTACTTTTTTTGAATTATTAGGGAAATATATATTTAAGTTGAAATGAGAAAACTCAAAGCGTTATAATATGTCAAAATCAAATTAATGTAAATGTCACAAGAAAGGAGAATTAGAGTCTCAAAGTAACATAACAAAAGCAAAGCAAGCAAATTTGTGGAAATGAGATAAAATTTTTTGGAAACCTACATTCCAAGACACTAAGGAGATAAAGTACAACAACTTTAATCATCAAGTAGGTGCAAAAAAGAAATGTCTTGTAAAGAGTGGTAAAAAACTAAAACTCAACTATTTCAAAACATAAGAGAAAACTTTAAATTCAATAAAGCTTATGAAAAATAATCTAATGACATTTCTTTTTTTTATTGTACATCTTTTTTCATTAATTTTAATTATAAAAATAATTCAAAATTAATAATAATTCAAATAATATGAAAATATAAACTAAAATTAAAATGGCATCAGTTGAGGCAATGTAATATAAAACTTCATGTCGATGTAAATGGAACTACATGTTCAATATAATATATCAAAATCAAAGAGAAACTTTTGAGTAAATAAGATAAATCATACAGTAAAATTTTATTCCAATATGCTGAGTAGATTGGCTATAACATCCTTGATATTTAAATCATATACAAATAAAAATATATTGAATAGCATGACAAACCGTAGTGGACAAAATATTTTAAAAAATACAAAAAAATAAATATTTTGCAAAATGGAGCTCATCAAACTTAGTTTGATAATGTCAATTCCATGTAAATAGATTATGAATCACCAAAAAAAAGTACAAATAAAAATATACTATTATTATCAAACAAAACAAATATATATTAAAGTTGAAATAAGATAAATAAAAATAAAGTAATATAACTAAAAAAAATGAAATGTAAATGTCACATGAGAGAAGAACTAGAGTTACATAACAGTATTACAAATTCAAAAGAAACAATTTAATGAGTGAGATAACGTACCTGGAAAAGTTATTTTCAAAGATACTAAAAGGGTCAAGCAAAACATCCTTCACTGTCAAAATTTTTAATAATCAAAAAATCCAAAAAGTGTGTGAAAACTATAGAAAATATGACATTTTGAAATATAAAATTTTGAATTTAACTGAGTATAGATTATCTAGACTATTCTAATGATGTTTGTTTCATTATGACTTGCGTCATTCACAATTACTAAGAAATACGAAAGAAAAATAGCAAAAGTATTAATAAAATAATGTTTTTAATATATGTTAAAAAAACTAAAATAAGATAAATCATTGCAATGTAATATAACAAAATTAAAGTGATGCATTAGTCACGTGGGAGGAGAATTACAGTTTTATGGTAATATAAAGAAATCAAAATAAAAAATTTGAACAAATGAAATAAATTGTACGAGAAAGCTACATTTTAAATATTAAGAAGTCCAAATGTAAACATTCTTAATCAAGAAATAAAAAATTTTAAAAATAACAAATTAATATTTAATAAGAAAGAGCTCATCAAGGTGAGCCTAACACCTATTTTTGTCTTCATTAGACCTTGTATGCAATTATTATGAACTATTAAAAATAAATAAGAATAAATATTAAAATTTATTATTTTAATATTAATAAAATATTTCTTTTTTCTAAAATGATTTTGGTTGAAGAGAAGTAACACAATAAAAAATATATTAAGTGAAGGTCATGCGACAAAAGATTTAACGTTAAATGTAATATAATGAAATATAACCTGGAAATTAGAGGAAATGAGATATGTTGTATGGGAAAGTTCAATTCAATGATATTAAGGAGGAAAAATGTAATTTCTTTGACCATCAAATAAGTTTTGAATTAAAATATCTCAGAAAGTGTGCGAAAGCTCTAGAAAATGAGATACTAAAAAATTATAAAAATGAGAATTAAATTTGATATATGTCATCGAGAGGAGTCCAATAATGTTTGTTTCATAATGTTTGAACCATATTAATAAATACATAGAAATATCACTTTTAATCGACATTTAAAATAAAAAATTATTATTTTTAAATTTTTTTAATATAAAGGTAAAACTAAACTAAGATAACTTAAGCTAAAATAACATTACCAAATCTAAGTGATGTAAATTTTAAATAAGACAAAAGGTAGAGTTTCACAGTAATATTTTCAAAAGAAAATAAAAAATTTGAAAAGAAATGAAATAAACTATATCAGAATGTTGCATTCCAAAAAATGAGAGAGATCGACTGTAATGTCCTTGATCATCAAATCATGTGTAAATCAAAATGTCTTGTAAAGTGATTTAATATCATGGAATATAAATCATTTAAAAAATTAAATGTTTAATAGGAAAGAGCTTCTCGAGGTGAGTCCAACAATATTCGTGGCATCTTGGTTGTATCTCATTTGGAATTATTTAGAATTGTTTAAATAATTAAACCATTAAAAAATTTGTTCTTTCAATATTAAGAAAAATATATTACTTCTAGAAAGAGTTAGGTTGAATCAAAGTAATATAACCAACGATACTCATTTTGAAGTTCATACAATAGAAGATTTAAAGTTAATAGTAATATAACGAATTCAATTGTAACATCGTCAGTTACCAAATAAGTTACGAAACAAAATGACTAATAAAGACTACCAAATTTAGGAAAATAAAGCATTTACTATTTTACAAAAAAGTCAGACTATATAGACCTCATCAAGATAAGTATGAAAATGCATTTTCTTCTCCATTAGATATCATTTGCAAGCTTCTAATTACCACATAAAATATGCACATTGAAAAGGATTTGTTTACTTTAGCACTAAGCAAATATATATTAAAATAGAAAAAAGATTGACAGACTTGACATAATATATTGAGTTAAAAATGTAGTAAAAGTCACACAATAGTAGATTTATAGTTACATAATAAAATAAAAAAATTAAAGAAAAAAACTTCTAAGAAATTAAATAAATTATATTAGAAAGTTACATTCTAAGATGATAAGGAGATGAAGTGTTTCTTGCTTGATCATGTCAGGATTAAATCCAAATCAATCGTTATTTCGGGAAAACTAGTATAAAATAAAATATTTAAAAATAAAAACTGAACAACATTATGATATAGCTCATTTATCCAAAAACATTTTTGTTTAATTACTATTAGCCTTTTTCACAAATTACGAAATTAAAATAACTTAAATATAAGAGAATTGTTATTTTCGTATTAGGTAAATTGTTTTGAAAGAAAAACTGAAACAATATAATGTAATGAAAAATAATGAAATCAAAACAATGTAAAAGTCACATGAGAGAAGAGTTTTATTTTCGTAGTTCATAACAAATTCGAATGAAAATACTTGAGAAAAAAATAAATTATAAAAGAATGTCTCATTCTAAGATAACAAGAAGATTTATTGTAATATCATTGATTTTCAAATTTTCTATGAAACAATGTTATAAAAAGCTTGACAAAACTATTGATAATAAAATATTTAAAAATATAAATATTAATATCTAATTTGATAGAGCACATCAAGATGAGTGTAACGATTTTTACTTTGACTCCATCGAATCTCATTTGGAATTACTGTGAATTAATAAAGTCAAGAAAAATAAATTTCATAAATTATTTCTTTAATTTTAACTTAATCTTTGTCAAAGGAGAAATATGATATATTAAACATGTGCACTATAACAAAGTCAAACATATGTAAAAGTAACAAAGAGAAAACTAGAGTTTCAAAGTAATACAGATAAATAAAAGCCAAAATTTAGAAGAAATAAGATACATTTTATAAGAAACTTATAGTCTAGGACATTAAACCTTGAGTGTTAAATAAAGTATGAATTAAAATTTCTTGTAAAACCTTTGGAAAATAAACTATTTTGAAATTTTAAAAGAAATATTTAAGTAGAGGTCATCGAGATGAGTATGATGATAACTTTTCATGTCGATCAAAACTTGTTTGTAATTATTGTGAATTATTGAAAAAGGATATCATAAATAATAAACAAATTTTGTTTTACTTTTAACCATCTATCTATACCTATTAAAGCTATGATGATATAAACTCTAACACTATAACATAAGCAAATAAAATAATTATAAAAGCCATATGAGAGTAGAATAATATTTAAAATATAAAAAATTAAGTAAAAATAATTTTGATGAATAAGATAAATTGTATGGCAAAATTGCTTTACATGTTTATAAGAATATTAAGTTTAGCGGCATCAATTATCAAATGAGGTATCAATTGAAATATATAATAAAACATTTCAAAAAAAAAGAAAAAATAATTTAAGAAAATAAAAATAAATATTTTATTAGTTGTGTTAATTGAGATGAGCCTAGTGATGCTTGAATCATCTTCGTTGATAATGTTTTAGAATTATTATGAATTATAAATGTAAATAACCATGTGTATTAATAATGATTATTTAAAATTTATGTAAACATATAATGAACTAAAAAAGTGATAAATTTAAGTAATGAAATATATGCAAATGAAAAAAATTTAATGGTCACATGATAGGATAAATAGCTTGTCATTTTAGTATAACTAAATTATTGTAAACAATTTGAGGAAATAAGATAAACTATACCAAAAGTTGCATTATGTAATACTAAAGAGATCCAAAGTAATATTCTTAATCATCAAATTAGGTACAAACAAAAATGTCCCATAGAACATATAAAAACCATAGAAACTAAAATGTTTAAATATATAAGAATAAATATTTAATTTGAAAGAGTGTTTTGAGATTATTTCAACGATAATTTGTTTTCTTGATCATATCATATTTGGAATAATCATAAGTTACACGTGTAAAAAACATAAATAAAAAAATTACCGTTTTAATATTAACTAAAAATATAATAATTTTCAAAATAGAAAAACTAATTTATTATTATAAAACAAAATCAAAGTAATGCAAAGGTTACATTAAGTAACATTTAGGGTTACATAGGAATATAATTCAATAAATGCAAGAAATTTGAAAATATATGATAAAATTTATAGAAGAGTTTCAATCGAAGATATTAAGGCAGTTCAGTACAACATCCTGACCATCAAATTAAGTAAAAATTTAAATTTAAAGCATGAACAAAAAAAAGAAAATAAAAAATTAAAAAAACATAAAAAATACTATTTAATTAAATATAGATCATCTTGATAAGTGCAATCAGAATGTTTTGTCAAAATTGGATGTCAATTGGAATTTTTATGATTTAGTGAATTAATAGGCATCAATAAAAAAAAAATTGTTTTAATATTAAGTAAATAGAGTCTAAAATTTTAACAAAACAAACCTAAGTTATGTAATGTAAGTTAATCAAAATGAATTAAATGGCATATAAGAAAGATTTATTATTAAATGGCATATAAGAAAGACTTATTATTACATAGCAATTTAGCCAAATTAAAATTAAATCTTTGATGATATTAGACGAATTACACGGAAAAGATATATTCGAAGATTTAAACAGGATCGAGGGCAGGATCCTCAATAATCAAATTAGGTACATTGAGAAATATCTTAAAAAAGAGCAAAATATGAAGAAGAATAATTTATAAACATATAAAATGAATAATTAATTGGATAGAGCTTCTTTAAAGAAGTTTAATAATGTTTATTTTTTCCTTATTGGACTTCATTTTGAATTTGTATGATCTACAAAACTAATTAAGCTTTAATAGTAATAAATTATTGTTTTAATAATAAGTAAATATATATTAAAAATAATGTAAATTGAATTAATTAAAATGGAAAATTAATATTGATATATTAGTCACAAAGGGGAGTTTTGCATTACAAAGTAACAAAACCAAATAAGGCAAACAAATTTAAATAAAAGGGATAAATTGTGCTATGAAAATTGCTTTGCAAAATAAAAGGGAGAAGATCTTTTACAACATCCTCGATCGTTAAATTAGTAATAAACGAATGTCTCATAATGTATGTCAAACCACTAGAAAATTAGAAAATAATTAAAAAAAATAAAAATTAACGTTTACTACTAAAGAGCTCATTGAAATAAGTCTAGCTTTGTTTGTCTCTCCATCATGTCCACTGCCTGGGATAACAACCTTTTGCCAGCCACAAGGAGAGGTCTGCTCATGCTATCACAACCATGCCCAACCCGTCTATAGAATCACCAACCGAGGCATCGCAATTCCCTCGGATCCATCCAATTGGGGGGGAAACAAACTATACATAACAAGCAAGTCCGTGGATTTGCCAGGGTTCCGGCTGGACAGGGGGAGAGGGAGTGATGTCGGTTGGGAGACGAATGAACTTCAACCAAGATAGTCCAAATAGTGGAGCAAGGCAGAGGCATCGGGATATTGTGTCTGGCAGCATTCCTCCTTGACCAAGTATAGTACAACGTAGTTGCAATAGTGGCGACATGCAATTGCCCGGCACCACGACGAGCATCAGGACAGCCGACGAACCGGAGGAACCGATCAATGAATAGTATACCGGCCTAGGTGGATAGGTCCAACCCAGTCAACGATGCCTGAACCGTGCTGTCAGCACAAACCTCTTGGGCTCTGGGACAGCGCCAAAAGTTATTCTGCAGGGATTCATCTTCCGTGCAGCCCTGGTGGCTAGAGGAAGTGCTACAGAGCCTTCGGCAGGCCAACCACACCGTCAACGGGAGGTGGTCACTAACGACTCTCCACATGAAGAAACGAACTTTGAGAGTGTTTAGCTTCTAGATGCCTCAAAATTCCTCCAAGGGCCGGCTGTCATTACCGTCCTTCTGAGCATTGCAGACGATGCTCAAGTAGATCTGGCCGCAGGCAGCCCGAGTCTTCTCAGTAAGGGAAAGAAGCAATGCATCATGTGAGGACCGCAAGGCTCTCAGAAGATGCAAGATGCGGTCCTGATGCTCCCCATCAGCCCAAATGCAGATGACCTCCCAGTTCCAATTCCTATAGGGCAAAAGACATTCAGCGATGCTGTCCGGCCAGTGGGAGTTCATGTGGAGGATAATAGGCCCGCAACTCAAAGGAAGGACTCCAAACTAGTTATCTTCCAAAAACCACGTCGTCCACCCATCCCCAATGGGCCAAACAAAGAGGGAAATGGCCTCCGGCATTGCCTCCATCACCATTTTGCAGACCAGGGATGCATTGCGAGGGGACTTCATTAGCAGATCCTCCATGGCGTATCTTCTTCGCGTCAAATCCACCAAGAGGCTTGGCTCCCGAATGACGATGCGTCTGCAACCATCAATGTGAACAACACGGTGCCAAACGCGGAGGTCCTGGACACCCAATCCTCCCGTAGATTTCGATAGTGTGATACACTCCCAGGCCGCATAATGCATGGCCTTGGCGCTACTAGTCCCACCCCGAAGAAACCTCCTGATGCGCTTTTCCATGGCCTAAATAATCCCCATCAGCACTGCATAGTGCCTTAGCACATGGCAAGGGATGGCACTGTGGACCGACGATGCCAGAACAGCCCTGCTTGCCAGCAAAAGTGGCTAGACTCTCCAATTAATCAGCATGGCATCCAGCCGCTGAAACAAGAAGCTAAGGTCAATCTTAGAAAGGCGCTTGGCAGTGATGGGATCCCCAGATATGTAAAGGATCTGCCTTCCTCCATGCTGAGCTTCCTGAGGAGCATCCTAGAATTCCTCCTGGTGAGGTTCGAGCTGAAGAAGACCCGGGACTTCGCAAAATTCACCTGCAGTCCAGCAGCCTTTCCAAACTCACGGATGATACTCCTAATGGCACGGGCAGCGATACGGGAGCCAGGAGCAAAAAGGATGACATCATCAGTGAAAAAGGGGATGCGAGATGCAGGCCGCATGATGCCCCAACAAGAACCCCAAAGGTTGTCGGGATTCATAGTTCCTCACCTAGCACGAGAGATATTCGGATGCCATGACATAGAGATACGGGGAGAGCGGGCAGCCCTGCCAGAGACCCCTCTGAGCCACCACCCATAGGAGACGAACTCCATTAAAGAGGACACTGAATCTCGGGCTACTGATGCAAGCAACAATCCAGTCCTGCCAGATGGGGGAAAATCTCATAGCCGTCATCATCTCAAGAAGGAATTCCCAACAGACACGATCATAGGCCTGTTCCATATCGAGCTTCACGACCATGAGTTCTGTCGTGCCATTGCAAGTCAGCATCCTTATAGCCATCTCCTGTGCAATATTGATATTATTAAAAATGCTGCGTCCGGGGATAAACGCCGCCTACTCCCGCAAAATGGGGTCCGGCAAAGCGGGCTTCAGCCTCTCGACAAGGACCCGCTCCACCACTTTGTACACGGTGTTGTAGAGAATAATAGGTCTATAATGCTCTAGCTTACTCGCACCCTGTTTCTTTGGAATTAGGATGATGAGGGTATCCTTCCACTTATTCGGGAGCATGTAGTCCTCAAAAAAAGCCAGCATAGCTTTGATAACATCATGGCACGCGATGGTCCAATAGCCGCGAAGGAACTGCCGAGATCCCATCAAATCCCAGAGTCCTGTTCCTCTTAATACCCCGCAGAGCTATGTTAATTTCCTCCTCGGTGTCCCTGGCACCCAGCCTAGAAGCCACCTCAGCATTCACAATCGTCGGGGGTGAAATGACCTGCGGAAAATTCTCGGAGTCATCGCTCCGCCACTTGCATTCAAAGTACTCCGTTAAAACCTGCCCGATACTGTCCGGAGAATCCACCACCCGGTCGTCATCTTACGAAGCATGGATAAGCGGTTCATACGAGCCCGAGAAGAAGCCATATTGTGAAAGAAATGCGTGTTGGCGTCCCCGACCTGTGCCCTGTGTACTTTGGCGCACTGCCACCACCACTGCTCCTCGTGGGCACAGCCCCGCTAGAAGGCAGTGATCAATTCCGCGAGGTGCCCATGGTCATCCTAAGGGAGTCCCACACTAGATTCTCTTGCCTGCAGCTCCTCAATGTCACACAATAGCACTTGGTTACGATTGACCAAGCCCCTCAGCTCTTTATGACTCCAATTACACAATGCGAGGAGTGGGCGTTTGAACTTCATAAAAACACTCTCCATGGGATCCCCTTTCGAGTGCCTACTCCAGGCCTGCTGCACCACACGAAAGGAGTGTGGTGGACCCGAATGCTTTCAAATAAGATCCTGCTGGATTTCGGCCAAATCATGTTGCCACCCAGGTTAATTAATAGCAGGCAGTGGTCCGAGCCGAGGCGACTTAGGTGATGCACAGAACTCTTGGCGAAGGCAATCAGGCCGACAGAATTAAGCAGGGCATGATTCAGCATCTTTGGAAAGCACGCGCCCCCCTTCTTCCCATTGCACCAGGTGAACTGGTTACCGGAGAAGCCCACATCTGCTAGTTGAAGGTCACGCATAAATTCAGCAAAGCACTGCTGCTCACTGCCATAGATGAACTGTCGTCCTCCCCGCTTCTCCTCCTAGCCCATAATCAACTTGAATTCACCAGCAACCAAGAGAGGGGAGTTATCACAGTATGATGCGCAGATGGCATCCCAGATCGCCTGACACCCGTGAGAATCACTTGGACCATATAAAAGCAGTAGTTGAGGGTGCAATCCTGTCGATGACTAATTGAAAAAGCCACCATAAAGGCCGAGGCTGCTGTGAGCGCTAGCTTGATCTCTTTTTTCCATAGTAGAATTATTCCAGCTGACATACCCAAAGATGGTTCAATCAAAAAATCCCATTCCTTCCCAGGAATCCAGTTCGCTTCGCACCGAGAGAAAGACTGCATCTTGATTTCCAGTAGCACAACAACCTCCACGTTCTACTCGCATACCAGATGCTGCAAATATGCCCTCGAATTGCCTTGCTTAGCTCCTCTTATGTTCCATGTCATGATCAGCATAGTAATCATAGAGAAATTTGCTTCCATGCATCCACTAACTAACTGAGAAGCAGCCCTCCAACAGCCGGCTTGTTGGCCTCCGTGCCCCACGAAGCATGGACAGCAAGAAAGACGGATTAAGAATCACCCCCATCTGGGTTGGAGGCACAATCGTCCACAAAATCCACCTGCGGAAAGGAAGAAATCGCATTGCCACCTTAGCAAATTTCCCAGCAGTCGAAAACTTTGCCAGCGGGGGATTCTGCGCCCCAGATGTGCTGGCCCTATCATGGCCCCGAGCTATGCAGCTATTAACTTTTCTGGGAGGCAGCTTGATTGATCCCCCAGGGCCCTTGCGGTTAGTTTTCCTACACTGCACAATCATCCAAGGCCCCAACCCGTGCTCCTTACCTGTACAGCCAGCCTGCATGACCAGTGGTCTCCCTCTGGCTCCTCAGGTAAATCGTGACCGTGCGCTGTAATTATGTCCCCTGGGCACTCCCCTTGCACCACGATCGTGGTAGTGGCCCCGTTAAGGTCAGCACCTCAAACTTTTGCTAACTTGTAGGAGCTCTCCAAATGTCCGACATGGCCGCAGGCGAAGCAATGCACGATAGCCGTTCGTATTCGAAAGATTGATAGACCCTCCCGTAGTCCCCGGTGATCCAGATGCTCGGCTTGAGAGGCTTCGAGAGATACACAAACACGTGCAAAGGATGAGCGCTCTATGCCCACCGTCCAGTCGTCGGGAAGAAAAGTTTTGCCAATTGCTTTAGCAATACGTAGAATATTATTTACATCCCAGTAGATGAGTGGGAGGACAGGGAGCCTTACCCAGACAGGAGCACGCATCACTGATGTGGAGTTGGGGTTGAACTCCGTCAACCATAGATTGAGTCCCATGGCTTAGCCGATGATCATTCCGCTCACTTATAGACTCAAAGGGCAGGCAGAAACAATTGGCCATTAGATCAAATATCTTGAAGTTGTTGATATGGCCCCAGTGCTTGAGCAGAACCAACTCAATGACAGAGAAAGAAAGATATTCCCATAGAGACAGCCAACTAGGTCAAATTTGTCATAGTCAAGGCGCCGCAAGCTTCCAAAGACATAATCACGTCCCAAATAATCCAACTTGTTAGCTTCCGAAGACATCAATGTTCGTCAGCCTCACGTGAGAAGTCACCTTGTTACTGTATCTGAGAGCATTGTTAGCTGTTAAGGCCTCCCAGAAGCTCACCTTGTTCACGATGGCGGAACGATCGACCTCAGGGAGGATAGGGTCCCCAGCACTAGGCCTGACCCCAAGAACCTCCTCCCTCATATGCTCCAGTTGCTCCTGCACAATCTTGCTCGCCAAAACGACATCCTAGACATCCCTATCAGCCGAAACATGCACGTCAGATGCTCGAGGGGTTTGCCCCAAAGCCAATGAGCCACCATCAGACATGGAAGACCACCCCTCACGAGTAGGAGAGTCACTCTGAGGGGTTCTGGCTCTTCTACTGCTCCGCCTGGTAGTGCCTCCAGCCATTTCTGCACTGTTAGGGCTGCAGGTGACGAAGCCCGAGCTCGGGGACTAAGCGGTAAGAAAAACTGCGGAAAAGAGTGCAGCTAATCCGATTTAAGAGCTCCCAAAAATCGGGTTAATTCAAATTAAAATTTGGGCCCCAGCCGCCGACTGATCACACCGGTCGGGCCACCACGTGGTCAACGCCCAAGTTAGACCACCAAGACTCGCCGCCACTGTGAGTCGCCTGGCCTTGCGGCCCACTGACAACTTTTGCCGACTCCGCGATGGAAGCCCGCTCCCCAGCCACAAGCCACAGCATCCCGCACGAATTCTCCATCCACCCTCCCGCTCCCGCCTCATCTCCACGCCAGGACCGGTGAGGACCCAGCGAAGTTCCATCGACAGCAACCCCGTTAGCCACGCTTTCCCTTCAATACGCTGCTCCGGAACCGCTTCCCACTGCTACTACGCCGCCTCTTTCCGCTGCTTCACGCCACCTCTTTCCCTCCGCCGCCTCTTTCCCGTCACATATTTGAAATTGACATAACAAGCAACATGACCTGACATAAATAATTTAATATTCAACATTATAATATATACCTAATATGATAGCCCATATACATCTCTTGAATTCTAGATTATCCTCACCCATAATTCTAACACTTAGTTCTCTCCATTTTTATAATAATTCAAAGGGTTTAATGACACCTAAGCTTAATCTAAGTTTATTAAATACTATGATAGGCATTTGCTCAGCACCAATATCAACAAATTAGGTAGAAGATAACACAAATAACCACTAAATTATTTTTTAATATATGCTCTCTCATAAAGTTATATCTTAGTTCTATATGTTTTGTTCTTGAATGTTGAATGGGATCTTTAGCTAAATAAATTGCACTTAAATTATCATAAGAAATTAGATTTGTGTAAATTCTAAGCCATAATCAAAAAATTATTGTTTCATCCATAGGACATGAGATGCCCACGAAACGTTACCATATTTTATCGAAAAGTTTCCAACACCTTCAATTCTTTAAACAAAAGTGGTATTACTAATGATAGAAGTTGTTGTTTGCAGGAAATATTAAAATGATTATGAACAATTGTAGTAGAAATAGAGACTAACTAAAATCCACAGTTCTAATAATTATATAAAAATTTGTTACACTTTGTTTGAACCTCATTTCAACTTGTATGAAAATGTTCAAGTCTGATTTAATTATTTTAATGTTTGATAAATGATCCATTTATATAGTTGAAATAAAAAGAACTTAAAAAATAACACCCTAATGGCTGCAATCTACTTTTCAAAGGCTAGTCGGCACATATTGAGAAGACAGTACAGCTACAATCCGATTAAGCAAACAAAGCAGTAATCATAGAATCAACGCAAATGATAAAAGGTCCAAATCAAATAATAGTGAGATAAGATCCAGAGCATTGGATTTGAAAGTTAGATGTATAATAACAATGATCAAACAATTGTTTACATAGAAGGAGAGACTCTCAACCATTTGATCAATTATACTAGATTAATAGCTAAAGAAAGTTAACTTTTCATAAATATGGCCATGGTATGCACTGTTCGATTATAAAAATGCATATTAGCATAGAAATCTCAAGTTTGTAATAATGTTTATTTAATCCCACATTTTGAAATAGTGAATTATTTTATACTTATAATACATGAAATGCATATTATAATCAACCTAATGGGGTTGGCTACCATTAGTGCTCTTGAGAGGTCATGCCCCTAGTCTCCAGCACAAATCTATAAGTGTTACCTAACCTGATTTACTTAAAACAATTAATGAGTATGTCCTGACTCGCTTCTCTTAACTTTGTTCATATGTAATGCACTGAACTTATTAACCTAGAGACTACAATAGTTAAATAACTTGACTAATACTCAAGCATAACTCATCTTAGATTCAACAAGTTCTTGGCCGTTGGATGTGCCTAATGACCATGCCCCTAGGTAGTACGAGTCACTCGACCTGCGCCATTCGAGCTTAATAGTTGGGGTGTGCTTAAAAAAATTTATAATAAGAAAAAAATTTATATATAAAAAATATTTGAATATTTATAAGATTTTCAAAAACACAAATACCCTCAAATGAAATACAACTAAAACAAAATTCACAATACTTATAAGATTAATAGTTTTATGCACCACAATTGCAAAAAAAATTAACGGTTTAATGTGCTAACCTTAAAGATTCTAAAATAAAATTCTTTGTAGATTAGCCACGATAGAATTATGATTGTTCTAGACTCCAAAGTCAACAGGTTGATCCATGAAATTGTGCTCAATATTTTTCATTGAATATTTGCTTCAAAAAATCTAGTCCTTACTAAGCTCAATGATACATTAGTATACACTTCAATTATAAAATTTGAAGTATTTGAAAGAGAAAAATTCAACTTATTTGTAAAAGTTTTCAAAAACAATTGGTATTCCACTCAAATTTAACTTTAACACATCAATGTTTATTCACCTTGATTCTAGATTAAGGTTTTGTATTTAAAATATTCCTTGAATTTATACAATACATTACAAAGTTGCACAAATACGTAAGTAAAAAAACATCTTGTTATTGTTGATGAGATGCTTGCACCAATTTTTTGCATGCATAAATTAATTATTTAAGGGTTATATACTTTGTATTTTAATAATTTTATGATAAATAAACTTTTTTTTCAAACTTATTTAACTTTCCATATGGAGGATAACACAAATTTGTTGCATGTCTAAGCCATTTATTTGAGTGTTATATACTCTTCATTTTAACAGTTTTATTATAAATCAACTATTTTTCATGTTTATTTTAAATTTCATATAGAGGATAGCTTTGATAACTAAGTTGTTAATCGTTGTTTATATATTATGTATTCAACTGTCACAATTATTTTTATATGTTTTAATTACAATAATAAGATATCATTTTTGCTTACGTTATCGTGCAACTTTGGAATGTTTTGTGTCAATTTACCAAATATTTGAAGTATACTTTTATAATTACCATGTATTGTTTATTTTTTCTATTTAAATTTAGAGTTTTATGTAGCCAATTACTACTTAAATTGGGCATGTTTGTAAATATTTAAATATTGTTAATAGCAATTGCTTATTTATTATTCTGTATGGATAGAAAAACTCTTTGTTTAAGCATTTTTCTTAATGCTTATCTTAATTCATACAAAATAATTATTTTTTATAATATTTTTATATAATATAAATTCTTTAAAACTTTGTACCAATATTTTAAATAATTTTTATCATTTAAAGTCTTTTTATCCTATACAAAATCATTTCACAAAACTTCAAATTATTTAATTTATATTATAAAATTTTGGTTCACAAGTTTAATTTCTTAAATTATTTGGCTTACATCACAAAATCTAAATTTTCTGAATCATTAAGACTTTCTTATTCATATGTTTAACATTAAAATGTTTTTAGATAAATTGTTCTTCAAAAAATTCGAAAGAAAATTGTAAATTTAAATATTTTCAAATAATGTTTTTAATATTATTTATTTTAAAATTGTATTATTTCTTAATTACAAAGTTTTTTTATTAAAATTCTTAGAAAAGTTTTCTGAGAAAATATTGTTAATTTATTTAGCATTTCAAAATTTCCAAGAAAACAATATGGAAAATATTTTTTGTGAATACATTATTAACATATGAATCATATCTCATTTAGTATTTTTTTTGAATTATTGATATTTATAAATTTATCATTTCTTTGATATTTCTCATTTTCAATGGAATGTTTTTGTTGCTTGTTTCTTTGCGAATTTTTTATTGTGTTTGTAAATTTTAGAATTACTTATTGTACTTTTCTAGGGTAACAACACATTTTTATGTTTTTATTTTTTTACAGTCCTATGAAAGTTATATTTTTAATTAATTTTTTTATGTGACAGTTTTTTAACATCTACGAGTTTCTTATTTGTGAAAAGTTTTTTTTTAAAAATGCATTAAGTTTTTAATATTTAATATTAAATTATGAAGAAAAATTAGCCTTTTGGAACATATATAAATATTTTGAAATATTTAATATTTTCACATTTTTTAAAAATTTGAAATTTTTAAAATAAAATTTAAATTCTTATTATATGAAGTTATATTTTTATATATTATTTTCTTAAGATATTGCTAAAGTTTTCTCAAATACATAGAAATTGTTTACTAAGATTTTTCTCTTTTATTCTCTTTTATCTCATTAAATGGAAAGTAATATGCAATTAATCTAACAAAGTTTTATGAGAATTTATTGATAATGGTTTTCTATATTTTCAATATTTCATATTTATGAGTATTATTCAATTACAATTTTTCAATCATTTTGGAAATTTTCATTAATCATTATGTTTAAAGTTTTTAAATTCATTAATATATTTAATTACTTTTTTTTTTATTTCGATTATATTTTATTGAATTTTTCTTGTAACTTCCTGATATATTGGACGTAATGATTAAATATTAAATTTTCTAATTATTTTAATAATCATACATCTCTTAATTTTTTCAAAAAGTTTAAATTAACATGTTTGTGACATGACATTACTAAAAAAGTTTTTGTTCATTTATAAAACATTTGGCAATAATTATTTAAATCACATTTAATGGTGTAAATATTTTTGCAAATGTTTCATTCTTTTATTTTGGCATATTTGTCATGATTTAATACGTAAAATATTTTTTAATGTGTTGTACACATTATTTAAAAATTGAGGTATACTTATTTCTTAATGATTTTTCATTTTTGTCTCACAAAATGTTTATTGAAATGGTATTTAGTATATATTTTAATTATGATATTTAATTTACCATCTTCTACATATTTTTCACTTTTAATATGTTTAGCATTTTTTTTTATAGAAAATTTTTCTTATAGTATTCACATAAGTTCATTAGTTCATTTACACAATATTTTTATTTTTAAAATATTAAATTTTACTTATTTAATTTTCTTTAATGTTTTATTAATATTTTCAAATTATAAATCTTACAAAAATAACCCTTAAGGTATGATATATTGAAAAAATAGTATTAACTTCATAATATTTTGTAAACTATTCTCATGTAATCCAATATTTTAGCAAATATATAATACCTATATTTTTTAGTCATGAATTTATAATTTTATGCAAATATTGCAAATAGTATCATACCGTATTCTTTTAATTTTCCAAAAATATATTATGTACATCCTTGATTGGACTAGCATATTTTACATGAATTTTTTATTAATAAAATTTATCTTATTATTTATTAGGAGTTAATTTTAATATTTTAAAAATTGTTCATTTAAAATTTTTTTTGACAATTTTATATTTTTATTAAAATTTAAATATAATTTAATTTCTATTATGAATTTTAATTGAATATATAAAATATCTAAAGATTTTTTTATTATTTTTTAATAAAAATTAAATTTTTATTTGAAAGGTAAGAAATATGTAAAGCAAATGAGAATAGAACTTAAACAAAATTAGTAAAATATCATTAAGATAATAAAATGATACTAGCATTTAATCTATTTTCATTTTTTTTGTTATTTATCTTGCAAGCTAGGCAAGCTTGTGATTGTCCCAATATAATGGGATTTGTTAAGAAAAGAAAAAAATATTGTTATCTCGAAATGTCTAAATTAATCAAAATTACAAAGAATATGATAACAAAATTACATAATGCTAGGAAAATAAAATTTACTGTTAAGGTTTAGAAAATTTTGAAATACTAATAGCTAAAAAATTATTTATGTTATTAAACATATATATTATTCAAACTATATAACATATAAAAAACAAGTTGACAATCATTGCAATCATAAGGAATAAGCAAAATTCATAATGGAAATAGGTTTTACCAAAAAAAAGAGTAGAACCAATATTTTTTAGGAGTCAAAAAATAAAAATAGTAGAAGCTACAAAATATCTAAAAGTCATCAAAATATAGTGTACAATTTTTCATAAAATGCACACATTTGTTGAGAAAAATAAAACATCAAAAACTACAAACAAAAAATAATAAAAAACTAAATTTTTGTGTTATTAATAATAATTAGGTATTATATTAGTTTTAAAACATATAATAAATATAAAATTATGAAAAATATTTTTCATTACATATGAAAAATAAGAACAAAAATGATGGAAGAAAAAGGTAGGATGGGAATCCATCAACTAGATTTAGATCTTGCCTTCATGGCACAATGATAACGAAAAGTGGACAGAGTAAAAGCAAAAGAGGCAAGGCCAATTTATGTATCAAAATGTTAACCTCCATGCATCAAAAACTTTCCTTGTACAAAAATCATCATAAAAAAATTAATTGTGTTATTGCAATCATCTAACAAAAATCTCTATAAGATCATTAATAAACCTCATAATATAATTTATCTTATATCAGTTAAACAAACTCAGAGGTTACATATTTTATATATTTATATTGTTAATGTATTCATTGACTTCAACATTTATTTTAAAAGAGTGAGTAATCATTTTATCCTGAACAATTCACATGCATAAGCAAATACACTTTTGTGACTAGTTAAAATTTTAAATTAGGGTCAAAAAGTGTTTTAGAGGTAACAAAAATTCCATTTATTTTTCTTTGGATGCCTTTTTTAGAATAAGCCTAAGACACATAAACTTGGTAAAAATGTTTCAAAAAGGCAATCCATAAAAAATTAATTACTACAATGAACTGTAAAATTAGGAAGACATTATTGATATATTGATAGGTTTTATTTTTATTTGACATAAGTGGATAAATTTTTGAAAGTTTTTCAAATTTGTATTTGTGGTAAAGAAGGTCAAACCTTCACTTTTGTGCTTATCATTTATGTAATTTAAACATGAAGTATTGAATAAGAAGATTGATATTTTAAGTCATAAAAATTACTTTATCAAAATTTCAGACACCTACTTAACACAACTAAGTTCTTCCAAGTATAATATAAATTTAGCCATATAAATCAATCACACAAAATATTATGCAAGATATTTCCATAGATGATAGTAATGTAGTACCTTTGAGTGTCCTAAACTTTAAGGATTTATCTAAGTTCAATGAAATGATTATAAGAAGTGCAATAGGATTAATATTTGTACATGAAAGTAACCAAGGTAATTCCTATTACACAATAATATTCTCATTAATAAAAATTGTAGCTTCCCAAAAAAATTTTAATGTTAAGCATAATAAGACATTACACATAATAGTCAAATGGATTCTAATAGTGGATTAAGTAGTATAATATAAAAAATGTGTAACATGAATCATTTAATGGATTGAGTATAATAGAAATGCATGTAATTAAGACATTATTATAGATGCTCATTTTTAGTACACTGAATGGAAGAGATTGTCTCTTTTATGAGTGATACGTTTTCATAAGATAACACTAAATTGGGCAAGAATTTTGTATCTAATTTGACAAGAACGAATATAAATCTAATTTTGTAAAATACACTTAATGTTTGAAAAGCAGGCCCCTAGTGACATAAGAATTACATTAAAATATGGTAAAATTTTATTGGTAAATTGTTTGAAAATTTTGTTTCAATTTATGTGGAACTAGTTAGATGTAATTTCTTCGCAAAGTTAATCATTAGTTTAGGGGTAAAAGAGAAAATTCACTTGTGATTATTACTCTCTTTAGAGCTACATGGTCATATGATGCATAATAAAGTTGTGCCGCATAAACATGATAGCGAGGCCATGGCTTTGGGTTGACATCATGTATTTAATAAAAATTCAATGATTGAAAGGCATAATGAGGGTTGAAAAAAATTACTAAAATTGAGGAAATTGTAACAAAGTGTCACAGTGCAATAGGTAATGGTTGTGGATCATCATGTTCATTTCAATAACACAAATTATGTTTTGATTAGAAAAACATTGATAGTGAAGGGACATATGATAGGATTCTTATAGTTGGAATCTAATTTAAATCAAATTCCATAAATAAGAAGAATAATGAAAGAGGAGAAAATATAAGGCAAGAAAGTGTAGAATATGCCCTCCACTATTTCTATATATATGCAAACTAAAGCTCGATAATGACAATTATGATATTAAAATGTCATAGTTAAAATTTCAAATTCCACTAAATTTCTTATAGAATCTATCTTAATACTAAAAAATGACAAAGATACTACTACATAAACATTTTAGCTTTATAAATGACTTGTTATAGTATAATATAAACTTAATGTTTTAAATAACCAGGAAAAATACTTATATGGTCCTTAGCTAGCCTTATAATGAATCTTATCTTCCATAAAAATTTGTTCTATGCTAAGGAAGAAAAGGTATAATAAATGGTAATCCAGTTTAAGATCAACACACACATAATGGTGTATAAAGAAATGGAGCTTGATAACATATTGCTTATGATCAAAGAGAACTTTTATACCAAATTATATAGAAAAAAAATCAAAGTTTGAATAGAAAGAAATGTAATAAAAGGCCATCAAACTCCCTTCTTCGTGAAGCATGCTCAAAATTACCTGCATGACTAAGAAATCACACATCAAACTATTAATCTTCATATTCTAATTACATAAAAGAATTTTTTAGGCATTAATATGAATCCATTGAATAAAACAACAACTTAATTTCACTAATTAACATAAGTACCAATGAAGCTTTGTGGCTACATAAATACACAGCTTCAAACTAGTCACACCACCTCACCTAAAACTGTAAGTGACATTTCATTGACAAAAAAAACCTAGCCAACAAATTTAATAGGCCTCTTCCATCTCGACCATGAGCATTATTCAACATGTTTTAATGCTATAGATTGAAATTACATGCTAACATTATTTATTCAATTTTTATGGACTTACTTTTAAACATTCCAAATGTTTAAATAGATTCACAATTGTCCTTTTATGTTACAAATAAGTCTTCACCTTCATATTGAGAGTATTTTTTTAAATATGTTTTGCACTTGGTCTTCATCATTTTAAGTGTACCATTTTCTTAATGTTTCTTCTATGTAATGAAATGTTTTATTTTTTTACAATGAGAATTTTTTTAGCAAGTGTTATCAAGAAACATTTTCCAAGTATTTATTGTAAAATATATTTTATATAAATGGCATCTCTTTTTCCTATGATTTTAAAATATTTAATGCTTATCACACATATATCATTATTAATTATTTACTAAAATTAAAGAGTTTTTAAAACTTTATTTCTTTTCTTTTACTAACCTTTTTATGATACTTTAATAATTAGAAAAATCTTTCATAAAAAATGTTTGTAAATGTTCTATGCATATGTACAAAAAAATTAGTATTTAACATGTTATTTATATAGTTCTAAGGATTTTAGATTTTTCATTAACTACATAACATTATATATGTTTACTTTTCTTATTATTTTTTTTTCCACAAACAAATTTTTACTTATTTATGAAAATTCTAAATTATTTTATAATAATGTTTTTATTCTTTTAATATTTAATATATTTTCATATGAGTCACATAATACTTATGTTATTGCTACCTAAGCCCATGACCCAAGTTTAACTTTAGTTCATAACCATATAAATAAACTAAGCTACTAACAAGTTTTTTAAGTCAATTATAACACAATAAAGCTATGTGACCTATAGAAAAAACTTAAGTGAATTAGAGATTAATTCAGTAAGCATAAAATAAAGTCCAAATGAACCTCAAATAAGGCTAATTCAAAATCATAATTGAAGCAATAATTGAGGTCAAAGTGACTACTCAACAATAGATCATGATCATTCAAGACAAACAAAACTTTTAATTTGCAAATTGATGATAGAAAGAACCATGGAGGCTTGAAAGAAGGGAAGCTCCTTCGCAATGTCAAAAAATTAAGAAGAATTTTGGGAAAACTTTGTGTGGATTTTTTCAAAACTTTTTCTTATATGATTCAATTTGCATGCATCATGTTTTTAAAAATATGTCAAAACATTTCATTTGAATGTTTTCACACTTTACTCATAAAATGGTTTTGAAATGTTTTGAAAATACAACTAGAGCAATGTCACCATGCATGTATTGAAGAAAATATCTTACACACACAAAGAACTAAGGTACTTCTAGTATTTGTTAAGCAAGCATAAATCCAGGGTGCATCCAATAGATGTCTATGAACCTTGTATAGAATAAAGAACATTTGTTCAAATAAATCTATAAAGATACACAACAAAACCATTGATAGGACGTTGTTATGTATATGTGGAAAGTTAGGAAAAATGCATATAAACAAGACAATGCATATAGACACAATATATTTGCATAGCTAGTAAATATGACCATTTATGTAAACAATAAATTTGCATAGCTAGTAGATGTTCTTCAGTTAGTTCTAAACCTATCTATGACAGTTTAATGTTAAATTCACAATTGGAAGGGATTAAATTAATTCTAAGAATGCAAAACTATTCTAAAGTTTTTATAAGTAGAGCTTAATAAAACTTTTTGGAATTCATACCACATAACATTTCTTGATGAATTCACATACTACTATTCCTTCATTAAATTAATTTTATGAATTTAGCTATTTTAAGACCCTTGTCAACACCAAAAGCTTACATCTAATTATTGGAAGTTTTGTTGAAGAAGTAAAGTACATGTTCATCATTTCCTCATCAACCTCACGTGTCAAAAAAGTTTGTGGGAATGTTTTTTTTTTATTTTCCATATGTTCTACACATGACCCACATTTTATAGAATCTTATGAATTATGCTTTAAGCAAAGGGATTTGATTTTTTGAATTATAACTTGATTAAGTTTTAGTTACAGAAGTAGCCATTTTTGTGAAGGTTTAGTCTAAGCCACAATGTCACAAGAAAGTTTGGCTTTAACAGTGTAAGAGACCAACATAGATTACGTTCCAACTAGCAAAAAATACAAGGGATTGTGCACTATGACAAGGAGAAAAGCACTCAAGATGAGGTTGTGTGTTTACCTTTCGAAAATAACATGTGATACCTTCTTAACTTGATAAGCAATGGTTCACTTAGGTCGAAATTAAACAAAAAAAAATATTCTTGGTATTTTTTCATTACTAACAATAGTCTTTTCTCGTTTTTACTTATCTAGAATGTGATTACAATTGCTACTATAAGTTGGATTATTTGGGATGAATAAAATAAGATCTTTACAACATAGCACACAAAAAGTTTCTAAGCACAATAGTTTTTGAGCAACAATCAAATCAAATAGTCTTGGTAAGATTCTTTATGTATTCATCAGTTAACATTTGTTATGCCCAGAAACCAATCGAACATCTATTGACACTTTTGGGGAATCAATAATCTATTCTTTATATGAAGAGTTAAGATATTATAGGCTCAACTTTCATGCAAAAAAGCAGAAAAGGATTTAAAAAACGGCCCATTTTTTTCGATGACTTTGTGTGTTACCCACCACTAACCATGTTAGAGTTAATAGCATACCTAGACCATCTTTTTTTGGAACAGATCAATGAATAGGTCTTTAAAGTCTAATCAAGATCACGAGCTCCTATGACCTACAAACGCACCAAGATCTACAACTTCATCCCTACCCATGAGGATCAATTTAAAAGTACCAATATTTGTAAGAAGCCCAAAAAAAACAAGATCTACTATTGCAACACTTATCATCACAATTTACTATGCATTGAACTAGATCTGATCCATTACAACATCAATGTCACATTGAACCCCGAACTTCATCAATGACACATCAACTAAAATTTGACCAAAACATCATCGACAATACAACGATCTAATGACGAGATCCACAACACATGAACTTGAATTTTACGTACGATGCATTCTATGGTGTGGCAATTCACTGATTTAACCACAAAAACCCAACACAAATTGATTTTGATGACCCTTGTGAACCTGGCTGATAAAAAATGAAAATGCTACTTTTTACGAAGATAGTTTCACAAATGTTTGGACCATGGAAACTTTGTGCAAAAATGATAACTTTTTAGAAAGCTATTTTCTGATAACTTTGACCAAAGCTTTGGTAACTACCTTTTCAAAAATAGATTTTTTTCAACCTAAAATGGGAGATTTTCAAATTGATCTTTGGTAAGAGCTAATTACATCAATTTTACTTTTTTAATTTCTTTTTTCTCTGCATAGGCTCTTCACAAAATGGGAGGCATACCCTTTCAAAAAGATGACCCTTACATGTGCAAAATTACACTTTTTCCATTATGCCTTATTGAGTTCTAGGATTAATTACAATGTGTAACCAATGTACTGGACAATCTTGGTTTCAACATTAGAAGGAAGCGTGTGAAGCTTAAGTTATGTGACAGTGTACAAGTTTACCTATAACACTACGGTTTGGCCTCCTTGTCGATTCTACATAAAGGTTCCTTTCACTTTGATCTTTCTTTTACATCATTGATTCACATTTATTATGTCATTTCCTTGTACTTCATTGTTCCTTTTCACTTTGATGCTAGATGTTTTCTTAGATTTCCAATCCTACTTATTGTCACTTTCTTTCCTATTCTCAATTAAACTTTTTGTTTTGTTTGAATTGGCTTTATGTGTAAGTTACTTGATTACTCCATCTTTTCTATATTGCTTATTAATGTTTGTCAAGGATTTTAATCTGCACCCATGTGACATTTATATTGTTCAATCAATATAAAAAATTTGTTTCGTTAAATCGCTTTCCAAATACCCTTTCTTTGTGCCATTGAATTGGTAATAGGATTAGCATAGGAAATGCACCCTACATTATTCTTGGTCCCTTCTTGACTAAAGATTCAATGGATAGCTTTCTCATGTGTGTTATCTCTCTAGGTTTCTCATGCTTATCATCTCATTTTCTTTATTCTAAATTTTTGTAAGCTAATCTTTAATTGCTTATTATAGTTTGTGCCACTACTTAAGCAACAAATCTTGCTATAGAGCTTTGTTATACCAATGTTTCCAATGCTAATAGTAAAGCAACGCTAAATAAACATTTTTTTAATTTTCCTTTATAAGCACCAAATCTTAAAAGAAAGTGATAAAGATCGAACAAGGGAGTTTTCTTTTCTTTTTCCTAAAGGACAGAGTGTATACACATGATATCCTATAGAGCCTATCACATACAGCACCCACACATCAATCAAGCACAAGTGACCATCTTAGATCGATTAACTAGACTACAAACCTTGTAAGGCAAGCCAGAGAAATATGGTTTTTGAATGCTTGAACTAGAAAAGCTCAAAATAAGCCCACCTTTTCAAACCTAATATTGTCATCCACTTTAATCAAATACCTCTTACAGTAAAATTTGGTTAAGTCTAAGATAATGATGGTAACAAACACACGAAGTCTACAAAATGTGACATTATTATCCTTTAAGGGATCATAACCCTTAAAAAATGTAGAGTCAAAAGTTTCCTTGAACCATTGCTTCTAATTTTTTAAACTTAATGAAAAACAAAGGTATTATTTGCACAAATGAAATTGTGAAAAACTCATCTATTTATAAAAATCATAGAAACTTAATGCTAACAAAGGGAATCACAACTCATCAAAATATATATTCCTCTCGTAAATGATAGACTTACTTGACAAATGACATGCCTAACAAAAGTTGAAAAGTATGTTAGTGAGTGCGTTACTCATTTTGATGAGTACATTTGTATTGTGGTGTTAATGTAGACCCTTTAGTCCCCTCTTCCAGATTTTGAGTTGGGCTTAAAGATATATTTATGGGGAGCTTTTCATGCAAAACATTCACACCTTAGAAGTGGCCTATAAGAATTCCACTAACTATCAAACCTAGAAACATTTATCAAGTCAAAAGTGTGGAAGCATCAACCAAGTTAAACTTCAACCTGACAAAAACAAGATGCTCCACAAGTAGTATACGAATACATACCACTCCAAGCCTTCTCTATCCTTAAAGTTACAGTGAAACCATACCGGCCTATTAACCAATCACGCAAGTAACGTGTTCTTGATTTTAAAAGTGAAGTCATACGATAGCCCATTACCAAAAATGACAAGCTATATCGAGGAAGACAATTATTGGGATTCAAACACCAATGAAAAAATAAGATATCAAAGATTATGCTTCCTAACCCTTTCGAGCCAATGAATACACCAATGAGGATTGAAGATTGAAGACACTAGACCATTATAGTCATGAGAAGCACCTTAACCTAATCGAACAGAAGTAAAGATTGAAGACATACCACCATTTATTAAATCTTTGTCAAGCTTAGACAAAAGGTTTATAAATATATCATAGAAAGTGGAATTACCATCAAAGCCATTTCTACAAATGGTATATCATACCTCAAACTATGGATCATTCATCACCTAAACCAATACACTATTTTTTTAATTAACAAAATATGCATGTGCGTTAATAAAAAATATATTATACTATTTAAATTTGGCCAATAAATTTGAATATATTTTATGTGATATTGTTCCTATGTTAATATGAAGTATCATCTTATTATGACCCTGGTTATATGACCATGATGCCATTGTTGCTACAAGACCAACGCCTACACAATTGCACATCATGACCAAAAATTTAACATATACCCATCAAAAACAACCCAACATCCAAAATATGAAAATCTTATTTATGTCCCATGGTAAAGTAGACAAAGAATTTATTGATAAAACTTTCATTTATGCCATAATGAAACCTTATATAGTAATATCTCTCATTGTCGAATGCATTTTATTTAGCTTTCCTAAAATTTTAACAAATGAACCCCAAGGTTTACCACCTCTTCATGACATTCCATATACTATAGACCTCATACTAGGTACTAGTTTACTAAATTTGTCACATTACCAGATGAATCCTTCTAAATACCAAGAACTCAGCAAGTAAGTGCAAGACTAACTAGAAAAGGATTCATTTGAGAAAGTCATAATCCATGTGTTGTTCCTACCCCTCAAGCCCTAAAAAAGAATGGTTCATGGAGAATTTGTTTCAATAATAGAGAAATTAGCAAAACGATGAGAAGTATAGTTACTTATCCCTTGGATGAACTTTTGGGAAAAACTAAAGGAGCCACTATTGTATCGAAAATAAATTTAAAGAGAATAAAGAGACAATATAGAATCAAGTAATGGGATGAGTGAAAATGATTTTTAAAATAATGGTTATATTATATAAGTGGTTAGCGATTCGCTTCACCATAGTCAACACAGCAAGCACATTTATAAGAATAATGACCCAAATATCCGAATTAAGAAAGTTTGTGATAGTTTACTTTAATTACATCTTAAACTTTAGTTACACAATTAAACATAAATTAGAACACCTTATAAAGATTTGTTCCATGCTTACGGTAAACACCCATGCCCAACATAAAAATTGCACATTTTTTTCCCGTCATCTTAAATTTTTGGGCTTCAAACCTTAAAAGATGATGTATCATCTTACTATGACAAAACTAGGGCAATAAATAATTAACCAACATCTGAGGAAATCCATAACATTAAGAGTTTTCATTGCCCAACAACCTTGTAAAGGAAATTCATTAATAGTTTTATTATCATCAATACCCTAATAATTGGTCATTTTAGCAAGAGAAATTATGACTAGACCATTACAACTAAGAAATAATTAGTAAAACAAATGAAGCTATGACCCAATAATTTATGCTCCAACCTCCACACTATACTTGACGAAGTCTCTATGTTTAATTAGTTTTTAAAGGCCATAATCACTGATAAATATGTTTCCTTCACTTGGTATTTTTGGGAAACCATCCGACATCTTTTGCAAATATGGTTAAAATTCTTATTTTCCTATCACCCCTACCTGTTGATCAAATTAAGTTCATAAATCATAGCTTAGGAAATCAATTATGGTGTTTTGTAAGAGAAAGCATAAATAAGTTTGGTCATCATTTACTGCAAACCAAGAAAGCTTATAATAGTTCTATGAATATGTCCACAAGATTGCACCCCTTTGAATCCAATAATGAATATGAACCTTTTAACTTATTTCACCTAATCCTATTAAGCATTCAAGTGCACACATAAATGTTTGCATGTAAGGTAGGTTCATGAGAATATTTAGGAAATAATAAATCTTAGTAATGATTAGTACAATTGATTGGCCAATGCACCCCACAAGCTTAAATAATTCTTAGATGGAGAATTCATGATGGTCAAAATCAAGTCTGAATGGTTTCCTCTATGAACTTTGTAGAAGCTACATGCAGGAGTAGTGTATCCATTCCAAATCTCAAAGGTTGGTCCAAATGCATATATCATGGAGCTAAGTTTTTACTCACTTATCATGGCAAGAAGAGTAAGAAGATTGAAATAGTAATGGATGTGAATGCTAAATAAACCAAAAGTTACAGTTATCCAAGGTATCTTTTTCATTGGAAAGGTAACAAGGAAATAAGTATACTTCAATCATAATGAAAGAGTCATAAAGACTAAACATTAACACATTAGACATTTATGAGGACTAATATAGAGTAGGTTACTCATTAGAAATGAAACTCTTCTACTTCAAAGGAATTAAATATAGAACTAGTTAAGATGTTTATTGCTAACGGACCAGTTAGACATGTGTTAATAATTCCAAACAATCAAGCTATCTTTTCCTGATGTGCTAAGTTAGAATGGAGCTTAAACTTCTATTATAAGCTAAAAATTCACATCATGAACAAATAAAAGAATAAAACAATTGCCCATTGAGCCCATTTCTATTGATGCTATCATTCCCTGTTTCCTCTATCACTCATTGTTGACAAGACCTGATTAGACTCGATACTGACTCGGACTATACTCCACCAAAATAGATTAGTCAATGAGTCATTTAAACTTAATCCCATGCATGAGTTTCCATAACCCACAATTGCACCTAGACCCATTATGTTCTAGCAACTTGTTAGATTCACCCATGAGTAGTAAAGGACATTTGCCTTGTGAACAAACCTAAATAATTAACACCAAGCTTACCAAACAACCCACTTTATGTACATTGAGATAGATCTAACCTGTGGCACCATCAACATTACACAAGCCCCACAAAAATAATTTATGACATGACTATCTTGATATGACCTTGGACAATAATGATACCTTATCGATTCATTGACCCAATTTACAACACATCAACCCTGAAAATAATTACCAAATCTATGACATGTCAACCTTGATCAAAACTGCAAGGGCTATAACTAAACTAGTTAGCTTGGAATAAAAATGTATCTTTTTATAAAATTTCTTAGCAATTGCTTTGACCACGTAACTTTTGGCCCAAAATGACTGCTCTTTAAAAAGTAGTTTCAAAATTGTTTTAACCACATCTTTGGCAAATAGGTTATTAGAAAATATTATTTTTAAAATGAAATGATTATTTCTTAGAAATCTATATGGAAATAGATTTTGATCACCAATTTTGAATTTGAATTTCTTTTTCTTATTTTCTTCAATTCTCCTTGATTTTTTTTTTAACATTTGGGAGCCTATACTTTAAAATGGATGATGTTTGTAAGAGCAAAATTTTCATTATTTCGTTGAGTCTTATTGAGTGCTAATTTTGAATGTAATAAAAGTCTAACATGATGACATGTTAGAGCACTAATTTTGTGAGTAGGTGAGCAAGGTTTGAACGATGAGGCACCATGCAAATTTACCTTTGATTATATGTCATCACTTTCTTATCATTGCTCATAATGGTCTCTTTCGCTATGTTGTTTCTTTCACTTCATTAATTTCCATTTACTTCATCATTTTTGTTCATTTGGTCATTCCTTTTCACTTCATTTCTTAATGTTTTCTCAAATTTCCAATCATATGGCCTATCATTGCATTTAGTTCTTCTCTCAATTTTTTTTCATAAGTGTTTAAACTAATTTTACATGTTGTTGTCACTCAAGACTTTTTAAGACTTAGTAAACTTTTTCATTGCTTTCAATTAACACCCAAGTCACCTTTACTTTGATCTTCCATTATCACAAAGACTATTTTATCAAATACCTTTCCAAGTACACCATCTCTGTGTTATTAGTGAGGTAACTAGCCTTGCATACAATGTGACACTTGTGTTGGTCTTGGTCCCCTTTTAGCTAAAGTTGCATTGGATTTGTGCCTCATGTGTGTTACATATTTTGGTTTCTATATTTATCGTCTCATGTTTTATATTCTTATTATATGAAAATTAATATCATGGTGCTCATTATAATTTCTAGCACTCATTTGGCATCAATTCACTTTTAACTTTTCAAATGGAGGATGACTAGATTCTTGTTGTCCATAGATTTGATCTAAAAAGCCTTATAGAGAATGCTATATCTCATCGAAAAAGAATTTGGATGACAATATTTTTTGAAAGACCTTCCATGAATGCTCTTAAGAGGAAATCTCTTTGGAAGAACAGGCATCACATTTTGATGATTCATTTAGGTGTGAATTCACTTAGATACTTAAAAACTAGGAAGATAAAAGTCATTAAGGAAAGCTCAAAATATAAATCTTCACTTGAGTTCCATGACATTCGAAAGTGAATCAAGTAGGCCATGTCTTTAACTATGATCACCTTTAGGCACATTATCTTTAGAAGATTTTGCGAGCCGACCATATAAGGAATTATTGATTGTTTCCTTCGGTGTTGTGAAGCTAAGCCTTGAAGAAGTAGGGAAAAGAATTAAAACCATGGCCTTGGAGAGGTGATGATGGATAAATTATATTTTCAAGTGAAGGAGGAACATTAATTGGTGAACTCCACTACATGGATCAAGGTAGGATGTACCTCAGGGCTATGTAATTAAACTAGAACTCTATGTGGGTTTAAACAAGATATTTTGGTATATATGCATGACTCTATTTCTATGATTTTATTAAGAGGTCTATTGTAACTATATTTCAAAACAATTCCCATATCAAATGAGGGTGTACATAAACTTGTGATTTCATAATTCAACGATCAGGTAATCTCTTTTGTTTTATTAAGATGGCTATTGACTTCGAATTTAACTTGGAAAATGATTAATTTTTTTAAGAACTAGTATTCACCATGATTAATGCTCTAACATGATATAATAATTACTAGCATAATATACTATAATAGTTCTTAAATCTCTACTATGTCATATGCTCTACAAATTCTACAACTTTCTTCCATGTTAACCAAACAATAATTGTTAAAACTTGTAGCAAAGGAAATCATTTTACCTAGTGTATGTCTTAAGGTTTATTGGGAAGGCTTGGTGGAAGGCTCTAGAACCATTTTCTACTGAGCTAGAATTTAAACCAATTGATCCATAATTTTTTATTTCCCTTGAAGTAGACTTGAAGATGATTTTTGAATAAGGAATCCATATAATGGTAAGATGATTTAGTGTTTCAAGTATAATTTTGATACAATTGAAGGCTATACTGAAACAAAATCTTATGCAGGATGGATGATAAGTTCACTAAGCATGATCTTAATAGACCTTTCAATATTAATAGTCCTAAATCATCATTATGGAAAAACTGTGTGTGCAACTTTAAATAAGGAAAAAGTTAATCAAGTTCTTCTAAGAAGTGAATTTTTTAACTCTGAATGCTAACCTTAATCAACATTTTCTCAAAGTGTATATTCATACCAAAAAAGGGAGATAAAAATAGGATCACTTCATGGCTAAAAATTACTATTCATGGGATGAAACGTTTGGCATGAAAGAGATAATATTTAGGTTGATGAATATGATAGAGGAAATTAAGAAGAATAATATAAAAATAAGGTTGATCTAAGCCTTAGATGCTTAATTGCACAAATTCTAAGATGCAAGTGGTATCGGAGCCAATGTCATAGGTTCGAGCCCTCATGTGCCAATATGGAAAGTTATTGGAGGGAATAAGTTATGTCTATATGGATCCACCAATGTAACTAGCATGAAATGTAACATTCATATGTACCTACGACTTGCTTTCTTTTCTCTACTTAATCATTGTTAGAGTGGATGCATGTATGCATTCTTCTTTTTTAGGTTCCTTATTTTTACTATTTTGGGTCATGATGAATACACTATAAGGCTAGGCTATGTGCTCCTCCTTTTAGCATTTGTTTTTGAAAAAAATGTTGCAAAAGTTTGATATCATGTCATGGATGATCATTCAAATAATCATGCAATAAAAGCAAAAGGAAACATTTAAGAAGGGACATATGCTCTAGTCTCACATAAAAAACATTATTTAACATAAAGTTTGCCACCTGATCTGTAGTAGTGCTCCCTTTATGGTAAAATTGGGTAAACTTGAATTGAGTAAAAAGTCATAAAAAAATAGAATCATTTTAAAATTTTTCCATTTGGGGGTACTTATAGTAGTACTAGTGAGCTATTATGGCAATATAGGAGAGAATCCCATTGTCGACACCCATGCTGTGAGGAGTTTGTAAGGTAATTAGACAAATTCTAAAATAAAAAACTTATTTTTCCATCTCAATTGATATCTTAATACAAACACAATAGTTTATGACATAGATAACCTCATTGTTAACATTCATCTAGCCAAGATGGGGGTAAACATATATTGTGAAATAACTTGTAGCCTACGTAGGGTATGGTTGCTTTAAAACCTCATTATAGGAAACTTCCTTAATTACAAAACATTTAGGGGTGATTTTGATCATGGAGGTGGATGAGAGAGTCAACTTCATGTATACTTTGTTATTCCTATCATATTATATATGGTAAACTATAGCAACAACATTATTGACTAATTCTTCTATTTTTATTTCCTTATTATTGATCTACATCTAGTCCAATAAATCCTAAAGCTATGAAATTGAATCCAATAGTTAAGTATTTTTGTAATTTGGCAGTCATTGAAAAAGAAATTAAAAATAGATTTTTAATATTTATAACACCATAAACTATGATTAATGGTTTCATCATAAGGGTAGTGACATGGTAACAAGTTAATTGTTTATTCGCTTCAATGTCACAAACATTTAGTGGGAACAGTAGACAATAGAATTCATTAGATCAACATCCTTATCTTGCATTCCATCAAAACTTTTATATTTCATTTGTTAGGAAATCTTGATTCTAATTTAGATACAAAAATCTTTAATGTACAAACGAGACAATTGATTTTTTTATCCATGTAATGCTATACTTCTGAGTGTCATTTAATCTCATTAACTTTATTAGTTTTGCAAATCTTTTAGTTTCAAATGGTAGTAAAAGAAAACCACAAAAACTATGCTAATTCCATTATCCATTTCTACATGAGGTTCTACCTCTACCTTCTCATGTCGATCACGCATAATAAAAAAACCTCAAATTCATGCTTGCAAAAGCTTATTTCCTTAGCAAAACTA
The DNA here is from genome assembly GCA_023846275.1 of Vanilla planifolia. NCBI lineage: Eukaryota > Viridiplantae > Streptophyta > Magnoliopsida > Asparagales > Orchidaceae > Vanilla > Vanilla planifolia. Next base: position 378,638 of record JAIUJO010000292.1, read on the forward strand.
ATGCATGAAAGAAACTAGTCCACCTAACTATAAATAGTACATGTTGTTTTTGTCTATGGCTTTAATTCTAACCATAGCTACTTGATCATAGACCAAAACAATCTATTAACAAATTAATGTATATTTTGAAAGAGTTCAACAAAAAAAACTACTGAGGAGATTGGATGTTTACTAGTGATTGCTGAAAAATGGTGCACAAAATTATCCAATCAAATCTTATAAAGCAACAAAAGTGCAATTGTTTCTTCAACTTATTTTTGAGTTAGGATGGTAATTCTCTTTCACAAGTTTTGTGTGGTGCCATTTGATAAGTTGTTTAAACATATTTCTTCCCATAAACTATTTGATATGATTATAGATATTTAGAAACATCATAAAATCAATACTAAGCCTGATGAACTTTCACTTAGGGCATAAAACCACATGTTAGATAGGGTTTCTCTTAGAGGCTCATATTGAAGTCGGACAACTTATATTACAATTATAATTGAGTTGAATTATTGAATTTCATTTAGTTTTATTTAGCTTGCTAAACTTTTTATTTTGATATTAGTTTTAGTGGTTCATATAAGTTCCCCATGGTAGTTTCACCCTCATCAACATATTGTATGATTTTTGCATGTTTTCTATAAGAATAGTATTTTAGTTATTTTTTGGTTTGATTTTAGGTTTAGTATTGCAGTCTATTTAAAGCTCTATATTGAATACAAAGAATGATTACGTTATATTAGCATTCAACTTTTAGAACAATGTTTTCTTTCTCTACATGAGTATACAATTATGAGTTGCAACCTATCTATTTTAGGTGATGATTTGATATCTAATTTATATTTTGAATTTATCTCCATTTTTTGTACTTTAATCACCACCAAAAAATCTTTAGCCCAACTATCAAAATTCCTCCTAGCCATCCTAAATTAACAACATTTGGCCACTAAAGACATTTGTCTTATAAACTATTTTGCATTATATTGCTCTCAAGTGAGCCACCCCAAAAAAAAAGCTCAAGTTATGCTATCAAGTTCAATGAAAATCCCCATTAGGACCATGGTTTCACTAAGAGGGTATAAATGCTTGGCCTTAAAAACTATATTAATCTTAACAATCCTTCCAATAAGAAACAAAGGATTCAATAACTCAAACAACATTTTGTTCATCGTTTTTTGTATAACATGCTATAAATCTTCATGTTTAGGATTTATAGATAGAAGTTGTATCCCATGGCACATCTTTAATTGGCTTTATTTCAAACTTAAATAACAAAAAATCATTTTCGTTTATAACTTTGACATTCCCTTATTAAAAATTAATTATAATTAACACAATACAATTGTTTTACTCATCTAATAAATTTAATATATATTTCCTTATAGTCTATTCTATTTTTCCTCTAACTATTTATATGACATGTGAAAGGGAAGTTGTCGATGTTGCCAACCAAAAGTGTTAGTAATCTATTACAACCAAGGAAGTGGGTGAGCATCATTTTCTAATTGCAATATAGAGACAACATTCTTGTTACACTCATTCCAGCTTTTGTATATGTTTAATGTGCATATTCATATTGTTGAAAAGGTATGTTTGCACCATTTTGAAAGATGCCAATCATGTTACACCAATTTAAATACAAATTGAGTTGATTTGTTACATGAGCTGAGATGCATTGTCTACCCTCATAATTGAATATTGTATATACTTATTCTTCTTAGTAAATAAATTTTTGCAATACAATTGCATAGCAAGTTGAACATTATTAGTGACAACCAAGCACAAATGGATGATAGATACTATAGTACACATAGATCATGTTGGTCTAGATAATAAAGAACAAAATTCTTCACTTTCATAATACTGAAGAATGCAGAGAAATGCAATACATCTTGTGAATTATAGAATCCTGTGAACCATCCTTTTTTTTAGTGTAATTTTCACCCAAGAATGTAATTTAATGGCCTGCCTCTATGGTTGTAATGTGATATATTGCTCATTGCAGAAGCCTGGAATGAGTGGTTTTGTTCCTAACCCCGACTTTTAACCAATTGATGGCACCCCGTGCTATGGAATGACATGTTCATGTGTTGTACATTAGTCAATTGTCATTGTAGTAAGTGGTGGAAACCTTCTAGTTTTGAGTCATTGGCCATTATGAATTGATGTTGTAGCATGACAAGAAAATGCTCCTCAGAAATTCCACTCCATGCTCTATGGAGTGGAATTTTGACCCTATGTTAGACCCATAGAGTTAAGCACATGAATAGGTGGAGGAGAAGGAGCATATGAGGATTCTCTTCATAACATCAAGCAAAAAAGGTCTGGCTCAATTTGCAAAAAAGATTGCCTAAAGCCTAAATTGTAATCTAAAGAGGGGTACTCAGTCATGAATCATTATCAAGTCCTTTAGAAGAAAGTTTTCTGGAGGATGACATAGAAGTAGATGGTATTGAATGATGTATATTTGCTAGGTGTATAGCATTTGTTGATTGTTCATTGCATAGCTCAAGATGTTGATTGTCTTAGGCCATCGAGATGATGGGAGATCACAGAATGTTTCCCATGAAGAAATTATCATCGTGGCCAACCACAACGTTTTCTCTATTTTGGCTCGCATTGGTTGCATCATGTGAACTGGTGATCACCAGTCAACTCCCCATCTAGCCTAACATGAAACATGGACAAAGAAGACTAACATGCTTGCTAGTCTAATGGTGAGCAGGCCCAAAACATACAATGAAGCTAGTTAGTGAGATCCTTATTCAAGAGATGATCCAATGATTGAACAAAATCTTTTATAAAGGGCTTGATTGAGAACATGCATGTCAAAACAAAAAAGGTTATTAACTATGCCTGAGTAGGGTGAAGCCTAAGGAAATCATAGTGGAGGCACACAATGATGCTAATGTGCAAATCTATCATCTAACTTGGTTGTGTGGGGCAAAGACTAATTGAACCATCTAGTAGCTAGTTCCCTTCAAAGTTTCCCTCAAGATAGGTAGAGCCGTAGTTAGTGTATTATTGGGTACTGGAAATGACTGGAGGCATTTGTGGCAGATTGCCCTTGACCAATTCTTATAACGTAAATTAGCAAAAATGCTCAAATTCTTTGATTAGTTTAGCTAAGGAATCTAGGCTCCAAGCGGGCCATTATTTGTAAGCATAACTAACAATATGAGATGAACTAAAAGTTGGGTTGTAATGTCTAATTGTTAATTATCTTGGCATTTACAAAGGATGTTGGGCAATTAAGATAGTAAGACCAAGGTCATGGAAGTTGAAATCAACTAATGAGTGCATAAACTTGTGACCCACCATGACATTAGTGTAATGCAACATCTCAATGACTGGGAAGGTGCAATATTCACTACAAAATGTAAAACAAGGGCCCACTTGGAGTGTTTCATAGTGCATATCTTATTTATAGTAGAAAATATTAAAATGAGAACTTTGATGACTGATGGGAGAAAAGGTTCCTTATGAATGACACTTGGGAATGTCGTTTTACATTATCTTCTAAAGGAAGTGGAGTTAAAATTTTAGAGTTATGATGTGGCAATTGAGTGGGAAAGCAAGTGGTTTAAAGACATAGGTATGGTCCTTAGGAAAAGCAAATTTTTTAATTAAAGCCTATTGTCCCTAGAAACAACTTAACTGGTGGTTGCACCAAGTAGTTGGAAGAACACCACATGTTGAGCGATCTCTGATGTGCTTCAAATGACCCTTGAAAATCTAAATTATTAAGTTCCTTTAAAGGCTCATCGTACTCATAGCTACACCATAACTTCAAGGTGACTTGCCTTTGATCAATGGTGAAATGTAAGCAAGAGAAGTTCCTAAAAGGGATTCATAATTTAGCAAAAGCGTTGGCTCTAACGAATATACATGAGAGTCATACTCCCAAACTCATTTGGTGTCAGTGTACTACTCAAGTTTCTTGGGCACTAAAAGTAGGTCAACATATGTTGACTGGCAGACAACTTAGGAGTGGCCCCTCCTTGGCCCTTCCTTTGGCATTGAACAATCAACTAAGAATTGGCTAAAACATAGGGAATCTAATTATTAAATTACAACAAAGAATTGTGATGGTCTTCGAGGATGCACATGTAATGTGATTTCTTCCTAGTGCTCTAAACATTAAACTACACAAATTCAACCATGAATAGGTAAATGATGGGAGTCACTATGACTCTACTAAGGTAGCTAAATATCCCGTCATCTAATTTGTGATACACATGAATTGAATAATGAGATTCCCACTATCAGTTTTTATTATTCCAACAAAGCCACAAACAAGGGAATGAGCTTGGTAAAATAAGCAAACATCACTCATGAAGAAATCATCATTATGGCCAATCATAATTGTTAGCCTATTGGCCTTTTTGTTAAGGCATCGCAAGCATTGGGGATGGTCATTGAGCTCGTCATCTGCTTGTGAGTCAAATGGTGAGCAAGCCTGTAAGGCATAAGAATGTTGATTTATGGGATCCTAATTCAAGCAGTGAGCCACCAACTAACTCAAATCTTTTATATAGGATTAGAGTGAGAATAGGCTTATCAGAACCTAAAAGTTGGTGAAATATGCCTGAGTAGGGTAAAACCTAAGGAAATCCTTATGGAGGCCCATAGAGATACTAATGTGTAAATCATTCATCTGACTTGGGTGTATAAGTGAAAGGTGAATCAAAATACCTAGTAGTTGGCCCCCTTATAGTTTCCCTCAAGATAGCAGGGGCACTATTTGAGCCAATAATGATTTGAGCTTTAATTAGGCAAAGCCATTGAGTAGAGGCTTCGTGCACTCAATGCTCATGAACTATTCTCATACTTTAAATTGATAGGAAGGCTATATTTCAATGATGATTTGAGCCAATAAATTGAGGCTCCATTTGGGCCACTTTTGGTAAGCATAACTATTGAATTTGTGATAATCTAAAAAGCTGGGTTATGATGAACAATTGTCAACTAACTTTGAGCCTTCAAAAAGTGTTATCGATTAAGTTAGTAGAATGGTGGTCATGGTAGTTAATATCCATTAAAATGTTTGTGACAACACACTTATTGAATTAATTATTCCCAAAAATGGATTGCGGTTAAGCATGAGACTAATATATGGTCATCGATGCAAAGCTACACCCTGATGAGTAGAAGAGTACAATAGTCGTTACAAAATGAGGATTGTGAGTTAGTGTCGAGTATTTTTTTTTGGAACATTTTTTGTGGTACCAAAATTCAAATGAGAACTTTGAATATTAAATAGGGAGAAAAGGCTCTATGTGAATGATAGTTCAACATGGGTTAACTAATCCTAAGAGAAGAGGGAAACCAATCAAAGAGTTTCATTTGGTATTATCTTCTAAAGGAAGTTGAGTTGAAATTATAGAGTTGGGATGAGGGAATTGATGGAAATAATTGTTTTTAAGATGTAGGTGGGGGTCATTGAAAGAGTTAGCCTTTTTTCTTAACAGTCTAATGGCTTAGAAAGGAAGACAACAAAAAGCTTGATTATAGTCCAATTTTGTGAAATGATTTGAGATACCACTAATTGTAAAATTATTTTAGTTACTATATGAAAAAAAAACATAAGGTCCAAACCCTCTTCTTTTCAAGTCTTGCTTGGGTGGGTCAATCCTAGTAAAGGACATTTTTAGGTAAGAGGTTGATTGGGGTGGAACATTTATTGAAAGATAACAAAGTTGTCCTAAGATGAGCTCAATAAAAATAGAAATCTCATGTGGAACAAAAAGGAAAAAGATCGTGTGATTCTTATTTCTAGTACAAATGCGAACAATGAAAGAAAGCCTATCATTCCTTTAAGAATTCAAATTTGTTGCTAAAGGTGTTAGAAAAGTTACCATAGGGATAATTTGTTTGTGATAGCCAAGAATTCATAGCAATGTTACTTTCTGATCCTTTGACGTCAGGTCTTCCTATCATTATCAAGAAAATTTATCGAGTGTTGGATTATGCGCCCACCAATAGTCAACATGAGCTAGGTATAAACCATTGTGTAAGATGTTAGCTTTACCCTATTTATGAATGTGTCAGATAGTAATTTAACCTTGTGTTAGAGGAACCACTAATTCACCCAATTGTTTATTACAGTTGAATTAAATGCTGGAGCTTCAAGATATCCTATGGAGGGTTATGACTGAACATCTCTATGTTAGAATCCATGCATAAATGTGATCCTTAGGCCCATTGTTAGCATGTTGGCCAATAGTAGGGGCTTTCCAGCCTAGGGCACACAACCATAGGCTCACTTTGTGTCGTGGAAATCTATGTGACTTAAATTTGTGACGAGAGATTATAACTGGTAAAGTAACCTTACTACCATGATCTACAAAGATCCTAACCTTTATTGTAGTAGATTGATGCCCTTGAAGACATTGACACCACAAAAGTATCAAAACACCCTTACTCGCTTGTTGGTTTGATCACTTGCTTACTTTCTCACATGCACAACATGCTCACTTACTCTAACTTGCTCTTATTATTGTGACACTTCATGTAGTGCTTCATGTAGTACTTCATGTGTTACTTTATATGATACTTCATATGATACTTCATGCGATACTACAAGATTCATGTTGTGCCCCTTGGAGGCTTGCCTAGGTGTAATGTTGAAATGACTCACACTGCCCGTCACGGATGTTAGATGGTGTAATATTGGAATTCCAACACTTTGCCTTTTCTACAAATTGTTAAGATCCACTAGCACCCAACCCTATGTCATTAAAAATTTATCCCAATAAACCCAAAGAAGACACATAAGATTCAAAAATTTTGCTCCCTTGCTCGCATCCATTATAAAGAGATACCTATTGCAGTTTTATATTAAGGCCATAACTTTCACTTTTTTTTACCCAATTCATCACATGTCATTACTTGGGTATGGTTGTTGGGTCACTCTATTGGTTGACTTGCCTTTTTCCTTGATGGAATTTTTGCACATTGCAATCTATGAGGAGCAATGTGTAGGATAAAGCAGCCCTTGGCAAAGCGTAAGTTAGTTGGTGTAATATTCACTAGAGTTTATGCATGCATGGCTATGGCCCAACCCATAAGTTAAGATATTTGTGCTCATGATTGAGCATTGGGCACATTTCAGCACTATGCCCATGTGTGGTAACCAATCTACATCTTCCTTTCTACATCCTTTGCTCATGGATTGTTGGTCAAATGAAGTGCAACTTTATTTTAGAGACATTATCTTACAAGCTATTCCCTAAGGATAAGGTGATTCCATATTTGGAGACTTACCCTCTTAGTATAATTATTGTAATATGCAATCCATAAGGGGCAATGTGTACCATGATGTAGCCCACAGTGAAGTGACAGTTCGATTGTCCAATATATGCAAGAATTTGTGCATGCTAGGATTCCACTCTAACGATGCTCTACCACTGCTATAAGTGAGGCAAAGCACTTGGTACATTACAACATTGTTCATGCACAAGGAAGCCAGTCTGCTTGTGCCTTGTGACAACCTATGACCATGAGTGGGGCTCACAAAGTGTAACTTTTTTGGAATTGTTAGCACTATAGGTGTTTAGTGCATGGATAAGGTGATGCTCAGTTGGAATACTTATCATTTTTCCTATTTTAAGTTCCACACTTTACCCTCTACATTGAGCATTATGATGTGTAATGTTTCCTATGTTGCAGTGTAAGCTTTGTGCTACCATGCATACTCCATAGTCTCCTTCCCATCTATGCCTCTATCATTCTTGGAGTGATACGTGGTCATGTTCCCTTGGCTAATATGGAGGATTTCTTCACACACATCATTTTGTTTCTAAAATGCATAACTCTTTTCAACTATTTTCATCACTTAGGACTATTAATGCAAAAATTAGGTGTCTCTCCAGTTGAGACGTCACTTGGTGTAATGTGGAATGATCAAACCTTTCTTGTCGTTCTACTTATTATTTCATATGGTGTTTGATAGTGCCAAAGTCAAACTTTTGTCGTGCAAAGTGCACTCAATAATGTGTTTGTTGAGCATGTTGTTGACTCTACATGGTGTGGTACTTGGTGTAAAGCCTCACCTCTAGGTTGTCTTCCTATGCATGTGGCATAGGGGCCCAACATGTGTGACTTTTTAGCTCTAGAATTGAAAGTTTTTTTTAAGTAATTGACATGATGATTCTTTGTGGTTATCAACATTTTAAGCATGTACTTTGCTTGCTTTCATTTTGTTGGCCTCTGACAAAACATTTTGAAGTTACAAGAGTCATGCTCTACATCTTCAATTTAGAAGAAGCAATACTTTTCAACCATTTTAATGGTTGTTTGTTCATAGCATATTATTATGGATCATTTCTATGCCTATACCATTTTTCTAAGGCATGCTAATTCTTATGCCATGTGGGTGCTTCTCAAAAGCTTCATCTTTAATTAGACCCTTTGTACTTTTTTTTGTATAAGATATGCTTTTTGTGGTGCTACTTCTTATGGCTTTGCTACCTCTTTGTATGGTTAGTCGTTATGTGTAGGGCTTTGTCATGTAATTGCACATTCCTAAGGGGAAGTTCATATGTTCCCTATTATCATGTTGGAATGGTCTTAGAAATCAATCATTTTGGTCTTCATTTCTCTACAAGGAAGGGTTGTTGTGTAAGAATGATTTTGTCAAATAACAACTTTTTAGAAATGAAGGAATGCTATCCCTACTTGGGATAATTTTCTTTCCCTTAGTGGAGTATCACCAGACATGATGAACATGTCAATAGTCACATGGGGTGCTACTTAGCTCTTTATTTTTGTATTGCTACCTGGTTGATGATGCCAACAATCATACTCATTTCACAAAGACTAAGCCATGCATGTGTAAGCGTGAAATTTTTTAGACATTGAAATTATAAATGGCTTATTAAAATAATTATTTTTTTTCTTGATGGTACAAGCTGCTCAGATAACCATTTCAATTATAGAGCTAATACATTCACCAAACCCTAACTATTTTGAAGGGATGCATTTAACAGATAAAAGGTCATAGAGGGCTTTCACCCATCACATCAATGTTCGATGTTTGGATATGGGCTTACCATGGTGCCAAAGTGTGATAGAGAATTAGCATTTAATTTTAGAGAGGAGTCTGAGAGATAGTTACGACATCCAAGGAAGGTAGCAAGCACATAAATTACCCAATCTTGATAAAAAAATAACCATAAAAAAAAATATTGAGCTCCACATGTTTGATAATGAGATTGAGTACATCCTAAATTCCTTAATGAGGATCCATTACAAGGAAAGTTTAGTGTTAGTGGCCATGGTATATCTAGCTCAAATAACATATATTCAAGTTGTTATAGATAAAAAAAAGTAATAAATGGAGCTTGCTTTTTGCTAATTGATCTACCTTTCTAATGCACCACTTACTCGGATTGTTTTGTCAATGATGTTGACTAGAATTAGCTGGCTAGGTCACTCCCTTAACATTGTTACATTGAACATGTTAGTGCTCAATGCAAGCCCAAGCTCTAGATACAATTGTGTGGGATAACATCATAGAATTTTGCTCTATTGTGCTGGCCATTATGATCAAAGAAATGATTTTGAGTGAATGTCATGAGCATTCATATTTTATTATTATAGGTGAAATTCATAGATATATGATAGACAAACCATGTTGAAAAAACCTACCAATAATGTTTTATTAATCAAGAATAAGTGGTTTGGTCTTAAAGACAATCAAATCTCATCCTTGTGTCCACCATAAATTATGCTGACCAAGGATAAGCAATTGTTAACCTTTGGACTCTATTATCACCTCATAAGAAATAAAATTGTTTGGGTTCCTTCATAACGTAATGCTCAAATCCTAAACCATACTCTCCTTAAGGAGGTCTTTACATAAAATCAATTAAAAGACAAAGTTTAAGAGATTTGGGAAAGCCTATACAAAAGTCTCAAATAAAACCACACAAAAATGTGTGATGAGCAACCTAGTCTGTAGCACTATTGCCTTGGCACTTTAGGTGGGATAGTTTGAACAGCTTTATACCCTAGACATACGCAACGGCCCTATAGTAGGAAATATTATTTACATTAGACAAACCTTACTAGTTAACTACAATAATAACTCTAGTTGAATCTAATTCAAACACCACTACCTTAGCATCAGGAATTAAGATTCTCAATTCCATTGCTTCAAACATAGCAATAAATAGCTTGATAGAAGCTAACAAGAACAAAAAACATTTCTTCTACAATAGTAATAGGTTAACTTATGTCATCTCAAGAGACAATACCAATTCTGGCGTTCAAGTCATCTTGCATAGTCGTGTTGCAATTAAACCTAATCCAATTCATTGGAGGAAGACACTAATAAGGGGTAATAAATGGCCCACTGAGGACTCCAACTCTTTTTTGATGTGATTGCAGAGTTTTACCAACTAGTAGTTATAATGTGAATGTTCCTTTGTAGTATAGCTGAGTTGAATACCTTTTCCATATGTGCCTAAAACTTCTTAGCACACCAAAGGAGGACTAATGATAAAGTGGCATAGTTGACAACTTCAGAAGTAGTAGCCACTCATGCAATCATAGATAGTAAATTAGCTCAAAAAAGGAACTAATGTCCCTATAGTTATTCCCACAAATTCAGCCCAAGGACAATATAGGATATAAAATAGCAAATTAGCCAAGAATATTTTTTGAAACTTTTTGTGATTCCAAACCCCATACCAATTAAGCAGCTTTGCTACAAATTTTGGATTCTCCACATCTATGTTAAGAAAGATTGGTGAAGTAGTAATAGGAAGGATGCAAAGACAATTATCAAACAAAAAGGAAAAAAATACCCTCAACATTCCACAAAACTAGATTGTTTGTGGTGCAGAGGGTTACAATTTGTGTAACATACTTGTATGAGATGATCTATGAGGAAAATAGAAATTATTATTTGTCATTAAGTATTGGTACATGAGGGAGTAAACCAACAAACAGTCTTCCAGAGAAATAACTAAACAATTGTTGTTTGCAATCAACATTGATTACCAAGTTGACAAACTATGAACACTACGTCCTCCATAATCCTTACATAGAGTAACCATTTCCTTATAGGCATAACATATTACACGAATTATTTCTTCAACTCAAAAATATTGTAGGTAGGAATTAATTTGAGGGTTAAGTAACAAGAAGGAATTGTAGAAAACATTAAGTTAATCCTGACAATATGGCACATCATAATCACTTTATTGTCCATCATAACATAGTTTTCAACATGATTAAAAATGAAATTGAATCATTTTTTCTAAATTTTTGTTATTACAATTGGTATTGTTAGATATTTTGATTGAGTTGCTCGATGTATTTGTAGTTTTTCTACAATACTCTTCTTCAACATGTAGTGCATCACCTTGCTAAATAACACTCTTGATTTATTTAGATTTGTCACCTGATACGATGATGCCCATACTACTACATAATTTCTTCATTGTAGCACAAGTTATAAGCATTTAAATCATGACTTCATCAAAAAATAAGAGTTAGGTAATCATAGGGGAAAAATGGTCAATCTTAAACCAAATGGTGGTAGCATGATCAAGCTAGCTCTGAATAAGCCATGAGAAGTATTTTGACAAAATAATAAAGAGGTATGGTGAGAGAAGACATCCTTATTTGTGACCATAAGTTACTTTGGTCCATGGTAGATTGATATCTTTAGACAACATCAAATCTTAGTGTAATAAAGTGGGCCTTAATACAATCACAACAAAGAGTAACGAACCATAAATGCTTAACCATATACCTCCCAAATTTTAAATTTACCTAGACATAGGCTTCATTCATATTGAATTTTAGCTCAAGCAATCTTTCTTTGGAAGTAGATTGGTGCAAATGGGCAGTGATTTCCTATTGCAAAAGAATATTGTTAGGTATACCACGTCTTAACACGAAAACGACTTGTTCTTAAGTAGTGATCTCAAGATGCCCTCCATTTGGTCTAGCCACAAAACTTTTGGTGACTACTTTACAACAAATTGCTCAAGTTTGGATGCTCTTTGAGCTTTAGAGATATGTATGTCATTGTGTTTTTCCATCTTTTTGAAATAAAGCTATCTTTAAAGAATTATTTTACTACTATAACAATGACCATTTGTGTGATCTTTTGCTAACCATGCACAAACTCAAATGGGAAGACATCCATCCCAAGGGATTTATTTCTTTTGATAAACATCACCATAAATATGATCCCATCATCACTAGTTGGAGATGCAGGTGTAGTCACATATTCATTATTAATAGTTCTCTAAGCTTGGAAGGTCAGAGGACGCTCACACTGTACTTTGCTACACAACTTCTTATTGAAATACTAGATAAAATGTCTTTCATCTATGTTGGGGAGGCCATTAGTTCCTCGACCTACTAGCTTTTTTAGGTTTACCTATAGCCTTGGCTTTTAACAACTCAATCTTGGACTTTCACAAATGTTGTGCAATGCAACCCAAGAGAAAAAGAAAAACACAGCAAGACGAAAAAAATTTGTTAAATCTGTTGAATTTTTTATGCTTAATGGAACAATGCAAAAACAGCTTAAATTTAAGAAGAGAAATGAGAATTTGATGGTTTAGATGTGCAAGGCTTAGATGGAAAAATTTTAAGATTTAAGTGAAACTCATAGTTACTACTAGAAGAATTTACAGTAGTAGAATATTTAGGAGCGCTTTGTTGAAATCTCAAGATTGATTCATGTTTATTAGTTATTTCATTTATTATTGTCAGGTATTTATAAAAAAAATTTTGATTGTAACTATTAGAAAGTGAAATAAGCTATTTCAAAATATGTAGCAAAAGAGCTTAAAAGCTTTTATAGACATGTTAAAATAATTTTTTCAAAATGACTAATGTAATGGGTAAAAAATAAGTCATTATGCAAGATGGACTATGGTTGTTGGATCTGATCATAGGAGAAACAAATTGTCAGATCTAATGCTAAGTAGACAAATGAGTTATAGATGGTGAGATCAAGATAGATTTCATCCGAGATAGCTGATCATGTGGGATGAGATCTAAATTATTTGATTTGATACAAAAGGATAGTGTCTTAAAATCAACAAGCTAAAATTCTATTTTATATAAAAAAAAAACTTACCAAAGCTTGGTATACATGTCTGTAATCCTTTAAACATATTGAACACTCCATGGTTCTTTGAAGACCACTAATTCACCATCCTCATAGGTGCATAGCTTGTTCATTAAAATTATACCCTTTTAACACTAAATAAGCCCATTAGAATAAAATTCTAAGTATTTAATGCTTGACTCATCAAACACAAAGGAGACCTAACACTGTTAAAGCACTACTAAATGTAGTGGATAGACTATCCATAGGTTTTCCTCTAATGTTCCTTTTCTAAGAATAATTCACCACCCTAATTGATTGAGGAAAGCATAACTAGACCCTTTTAAATTAGGTTCTTCTTTTTGTTTTGCCCAATAATGATTTTCTAAGATATATAAGTAATATGTAGTGCTTTAAGCCAATATATGGGAGATATGTAATAGTGGTATTTGAGAAGGCTTACATATTGTTGAAACACAAGAAAGCTCCATCCAAAATTTTGATGATACAACCATTCCCATCCTTTTTATTGCACCAAGTAAACCAATTCTTAATAAAACCCAAGTTAAACAGATCCAATTCAAGAATAAAGCTAGATAATACATACTTAGCCTAATCATTACTAAATTTTTTCACTTTTGTTTATCTTCTTATGTAAGTAAGACATTAAAGGCCCTCACAACAAGTAGCTTTCCACCAGGCTTATATAGTATTTTCATTTGATCCCAATCTTGCCAGTAGTTTATATAGACTTTTGTTACATACATAGAACAACACTACCAAATCTCCTAGTTGCCATATCTCATAAAGATAGTAACCACCTATGAGGAGTAATCCATAATCTAAAGTTAAATTTAATTCCCTTATAATACTATACTATCCCTAAAGAACCCAATGAAAGTTTGAACAAAGTAATTCCTATTTATACCCAAAAGTCCATCCACCACACACCTATTAAAGGTCGCCATATGAGTTTCCAACATAGCAACTATGAATAACCTATTCTTCCTTAACAAATGTTGGAAGTAGCTATGGGATTTAAAATCTTTATTCTCATGCATATTCCACTCTACAAATGAAATCATAATTTATTAGTAAGAATACAGTGCCACAAACAATAACCATTCACTTTGCGACACACTCTATCCAAAGAAAATATTCATTTTAAAGGCATAGTAAAACTAGAATAACATGTAAAACTAAGATAATTCATGAAATTAATCACATAACGTTGATACAAGAAGCTTTACAAACTTAAGTTCTCATCGTTCATTATTAATAAGATATTAACCTAGCTAACTATGTGAAACTCGACTCCACCCTCTATCAAAAAACATAGCATATGACCCATCCCACCAAATAAATAATCAAATAAAAAATTGAAAACCATTAGATGTAGCAACCATCCATACCCACAACTTAATAATGCCACTTCCTAACCTACTTTACAATAAGTTACACTTTTAAGGCATGTTCGGGTGCAAAACCTTTCCTTTTTTGGGAATGTACCAACAACTTTTGAATAGATTATTTACATCTACTATTACTTCATATTCATAGTTACACCAACCCTTGTATCTTATTACAATGTATTCCAAATCCACACTTGAAATAGAAGTTAAATTCTAGAACCCAAGCATGTTATAACATTTGATAAAGCACTTTACTTCTTTTCTTTAATATTAGTGAGTCCAAACAAAACAAATGAGAGTGTCCAATAAAATAGGCATGACTAAATTTAGCTCACACAGCCTCTAGACACATCATGTCACATCTAGAGCATTCCATAGCCAATAGGTCACCATTTTAAAATACATCAAATAGTTTCCACACTCACAAGGCAAAGTGTGCTCACTACTCTGCTATTTTTTAATACTAATTGATTTAAAACCCCCCTCATCTTTGAGAAACTTATCATCTATTCACCCATATTGCAAACTAGAGTGGTTGATTTATACATTCTTATTTGAGGCTCTATCAACTTATGTTGAGAAAGCAAAGGCGTGCATTACCGAAACTATGTTAACTATAAAGGTAAATAAGTAAAGCAACATCTTTCCATATATAGATTTAGCATACTATGATGAATGCCTTCTCAACCAATCTCCTTTCATACTTTAGAGATCATATCATAAATAGTAAGATTACTGTGTTAACATTTTTCTTAAGGGCAAATTATTTTAGACAAAGCAAAGACTCTATCCCTCAATCATGCTAATAGTAATGATGACAAACTCATCATCCTTAAATATTCACAAGTCCACGTTGAGGTGGGAACTCTCACCCATATAAACTTTTTCACAAAATTCATACAGGTCCACTATATGAAGTTGTTTTTCAAGGTCAGATTCTTATGCTTTTTGGGCATGTTAGAGTTGTTGCTATATGAGAAGTGATTATAATTGTTTATATAAAAACAGTCAACTAAGTTGTTCGACTTGCTCTTATAAAAAATGTTGAGAACATACCTTCAAATCCACAGTAGCTCATAGTTTCTCAAACGAAACTCCATTTACTATAGGCCCAAGAATTGCATTTCCACTTTATTTCTTATATAACCCTTTCATCTATTATGAACAATGGAGAAATTTGTAAAGCTATTAATAAGCATAGCTTGTATAAAACCATCATGCTTCCCCCTCCTTGCAGTTGTTATCATGCTCTCGTCTAGACTAATCCTTTATAAAAAAATACTCCCTTCGTTAGTAATCCAATACATCTAAAAATTTGTGACATGTAAGTCTCATGCAACAAGTGCAAAAGTAAAAGTGCAAACAACCTCTTTGTCCCTATTTGACCATGTCGTAGTATCCTTTATTCACAAAAAAGTAAAACCATGAGAAAACAAAAATATGCTTTACAAGTGATCTCAACAATAGCATAGCTATATGGTCATCCTCTCAATTTCTTTGATAGATGTATTTCATCACTTGTAATGAAAGAGTTATCCTTTGGTGCTTGCATCTTAACATCTAAATTGGTTTGCCACTATGAGTAGTTAATGAGGGGACTTCCAATCAATGTCAGATTAGTAATTCTCATTCTCCCTCTTTTGAGCGACCCTAAAATCTGACTTTAATTTGGTGAAGCAATTTAAGTTTCTCATTCTAGGAATTATCTTCTATGAACATTGCAACTTTTTGACACAAACCTTAGGTCTAGCCACATAAATCACCCACATCAGCACCTTTGGGACATGGAGATTTCTCTTGTGAGTGGATATATAATTTAGTATTTTCATTCCAACCAAGTTCTTTATTCAGTGAAATTAGTTATTCCTCTTTCTATCATGTCCCTGATTCCCTATGTAATTCCATTATTAATGCACCATGTAGCCATAAAAGAAGCACCCCCGTCATCCTCAAACATATTCACATTATAGCAAGGCTTGCCTAATAATGAGTTTTCCATTAATAACATTAAATTCCTTCATGCACTCCCCTAACCTCCATCACCAATGTTCATTAGAGCTCAAACCACAAAGACAATCCTAGATTCTAGAATGTCCACCCAAGGGGCGTTAGGCTTAGAAGTATCACCAATTGGGCTCTAAACATCATCACTAGTAATTTGCGATGAGGATATTTGCACTTTATTTTTTTCTTTTTTTAAATATTAGAATATTATTTCCTACCATAGATTGGAGCTCCTCACTATGTACCAAGAGGATTATGAATTCTAGGTCTATTTCAAAATTTGTTGGAACCAGAGTAAAACATTAAGATGCCCATACTATCCTCTTAGTGAGCAACTAGCATTGGCCAAAAACAAGCTTAACTAATGTTGTCTCAATCTTCGATCATTTCTTCCCCTTCTTCAGCCACCAATGTCATTGACAAACAAATTGTACGCCACCTTCAGTACAAAGGAGGCCATCCTATACATCCACTACACCCATCCATCACATTTGCATGTCTTTGCAAGTCTATGTCTTTGGGTTCCTTGATAAAGAAATACTGAAGCTTACATCATGCTTTGTTTAAAGATGTTAAAACATAAAATTATTGAGAAGACCAAGTTGAAGTCATTTGAGAAGGGGTAATTCCCAGTTCCAAAAAAATAATTCAATAATGCATGATAAGTGACCTAGTTTGCGACATTGTTGCCTTGGCACTTTTTGGGGGATCCTTTGAAAGACAGCAAATGCTGAACATATGTAATAGATTTAGGATAGGAACCTCAATTTTCTTTGGAAAAAAGCAACTAGGAGACCATAATAATAGTTATAACAAAGTCTAATTCAATCACTACTAATTGGATATTAAGAAGTAACATTCTAAGGAGTTCCATTGCCTTAAGAACCAATAGTGAGATCATCTTCCATAGCTATGTGAAAATTTATTTTAACACAACTCATGAAGGAGGAGTCAAATAAGATATAACAAATAGTCCATCAAGATAGTTGGAGCTCCCATTGGATCAAGTTGGATAGCTAAAACAAGTAGTAATAAAAATGCAATAATTAAAAAAATTATTTGCATTATAGTTGAAGTGAGAACCTTTTTTTCATGTTCCTACAAATTCTTATAAAGCCAAAGATGAAATAATGTCAAAGTAGCAAACTTAATCATATGAGAAATAGTATCCAACCACACATTCACTGACATCCAGTTAAGAACCTCAACTATTGAAGAGGTATCTCTATCGTTCAAATCGTTGAGTTTGAAACAATCATTGGTAAAGCTACAGACTTAAGTTATTTCACACTGTGGCACTCTCACAAGAAATTTTGCAAATTTTTAATGACATTATAACTCCATGGACAAAGCTCTAATGTCTTAGTCCCTTTTTCACAAGCCAAAGAGCGAGTAGGGAGAAGATTTGACAATAATCACCACAAGAAGATGTTAACCCGAGGCTACACCTATACTTTCCAAATCAATGTGATGTCCTTCCTATTATAATTTTTGCTTATATGCATATCGTTGAAAGTGGTGTTTTAGTCCAACTCCTTCTCATCACATAATTACAAGTGCAACACAACCTTTTCATTTGATTTAGCCCAAATGGTTTGTAAATTCTAAAATACCAAATAATATGCAAATACATTCTATATTTTATTATAATCCCTTGCACCAAGCTCCTTAACAAACTTTACTACAACTATCGGATGGTCTGCTTACATGTTAAGACAGGTTTGCCATGAAGCAATAAGATCGATGCCAAGCTAATTGTCCAACAAAAATATTAAGTTACATGTATGTGATACACTGTGTGACATAAAGAAAGCATTTATTGTCATAATGTACTTAGACCTAAAGGACTAAACTAAAAAAGAAGTCTTCCTTAGCTATAACTCACCTTAAGTATTTTGCAATCAATCTTATTTATCAGGTCAAAAACTCTAGATTTTAAGCCACTCACACTTCTTAAGAAAAATTACCATGTCTTAATAGGCATAATGCATTATGCTACAATATTTGATTAACTACAAAGGTAATGGTGCATTAATTTCTCCAACTCCATTACAAGGCTACTTAGATAAAAAGAGTGAGCTAAGTAATACATAAGAATAGCACCTAACACTGAGTTTATAATGACAATATAACACACCATTCATAGTGACCTAATCATCCATCTTGACATAGTTTTCAACATGATTAATGATGAAATTGGAGTCTTTTTTTTTTGTAGTTTGGTTGGCACAATTGGTATGTTTAGATATTTTGATTAAGAAGATTAACATATATATAATTTTCATACTATCATCTTTCTTTGCTTGTATCTCATCCATTTGTTGAATAATAGCATTGATTCATTAAGATTCACCACCTGACCTAAGTGATGCCTATACTACTCCATAATATCATGAATGGTCCTCCCTATGACATAAATTGTAAGTGCATAAATCATGATGTTATCAACATATAGATGATGTGTTATAACAAGAGAGGATGGGCCAATGTTGAACCCAATGAGACAACATGTTTATGCTAGTACTGAATGAGACATATGAGATACTCAAACACTATAAAAAAGGTATAATTAGAGAAGAAATCCCAATCGAAGACACTTGGCTACTTTTGTTGACTTTAGATGGATACCGCTTAGCATAATTATAAGTCTTCGTGCAATGATACCAGCATCCATCCAATCGCACAACAAAGTCAGAACTACAAATGCTTTAGAATATCTAGCATAAATTTCTAGTTAACCTTCTTTAGAAGTACAAAAGTGCATAAAGGAAACCATTTCGTGTGCTAAGAATATATTAATATATATAACATGGCTTGGTACAAAAGCCACATTTCTCTAGTAGTAATATCAGGAAGCAGCATCATTAGTCTAGCCACCAACATTTTTGTTACCACTTTGCAAATCACATTACGAAGGCTAATGGTCCTAAAATTTTCAGGTTTAGATGGACATAGAAATTAAGGGATAAAAATAGCCATCTTGTTTTTCTAATATTTGGGCATAAAGCTATCTTTAAAGAATGGTTCCATAATTATGACAATATCGACCATTGCAATGTTCCAATAACTAAGCACAAATTTAATAGAGATGTTGTTCAGAGCATGGAATTTATTTCTTTTCATGGATAATGCCACACTTTTGACCTCATCCTCATTGGTTGGAGCCATAATAGCTCTCAAATATTCAAGGGAAGAGGTGGCTCATCTTGCCCAAAACTACACTTCTTACTTAAAAAACTATATAAGAGTGTCTTTTTTCTCAATTGGGAATGCCACCAATACCCCACTTTCCTTTTGAAGTTGATTATGTAGTTGCTCCTTGATGTCGAAGTAGTTGTTGTCAAGAAAATAACATGCGTATTAGTCTCCATGGGTGGCCTAATGAAGCTTGCATGCTACTGCTAGATGCTTCTTCTAAAGCCATGACATTTAATAGGAAGCAATACGTGGTGCTAAAAGATATTTTAGCTCAGTTAATCCATTCATAGATTCCCTAAGTTGAAGGTCCTATATATGGTATTCCAACTAATGATGCTTAGTAAAAAAATTACCAAGTTTATTTTCATTCCACTTTTTAATTACTTACTAAATTTTCTGGATAAGTTATTCATAGTGTTACCTCAAACAGCCAACCCCAAAGTTGCATAAAAACCATTAGTTGACTACGAAAAGGATAATGGGATATTTTCAAACTAATTTCTTCTATGAAGGTTACCCAAAAAGGATTATCTAATTTGTGTAAGTAGTACCCTGTGATCTGAGTCGATGCGAGGAAGATTTGTCATTGTTATACTTGTGAAGGCTTACATACCATCAATATTCATGAAAGTGCTACCCAATCCTTCATAGATACAAACATTCCCCTCCTTATCACACCAAGTAAACCCTCTTTGGGTTACTTGATAAATAATTGCCGAAGCCAATATCATACTTTTCTTCAGTAGCTTGATGCATAAAATCAATAAAAAAGATAGTTGAAGTGATTTGAGAAGGAGCATTACCTAGTCCAAAAATATTCAAGCAGAAGCACATGACAATTGTTGTAGTGCACATCACTATTTCTTTGGCACTTTTGTGGGAAAGTTTGTTGGACTTCATACCCTAAATATATGTAATAATACATTTGTAGGAACTATTATTTGCTATGGACAAAAACAATAGGTTCAATACAAAAATTGTTGTAGCAGAATGTGCTTTAATAACCACTACTTGACATTAAGAAGTACTAATTTAAGAAGTTTAATTTCTTCAAGAATAAAATAATCTCCATGAAAAAGTTTAACTTTAAGCAAAAGCTTTTTCTATAATAGTAATAAGTTTACTCATGCCATCTCGTACAACAATACTTATTTCAGTAATGAAATCATAATACACAACTATGTCATATTTGAATTTCAACCAACCCATTGGAGGAGTGGTCCAATAAGAGCCAACACCCTTTGGCTTCCTTGAAAGTAATGGTTGAAGCCAACAGCATACTCTTCTTAAGGAGCTTCATACATTATCATAGTAAAAAGATAAAATTGAAGTGGCCTAAGAACGGACATCCCTTAGATCCAATCAAAATAATGCAAAAGTGTGTGATAAGTGACCCAATCTATAGCACTATTGCTTTTGCACTTTATGTATGATAGTTTGAAAGATGACATGCCTTGAACATATGCAGGAGACCCATGGTAAGTACTTCTATTTGCTTTAGACAAAAGCTATTGCTTCATCATAGTAATGGTTATAGTAGAATCTTATTTAATCACTGATGCTTGGACATTAGGCATTAGCATTCTAAGGAGTTTCATTGCTTTAAAACTAGCAACAATCTCCAAGTCAAAATCTTCATTTAAAACCCAAATTTTTTCTATAATAATAATAAGCGTGTTTGTGTCTTCTTAAATATTAATGCCAATTCCAACATTGAGATCATCTTGGTGAACTACATCATAATTAATTTTAATCCAACCAATTAAAAACTAGATCCAATAAGTGGAAACAAATTGCTCATCAAGGCCACAATAGCTCCCACTAGACAAAGCTGAATAGTTGAAACAAGTAGTAGTAGTGGGAGCAATTTGAATATTTCTTTGGATTGCAGTGATTTGGAGAACTTTAACTGCATATCTTTGTAAATACCTCTTAAGCCAAAGGTGAAATAATTTCAAAGAAATGAGCTTAACCATATAAGAATTTCTAACCATCCACACATTCATAAACATCCAATTAAGAAGCTCAATTAATAAAGTAACAACTTTGTCTTTCACCCCACCAAGCATGAAATTGTCATTTGCAAAGCTGCTGGGCCAAAATTGTTTTGCTCTATGGCACTCTCACAAATAATATTTCAAATATTTAGTTGCATTACAAGCCTACATAAAAAGATCTGGCATCTTAATCCCTATTGCACTAAAAGCAATTGTTAGTAGGAAGTAAATTTAACAATAATTTTCATAAGATGTTAACCTGAGGCTACACATGCACTTTCCAAACCTAGACAACCTCCCTCTTAGTTGAATTCTTGCTCGTATGCATGTTGCTGTAAATGGTCTTTGAGTCCAAGACCTAATCCTCACTCGATTTTAAGCACAACACATCTCTTTCATTTATTTAGCCTAAGGAAAGTACATAATCCAAAATACCAAATTAAGCACAAATAATGTTTAAATTTTATTGTGAAAATACACACCATGCTCTCTAACCAACTCCCCTAAAAATGCTTGTTGGTTGACCTCCATGATAAGACATGCATGCCATGAAGCAATAGGAAGGATGCCATACCAATTATCCAATAGGAATGACCTATAATAATCCTCCAAACTATATTATTTATTATTTTGGAGGATGAGTTATTATGTTAAATGTATTTTGGACATTATGAGACAAATAGAATGTTTTGCTTCTTATAAAGTGCATAAATATGTCGTACTAAACCCATAAACTATTTTCCTCAACCATAACCCATCTATAATGTTTTGTAGTCAATGTTGAATATCAGGTTGACAAAATTTAGATTTTGAGTCTCACACAGATTAGACAGAGTTATCCAATCCCAGTAGGAACAATTTATTGTGTTACAAATAGTTCCATTTGAAATTTTTAAGTGAGCTAAGTAATATGTAGGAATAGTAGCAAATATTGAGTTTATCATGACATACCCACCATTGATGGTGACCAAATAATCCTACTGGACATAGTTTTTGGATGCATAAATCATGATGTCATCAACATATAAAAAGTGTGATATTGTAGTGGAGGAAGTGCCAATCTTCATCCTAATTGAGTTAGCTTACTCAAGCTACTGTTGAATAAGCCATGAGAGATACGTATTCATAATTATTAAAGGGTATGATGAGAGCAAACATCCCCACCTAAGGCCACTGGCAACTTCAATCCACTATAAGTGGATAGCATTAAAAATAATCTCAAATCTTCATATAGTTATACATACTACAATCAAATCACACCAATAGGTCAAGAATTGCATATGCTTTCGCATATCTAGCACAAATGCTTAATTGACCATGTCACACTTTGCATACAGGGGTTCAAACATAAAATAAAAAAAACATGACACTGTAGTAGTTTGGGAAGGGGCATTCTCTATTTCCAAAAAAATCATACAAAAGCAAGTGATGCACAACCTAGTTAGTTGTACATTATTCTTGACACTGTATGTGGTATAATTTGAAGGACTAGGTCTGCCCACTCAATATAGATGCAAGCAGCCAATTCACATCAATGATAGCTATTGTAAAGTCTAATTTTATCTCCACTACATGAATATTAGGAGGTAGTATTCCAATAAGCTCAATTGCTTCGAGAATGGTAATAGTTTCCATGGTAAAAACTAAAGTTGAAATCCACAATATGCCAGTAATAATAATAGACCTACCTAATTCATCCCAAATTAATATAACAATTAGAGCATTTAATTATCATACACAGTTGGATCACAATTGAGCTTAACACACCCCATTAGAGGAGCTCAATAAGAGGTAACAAATAATTGTAGAAGGCCATGGGAATTATCATTGGAAGGGATTGAAGAAAGGGACTTGTAGTGGTAACAACTACAAAAAAATGAATACTTCTTTGAAGTGTAGCAAGGTTAAGCACCTTGCCCTACATGTGCTTGTAAATTTCTATTGATCCAAAGGTGATATAGTGCTGAAGCAACAAATTTAATTACATGCAATGTAGTTGAGAGCCATATATTAACCACCATTTAGTTAAGAAAAACATTTAAAGAACTAAAATCCTTGCCATTAACCCCATCAGGCATGTGATTAGTGTTTGCGAAGTTTCTCACCCAGAATCTCTAATCGTACGACAATCCCACAAGCTACATTGTACATCCTCCTTCACATTACAGACCAATGGACAAGGCACCTACATTCAATACCACTTGCACACAACTAGAATTCAGTCAAAAGCAAATTAAAAATCAATTTCATCATGAGGACAATGACCTA
This sequence comes from Vanilla planifolia, assembly GCA_023846275.1. Lineage (NCBI taxonomy): Eukaryota > Viridiplantae > Streptophyta > Magnoliopsida > Asparagales > Orchidaceae > Vanilla > Vanilla planifolia. Next base: position 402,583 of record JAIUJO010000292.1, read on the forward strand.
AGGTTCCATTTCTAATTTCCAAACCCACATAATCTCCACTCTTGCTAAATTTTGGCTCATATACATGCTATTGCAAATACGTTTTTATTCTATCACCATTACCTCACAATTTTTCAAGTATAACACCTCTCTTTCATTTATTTTTTCCAAGGAGGATGCATAATCCTAAAACCGAAGTGCAAATAAATTTTGTATATTGTTTTGGTCTGACACATCTATCCTTAACAAGTCTATTACATGTATTGGATGTTCCACTTTTAAAAAATATTTGGAAGAATGCCAATCTAATTATCTAATCTGAATTAAAGTTGCTTACCCTCAACATTTTAATTAGCCATATTATCAATTGTCGAAGGTATCATAATACTGAGTGTCTTACACGTTTGCAAAGCACTACATGGAATATAGAAATTATTTTTTATCATAAAATACTTGGATCTGAATGTCAAACCCAAAAACAACTTCCTGTGGAATAACCTACCTATAATGCTTTCTAATGAAACTAGTTTTCCACATGCATCTGGTATATCATTGCTAATAATTGAATCATTCCACAAGTTCAAATGCTTCAATTTCCTCAACTCATCAATAATTCCCTAGAGAATGAAAGAGTGGCTAACAAATATGCAAGAATAAAAGTGAGATTTGAGTTGACCTTGAAAATATACTCCATCATCAATAAAGACTTAGTCCTTCACCTTGACAAACAAGTTCAACTTGATCAACAATAAATTTGATGTCTTTTCACTACAATAGGTATGCCTAAATATTTGAATTTAGTAACTTGACTTATATGTATATTTCCTATTGTCATCTTCCTTCAATTGAGTTTCACTACCTTTGTTAAACAATACTATAGATTTGTTAAGATTTACCACCTGACTAGAGTGTTTCTCATTGTCCTTCATAATGTGTCAAATACTCCTCACTATAGCACAAGCTGTTGGTCCATAGATCAAAATGTCATTAGTAAATAGAAGGTGAGTAATCATTGTAGAGAAAGGGCCAATTCTAATCCCAATCAAGGTTTTTTTGCTACCTGTACTTAATAAATAAAGAGAGATACTTACATATAATGGAAAAGGTACGATAAAAGTGGATACCTCTACTTAAGACCCGTGGTCACTTCAATTCATTGAAGATTGATCCCATTAAACATAATCCTAAATCTTGGGATAATGATACAAGTCTAAACCTATTCACACAAGAGATTCAAGAACCACAAATGCTTTAACATATCAAGCATAAATTTTCAATTGACATTATCTTAAGCTTGCTCCACATTAAGCATTAATGTCATGAAACCCTCTTTAGGAATAAATAGGTAAATACGGGTAGCCAATTCCTATTTCAAAAATATATTATAAAATATAGCACATCTAACTACAAAAAGAACTTATTCCCATGCAATAATAAATGGAACCACCATAATTAGTTTAATTATAAAACTATCAACCACAACTTTGTATATCATATTGTAAAGACTAATAGCCTAAACTATTCAAGTTTAAAAGAACCTTGAACTTAACGAGATAGAATGAGCAACGTGTCTTTCCACCTTTTGGGCATACAACTATCTTTAAAAGTTTAATTCAGAACTATGATAAATATATGCCTCAATAATATGGCCTGTCATTTAGAGAGCTTTGAAGCTCCATGTAACCATGCAATTTTTAACTTGATCAACAAGAAAATTTAAGTTTTCTCTATAATATAGTTTCTATAATAAGAATGACTAAATTTTTCAATTGAGTAGTTTGGTACAAATGTAGCTTCCCTGTAATCCCTTTCATATGCATGCATTCTATTACATTACTAAACAATTATTTTTATTTGTTAAGGTTAACCAGTTGGCTTGAATGTAGCTCATACTATTTCATAATGTCCCAAATGATCCTTGCCAAAACATAAATGGGCAAAGCATAGATTCAATTATCATCATCATAAAAAAGGTGAGAAATCATATGTGAATAAAGATAAGGGAGACATTCATATACCATAGCAAAATGTTATCGTGATAATGGACACCCTTGCTTAAGACCCCACGTAGCTTCAGTCCAAGAATGGTGAACCCCATTTAGCATAATTTGTTTTCTTGGTGTAGTGATACACACCTCAACCTAGTCAATCCAAATATTTGAAAAATATAAATTCCTAAACAAATCAAGCACAAACTACTAATTGACCTTATCGTAGGCTGAGTCCATGTGCAGCTTAAGAGCCATGAGACATTTGCTTATTGCATATGCATTCATAAAAGCTACCATCTCCTATGCTAAAAGTATATTCTCAAATATAACTCAACGAGGCATAGACAAAACTTGTTCCCTCATAATTGTTTTGGAGAGCACCATCTTTAATGCACCCACCAAAAGTTTAGCCATAATTTTGTATTTCACACAGCAAAAACTCATACATCTAAATTGTTCTTGTTTTAAAGGACCATAAACCTTCAGAATAAAAATAACTAACATATCTTTCAATCTTTTTAGCATACACCTATTATTAAAAAAAAATTTCGTGGTTGTGACAATATCTTTGCGAGTATTATTTGAGTCCCTATGCACAAACTTTTCAAAGATGCCATCCATGGCAAAGGCTTTAATTCTTTTGGTAAACTAAACAATAATCCTGATCCCATCATCACTTACTAGTGTCATATGAGCTGTTGCAAGCTAATTATCAATAGTATTGTGAGGCTAGAGAGGTGGAGAAATATATTGCCCAAATAAACCTCATTTCTTGTTAAAGTACCACATTGACTTTAATATCATTTGGGGAAGCCACCATTTCTCTACTATCATTTTTATTTTTATGAGTATAATTACTTATGTTCGTAGAAGTAACCACGTCTTGGAAGAAGTACATGCTGTAATCTCCAATGTTAGCCGAATGTAGCTTTGCACACTACCACCACAAAGATTTCTCTGAACCTATAGCCCCATGATATGAGGCCATATGTTAAGCAAAAAAATTATGCCCAAGATCATTTAACACCAACACAAATTTTTAAGCATGTGCTTCTAAAGCATCTTTTATAACTTGCAAGACATGTTAAGGATAATGCCAAGTTTTGCTACACTCAATAGACCAACTAACATTAACAATTCTCTAATTTGGTCCTAGGATACCCTATGCATCACATAATCTTTTGATGCATATACCACATAACATCACCAAGAGTGGATTCTACCAACAGTCCCTAGCATAGACACAACCTATCAAGATTGCTTCATAATCTTAAGCTCCACCCATTTAGTACGTAACACCACAATACCACTAGAAAAACTAATTAAAGATTGGAAAAGTAGCTTCAATTCTTTTCTAAAAGCATGTTTGTTGCATGGCTGTTGAAGTTATCTACTCAAGTTTCCAATAAAGCAATGATGATTCACCATTTTCCCTTATAATGAGCTGCAAATAGTCTCAAACTATTGCTACTCTAACACCTTAAATGTTCAAAACTTACAACTTCGATCATATATTGTTAGATGGAAACAAAATAGTTGCACTTATTCAACTTATAACTATGAACCACATAACCACAGTAGAACTGGGAACTTAAACACCAGTAGTAGTTGTATTTCAAGAAAGAAGGCTAAATGGTCAAGCTATTTTTTACCATTCCACAAGTTTTCTAAGTCTTATTTGAGATTCTTCGCCTACAAACTTTCTCCTCTACCTTAAAGTTAGTATAGAAAATCTAAGTAAATGAAGGTTATCTTGCCTCAATAAGGGTTCTCTTTGAGCAATTCTAACACCACCAAATGAAGTTGACACATAAAAGTAGCATACCAATGCTCTCAAATTCCCTATTCTTAAGTAAACTAAAGCATATTTATTTCTTTAATGTAGAGGAAATCTCTCAATGAGTAAAACCCTATAGCTTTTTCGGTATAGTAAAATAGCATTTAGCATATAGTAGTTTTACAAGCAGAGCAATGGACCCTCACAAAATCTTTTTGCCGCCATAATTAACAACCATTACTCCAATAATAATACAAAGAATTTTTTGTTGCAAAGATCTCCATGAATTGTTGCTCCTCCTAGGGGCCATTTAAAGTGCTTCCTTTACTACTCATAGTTGATAAAATTATATTTCTATTACCCACCATATTTTAGATTTTGGCTCCATTAACTCCATCCATATTCCTTAAGTTGAACCTCTTAGATCTGCTATGCAAACAAGTTAGGCTTATTAAGAATATTACCAATTTTAGCTAAACTCCATTTCATTAAATTTAATAGTGCTCTAATAAATTTAGATGATAGATAGTTCGTAAGGTTTCCTCTAACAATCCTATTCCAAGCTGCATACATTATATTATTGAATGTGGAAATTTTAGCCATAGGATTTTTTGCAGACTCTCATCTCTATTTTATTCAATAAAAATTGTCTAAATAAAATTAGTAGAGGGCAATAATCCAAGGTTATATATATAGAAGATGTGTTACTGTGGTGCTTAGGAATGCTTACATACCATCATTATTTATGAAAACTCTATCTAGTCTTTCATATATATGAGCACTACCAATCTATTATTACACCAAGAGAACATTTTCATAATAAGTCCTAGGTTAGTCAAATCTTAATCATTAATGAGCCTAGAGATCTCATAGAGAGCCTACCCACCACAAATTTTTTTTCCATCTTTATTCTTATTATATACAAGTAATATGTTAAAATCCTCTATAATAATCAATGGTCTAACAAGCTTTGTAAATAATCTGATTTGCTTTTAAGCTATCCAATAGATCATACACTTTTTGGATTCATACACCACACAACACCTCAATAAAGCCACAATAACCCTTCACAATTTAGTCAAATATTAGACAAAGTAGTTCCAATTCATACACAAATGTTGATCCACCTCATGTCTATTAAATCACCGAAGATTACAATAAGGGAACATCAAAGACCCAATTATTTATTTCCAAGTGCTATAAATAGCTATGAGTTTTTATCACTTATCCCTCAAATATTCCATACTAGAAACACAGCCATATATTATTAGCTAAAAAATGTGTGCCTAGGTAAAACTGCTTACCTCTGCAACCCTCTTGACCATGCTAAATCTGAATTTAGATGCAATTGCTTTTCATAACAACATCTGAGACTTGGACATCAGTAGTAATAATAGCCTTGCAAAGAGGGCTAAAGCCTCTAGCTATTGTTTACAATTAAGAAAATATTTTGTAGACCATTTGAGCTCCTCCTGAAGAAATCCTCCTCTGTCTTAATAATAAAGTACCATTTTTTGGCAACTAAAGAACTGCTCAACCATATAAGAGTTTTGTTTGACAATTTTCATGACCTTCCAATAAAGATGCTTCACAAAAATAGCACACCATTACTCCAAAATTTCTCTTATAGTAGTAATTTATTATACATAAGCTTGTCAAATGCAAAGAAAATAACGAAATGGCTTAATAACTGTGGTTTCTTATGCATGGCAATATAATGTTTTACACAAAAGCTTTCAACTAAGCTAACCAACATCCACTCATCAAATCAAATAGCCACAAAGACTGACAACCACCACTAGTTATAATATCTTTAGGAATTCTACATTGAATTCATCTCCAAGAATTATACATCCTTGTTATGGATATTTCAAGTCTTGTTTGCATTATTATTAATCACCACATCTTGACAAAACTTAATGTTGTGTTTACACACCTTGTAACCATAGCCAAGTTTGAGCTAAGCTTGAACCTCAAGATGATCATCATGTAAGTAATTGAAACCTCTAGTTTTTATGCCAAGTAAACTTATCATGATTAGAAGCATTAGAGCAAGTCAAAAGTCTAAAGTTTTAGCCAAGGAAAAAAGTATGGCATTTAATTATATTTGTAATTAAGTAAATATTCCAACTGTTGTTTTAGGTCATCATCTTAATGACAACCTCCTCTATCATAAAATTAAAGTATCAAGTTCAAGAAACTAAAGAAGCTCTTTTCCTTATAAGAATTCTATTAAACAATTCTATGGATAGGTAATAAGCTTGTTTCTTAAAAGTAGAACTCAATTACTCCAAATTTGCCCTTGTTGTAGTAAATTGATATACACAAGATTCTCTGATACATAACAAATCTCCCAATGACTAAATATTGATAGCTTCCTAAGCATGTTAATTTCGGATTTTACATAAAAGAATTTAAAGAAGCTGGCAAATGAGCACACATCAAAACTTATAGCCACATACATTGGCAATCATCACTGCTGAAAAATCTCCAAGAATTCTATGTAGAATACATTTCCAAGAATTGCACGTCCACCTCTATTGCCATTTTGAGTCCTTCCAATACTAAAAAAACTAGAAAAATTTGCATTCATGTTAATCGTGGTGTCTTGACCAAACTTAATGTTGTTTCTCTCTACTTAGTAGTAGTAGCCAAGCTCTTGCCAAGCTTAAAACTTCTTCAATACGATCATCACCAAGAAGGTAATAAAAAACCACTACTTTTCATGCCAAATGAACTTCATGTAATTAGCTAACCCTTATATGCCCTAGCCAAAGTACCTTAAAAATCATGATAATGTAAAGCCTTAAAAATTACTAAGTGTAGTTTCCAAGTGCATCTTATAACACCTTAGCCATCTACAATTGCTCAAAAGGTCTAGGTAAGAAATGGCCCTTGCTCCATATTCTTTGAATTCCAATGTTTTTCTTTAATACCAATATTTTTATTTTTTTAATTTTCAAACTTACTAGAGGCAATCACCTCTAATTACCATTCCTTATTTTCTTTATAAACTCCAAATTATTCCATGGAGCTTTTGCCCTTTTAACAAGCTTAGCCAATGCTACAATAGTGGATGGACTATGATTTCCTAACACTTCCACTTATATTTTCAAAATGTATACCTTAATCTATGAAGAGTCACTACAACTACCATCCACAACCCTATTAATTCATGAACAATGTTTTTTATTTGTATTAATTTCATCTTCTCCATGCACAATCTATTTTTGTACATACTTCATCTTAGATGAATGCCCTCTATACCAATCATTCTTGGGGTAGATTGTGCCCCTATGCACAACTTTCTCTTTAACTTCTAGCATGTAAAGCCTAGTCAACTCTTTCTTAGATCATTGAAATTCACATTCTTCCTTTATTGTGTTGATGTTAACACTGTCCTCTTCCTATGTTGCAAAATCATCCATGAGGCCAAACCAATTGTTTTACATCAATCATATTCAGATACTTCAAAACCATATTTAGATACCTCAAAATCATATTCAAATCTTCATAATATATCAATCTTATTCATATGCTTCAAAATCATATTTAGATACTTAAAAATCATATTTGTATAGTTCATAACACAAAATTTAGGTTCATACAATATAGCCATTCCCACATTATCGCATCATCTCCATGGGCCTTTTATCGATTCTCAATCAGTCACAGTGGGGGAGCAAGCGAAAATAGAAAAATGCAGATTAGGTTTAGGGATAATCAAGCTCGAACTGATGACTTCCGCCACGTGAAGGTGACAATCTATCACTGAGTTATATCCCTTCCCTAAATTCTGTTGAGAAATAGAACTAACAAATACGAACTAACAAATACGAACTAAGAACTAAGACTAGTCTAATTAAAAGATAAACTCAAAATTCAAATCTATATTCTAGTACTATAAATAAAATGTTAAATAAATCTAAAACTAAAAAATAATACAAATAGAATAATTGCAATATATTAATAATAACACACAAATATAATAGATAATAGATATATAATAAATAAATAGTTTAATAAAATAATCAAATCAAATAAATAAAATAATAGTTGAAATAATAGAACAAAAAAGGTATAATAGAAAATAAAAAGATATAATAAAAAATAAAAAAAGATAAAATATAAAATGAAAAATATATAACAGAGAAGCACTATCTTTTCTATATACTTTTTGCTATGCAACCCTTAGATAATCAATTAGATCACATGGATATCCCTTCAACACAACATAGGCCATTGAAAGTAACTCAAATTGCTCACCAAAGCACAAAAGCAAAGACCTTTCCTATCATCAAATATATTCTTATTTGAATAGTGCATAACTACATGGATATGCTCACACTATGCATCCAATTTGGATTCCATTCAAAATTTTCCTTCGGAGTGATTGAGAAGGCATTGGAACATGAAACATGATTGGATTGGGCTGAGTTACGCTTTGAAATGGAGTGGATGGAGGAATTTGATTCTCAATCTAAGAAAAGGTTGCAATTCTTTCAAAAAAATTGAACGAGGATCCGTATGATGATAAAAGCTCACATATGGTTCTATAGTGTGATAGTAAGGGTGACTTATATGTCAACTTTTCTACTATCACCCCTAAAAAACTAAACTCTGTCTTACATAATGTTGCTAGAGTAGGATTAACCTTTGGATTACAAATCACTACTTTGCCAAAATTTACTTGAACATTCTATAGTATTAGTAAGAAGAGAAAGGGTTAACGATTTACCTAGTATTAGATATGACATTATTCGTCAAACCCTAGATATTGTCAAAGTAAAGGATCACTGATAAGGGTGTTCTAGTGCATTGTAGATTCTTATGCAAGACTTGTATCAATTGATGATGCCATGTGAACTACTAAAAACATGTAACTTGTATGGCTAAACTAATAGCAAATGTTTGAATGGGGACTAGACAGGCTACCCATAATACAAAATATCTTCTTTCTAATGAGATTTGATTCAGAACTACATGTCCAAGGTGCTCTATTGGAACAAATTTAGAGGTTTTTCCTTAATTTGTCTGTGCCAAAAAAAATTTGAAACAACTCGAATTTTTTAGAATAGATTTGAGTATAATAGTAATGATACAAAGCACTTCTTTTTTCATTAAAGAATTTTGGAAGCCCAAGGACATGATCGTATGGATATGTAAAACATAAGATTTCCCATCATCGTTGGAAATGGATGGAAACAGATACTCAATTTGAATGGAAAGTGAGCAAACAAATTGCATGCTTGATCTCATACATACAAATTGAATTTTATTGAAAGGCATATTTAGTGAAAGCCATATGTACAGCTTGGAGGGAGATTTTTCTTATCTTTTGAGATCCACCCTACAATATGGGTTTAAAAAGAAAAAGCTAAAATAAGAATTTGTTTTTAGCCCTTATCAAAATAAAACAAATTCTTTAATTTTTCTAATGTTCATTTCATGTCGAGGGGCTGCAAAAAACTTATAAAATTTGATCTAATTTATCATAATTTATTAGTTAACTTGTTGGTTAACCATTACTAAAACACGAAAAAAATCATTGTCATATAATATTATATGTCAAGTTGTGAAAAAGTTTCAATAATAGATAAAAAAATCCTTTATCAGTCTTACATAAAGCAATATGTAGAGTAACCCCTGATATAGTAGTAAAAGCAACATGTGTAAGCAGATCAACTCATCAAATTTTTGTTGAAATATGATCTACACATGGAAAAGTGATTGCAATTCTTTGGTTATTATGGTCATCCTACAAGCATCTAAGTCAAAATCAAATATGGCTTTCCATATTAAGTATTGAAATAATAGATGGTTCGAAAGGCCTTTGTGATGCTATACGCAGAAAGGAAGAGACTCATTGAACGATAAAGGAAAATAGAGCTTTTGCACATTTTTGTTAATCCATGAACAAGATCTATATTAACACATAGATCCATGGATTCGTACATCTTGATTAGAAAAGAATCAATAGAAAATGAAAGAATCAGGCTCAATCTTTCTTGAAACAAACATAAAGGCAAAGAAAGTTGAAAAATAAATTATTGATCAACTAAGCCTTCTCGATGGCTTGCTTGAAAGGAGAATTTTATAGAAATATCATGGACTAAGCTTTGATCCTTATCTTATTTATGGGGATTCCATAGTTAACCCATTTCAAAAAGAGAAGATGGAAAGTAATTGAGACTTTTTCATAGATTGGATGTTGTTACAAATTCATGATCTGGCTTGTACAAAATGAAAACTTCAATCTCGATTCCATTATTATAAATTTATAACCCCAACCCATTTCCATTATGGTAAAAAATATCTACTAATTCTTTTGCTTTAGTAAAAGGGACCTTGAACTAAAAAATTGACCTAGAAGCTAAAAGTGGTTATCCAAAGCAATTGCAAAAATTGGGTTTATCGATACTCCTGGGGTAGTAGATGCTATCATAGGTATAGTCATCCTCAATTCAATGGATTTTTTTATCTAAAAGGAGAACCTTTTCAAATTTCATACGCGAGGGGTTCTTTTTTGTTACAATAGGACTACTTATGAGCATTTTTTTTGTCTATTATATATTGATATATAACAAAGAGAAAGAATCAAGTTCTTAATGACTGAGCAAAGCAATGAAAGAGAGGCCTATCTACCATCTACATAATAATAAATAGAGTTTTCAAAAAACTTTTTGTAAAATGAAGAAAGAGGCTTAATTTGACATCCTTTTGATATATAGCTTGATATATTCCTTCAGATAATTCAAATTGAAGAAATTTTATTTCTGAATCGAACCTATATGGCATGGTCCATCGATGGCAATACTCCAACACTCCCCCCTTGTCTTATATTCCACATATTACACTAGATATGTATCATATTCATGTGATATGATTCAGTTTTAAGATGCCTTGATGGTGAAATTGAAGACATAGGAAAATCAAAAACTCGTGCTAAAGGGTGTGGATGTTTGAATCCTCATCAAGGCATAATCATAAATAGATAAGATACTCAATATATCAATATTGACATGCCAAGTATCTTAATCTTATCTATTGAGACGAAGTTTTTCAGTGATCATCACGATATGAGTCTGAGCTTTTGTAGTGGATCATAGAATATTTGTGATCTTCTCTATCTAATGAATAAGGAGTCCATTATGAAATCATGTGCATTGTGTGGATCCTTTTCCTTGAGTATATGAGTATATGATTAAATTAGTTAGTTAATTCAAAAAATGATTCATTATTGGAGTAGATAGAAACAACCATTTAAGTGGACATGCTTTCGATGGAGGTTTCATTAGTGAAATTTCTTTGATTGTATTATGAAGTATCTAGATATGATTTTGAGGTATCAAACTTTTTTCTACAAAAGTACATTTACTCAGTTGCTAGTAATCATAGGTTGAATATTTTTGAACCTGTAGAAGGTATTGACAATGACTATGATACTATATCTAGTTTAGTACTTGTGAAATGTTTAATTGATCGAATTTATCAACTAAATTCCTTGTTCTTTGGTTACTGATTCTCATATTTTAGAAGAGATGCTTACTTATTAGATTATTGCCTTTCTAATAATCTAATAATTAGAAACATAAAAGTGTAATTGAGACTAATAATGCTAAGCAAAACTATATTATCTCTTATCCAAGGTACCACACTACTAAGTAGCTTGCTGGTATGTGAAGAACCATGCAACAAATAGAAATTATTGTTTATCATAAAATAGTTGGATCTAAATGCCTACACCTATAGAAAGTCTTTCCAAGTGATAACCAGCCTACAGTGCTTTCCAAACCATGTAACCTACCATGTCAACAAACTTCAAAAGATACTTACTCACTTGGAATAAAATCAAAAAGCACCATCTTTAATGTACCCACAAATATATTTGTAAAGACTTTGTGTATCACATTACAAAGCCTAATAGATATAAAGTATTTAGGTTTTGAAGCACCCAGTACTTTAAGAACTAGAATTATCAATCTTTCTTCCACCTATTGGGCAATAGCTATCTGTAAAGAATTGTTTCATAGTTGTAATAGTATCTACCTTGCTAATGTTCCAATATCCATGCACAAATTCTGCAAAGATGCCATCTACATTAAGGGCTTTGTTTTGATAGACATAAAGGCATTCCTAATCTCATCTTCACTTATTAAAGCCAATAAACCTTTCCCTTTCTCACTATTAATTACATTTCCTACCCAAAAAATGATCTACCTCATGCCAATTAAACATTTATTGAGAAACTTCCAAAAGATCAACTATGAAGACCTTTTTTCCCTTTTCCAAATGCCATGAGTAGCCAAATGATTTAGGTACTTTAATCCCCAAACATTCCATACTACAAATAAGTTCAAATTTTATTAACAAAAATAACATTACAATTGGGCATAATGGTTTTCTTCGATGCACCTTATCCACGAATAATTAGCATTTTACAAGGACAACAACGCCACAGTAGCAAGTAGCACAACGATAATTCATGAAATTAATTACACAATTTGTATAAAGTAAGCCTTCTTCAACTAAGTTCCTAAAATTGACTATTAATAAAACCAACAACCCAACATAGTAGATGTACCCTCTCTATCAAAAAAAAACAACAAATGACCTTCCTCACTATAAGGTAACCAAACAGTACATTGAAACCATAGCCAACTATAGCATAGTGTGATAACATTACATACAAACTAATGATACAATAAGATTACACCAAAAAGGCATGTTGGAGTTTCCCATGTTCTCTTTTTTAGGAACGTAGTGTTAACTTACTAAATTATTTCCATCCATATTTACTTTAATTTTTTAGACCCATCCAAGAATTTAATTACATAGCGATCCAATTCCTCACGAGAATAAAACTTGAAGTCTAGTCCTCAGTTATGCAATAACATCTAAGAAAATAATTTACTTCCCTCCTTGCATAGTAGTAAGTCCAATTGGAGTAAAAAAGAGTTGTTAACACAGCATTCATAACAAATTTTAACTCAACCTCTAGAAACCTTTCATGCATAGATTTCCACATCATCTATAGGTCATAGTTTAAATTAAATACAAATATAGCAATAACTTTATGCACATAATAGATGAGTTTCACTCGTTACTTCCCTTGTTTTGAAAACTAATTGATTTGCAACCCCTCACATCTTTGCTGAATTTTTTAGTAGTTCTACTAAAATTCAATTTAGTGTGGTTGATTTATATAGTATATCCTAGGCTCCAAACAATTCCTATTGAGAAAATAAGAGAAATCATGGCTAAAACTATACTCCTTATAACTACCAAACAAGAAAAGTCATTCTTAGCAATTATTTAAACATAGTTTGATGAGATCCTCCTCAACAAAACACCTTCCACACTCTATAAGACATATTGTCATAAGCAAGATTGTGTTATCACCATTTTACTTGAGTTCAAATTCTTCGGAGCTAAGTAAGGACTTTTGCAATCATTGATGCTAATCGTTCTAACAACATACTCTTTGACCATACTCAATTAACCATGAGTCCAGATTAAGAAAAAAAAACTCTCATCCTTCTAAACATTCTGACATAATTCATCGTAGACCTCCATTTGACATTGTCTCCCAAAGCCAAAAAGCCACAGCTTCTAGTTGGCACCTGTTGTAACAAATTGATAAAATTCCTTTGTTCACATAGGGAACAAAAAGGGGATGTAGCTTAGCCAAACCTAAAGTTGCCATACTTTTCAACTGCTAACCATATTATTTATGCCATGAGAAGATGGAACATAATACAATGTATAATAATTCTTCAAATAACATGTTTTTCTTGGCTCCAAAAGCTTGTTATTATTGTTGTAATAGAAAGAGTAATTACAATATCATATGTAATAGTACCATACCACGCAAGATGACCATTCTTCAAAACTTATTTTGCCAAAGTACCTTGACATCCATAGTAGCAATAGTTTCTCAATTGACCATCCACTGAGCACAACTCAATGAATTTCACTTCCACTTTTTTGCATATATGAATCATGCCTCTACTCTAAGCAAAAGAAATATTTGCTAAAGTGTTAATAATTATAGCTAGCATAAATAATATATCCATAATTTAACTTAGCCTAATCTTTAAATGAGAGATCCTCCTCCCTTTATTCTTTATAATTTTCATTATCATAATAAAATTCATTCAATGATACACTTACCCTTTCTTCGACTCTAGAAGACACTAAATTAATGGATGGATTTGGCATGCATGAGAGTTCCAATTGGATCTCTAATTTCTACACCTAAGTATCTAAAGAATTGATAAGGCATTTTACTCCTTTGCTACATTATCAGTTATATGTTTTATTAAAAATAGGTTGATCCTCTCCTAGAATTTTCTACTTTGGTACCCAATCAACCATGACAGTACCTCCATAATGCCCACCTTGTTTACTATAGGACCTACCCCTTTGAATTACTTTCAGCATTTTTTCTTGTTTGTATTATGTTTTCGCCTCCTGCTTGCTCATATCTTTACTTACTGCAGCCTTCCACTAGTATGTTGCTATGATCAACCTCTTTTTCCATGGTTAGACTACCATCCATGCTCTAAATCCTTATCTCTTCTCATCATTTCTTATGTCCTTAATTACTTTGATGTAGATCCCTATGTTATCCTTGTTGGGTCATACATCTAAAGGAGAAGCTCTCTCAACTATAGTAGTAGTAGTGAGTACCAACACACTAAGTGTACTTTATCCAGAAGAAAGCCGTATCTTGCCACATATGATGCATGTAGTGGGTAGTCCCTCATATTCAAACTATTAAAAAGACTAATCTAGGTGTCCATTAATCCATATTCACACTCTTTGAAAAATTTGAAAGCTCCATTCTAAAACACAGCTTAGAAAAGGTTGACCTTTCTATGTTTGTCATTTAGTTTTTGATCAAAATAAGTTCCTATATATATTTGGCAATGTACAATATGTTCTCCATTTCTTAATATAGAAGTGGGAGCAACAAAAAATGAATCCAAATTGGGGCACACATGATTGTTATAGAACTAGTTTTTAAATTTAGTTGACCACATGTCTAACCCCAAAGCTAAATTAGGAACCTATAATAGTCCTCCAAAATAAACATAATCTCTATCTATAGTAAAATCAAAGTGATATAGAAAATCCTAATGATCATGTTCAATATTTTAAATCCTCTCAAATGACACCACCTATATTGCCTCACTCAATAGATATATTTCATCATTTATTATGAATAAGGTATCTTTTTGTGCCACCATATTGACATATAAATTTGTTGGTCTATCTAAGTAGTTAATGGAGGAACCTTTCATCAGAGTAGTATTAACAATGCTTATTCTCCCTTTTGTAAGAGCCACCTTAAATTAAATTGATGTCTATGTAGTTTATCCCTTTATACTCAAAGTAATAATTTACGAAGCTATTAGACCATAACTCCTTCACAATATAGCGCTAATAGAAATAGCATTGCATGTCTTCTTTCTTATAATATCATCAACAAAGCTTCAATGTCTCAATCCCCCTCACATGTAGCCATGAGTGAGTCAGAATCAGATTTAACACTAATCTCCATTAGAAAATGTTTACCTAGGGGTGCACTTGCACTTTTTAAACCCATGTGACCTTCCTTAATGGATTATAGCTTGTATACATGTTTCTATAAATATTCTTTAAGTCCAATAGCATATCCTTATTTATTTGAAGCATAGCTATAGATAACAATAAAATCTTTTGGTGATCCCACACACTAGGCACTTTAACCAACTTTACTACAAATGATAGATGCTCTGCCTCCATGGAAACAAGGGTTGGATAAGTAGTAATAGTAAGCATACCAAGCCATTTATCCAACAAATGAAATTGAATGACTCACAACAATCGAGAAAACCATATTATTTGTAGTCTAAGGGCTGTAATATTGCGTAATTTACATATATGAGATGCACTGTACAACATATGAGGAGTGTTACTTGTCATAATGTACTTGGAGGTAAGGGATTGAACTTATAAATGGCATTCTTTAGTTATAACTATCCTGCAGTGTTTTGCAATCAACACTAAGTGTTAGGTGGACAAACTAAAAACTATAAGTTTCTCGTACTCCCTAGGAAAAGTTACTAGTTTTCAGTAGGCATAATGTAATGTGGAACTAACATTTGAACTACTCTATATATAATGATGCAAAAATTTCTCCAACTATATAATAATGCCACTCATAATTAATGAGTGTGCGAATTAATAAGATAGAATAGTAATTAACACTTAGTTTATCATAACAATACAACCCACCATCAATAGTGACATGATCATACATTTTGACATAGTTTCCAATATGATTAACAATGTAATTTAACTCCTTTTTCTGAAGTTTAGTTGCTGCAATTGATATTCCCAAATATTCCAATTGAATAGCATGTTGATGTTTCATCTCCTGGCTAAATAATGCAAAGGATTTGTTAAGAATCATCAACTTAACTGAGTGATACCCATATTTCTCCATAATATCTTAGATGGTCCTTACTAGAGAACAATTTGTGCATGTATAAATCATGATGTCATACCATACAGATGGTGTGTAATCATACTAAAGGAAGGGTTAATCTTGATCCTAATCAGTGCAACAATTCAAGCTGGTACTTAATAAACAATGAGAGATGCTAAAAAACATTAGCAAATAGATAGGGCGAGAGTGAACAACATTATTTAAGAGCCCTATTTGCTTCAATCCATTGCAAACAAAAATCGATAACATAATTTAAAATCTTGATGCCTTGATATAATCCTCAATCGAATCATACCAAAGAGTAGGGAATCATGAATGCTTTATCTTATTTATCACAAATTTCTTGTTTACCTTGTCATAAGCTTGGTTCATTTCTAACTTTATCTCTATCGAACCATATTTCAAAGTGGAATGGTGGAAATGGTTACCCACTTCTTGTGTCAAAAAGATATTATCAGATAAAGCACAACCTAGTGCAAAAGTAACTTGTTCCTTGGCAATGATATCATGAAGCTACCTTTAATCTAACCACATAAATTTTTGTCACTATTTCATAAGTCGTATTTTATAGTCTAATGGGCTCGAATTACTTAATTTTGGATGCTCTTTGAATTCTAGGGAGGCGAATGAATAGTGTGCCATTCCAAAGTTTGGCCATAAAACTATCTTTAAAAAATTTTTTCATTGTTGTAATAAGTTCACTTTTGTGAGATTGCCATCCACACTATGGGATTTATTTCCTTTGATTGGCACTATTGAAATTCTGATCACATCATCACTAATCAGAGCCATGAGTGTGGTCACTTGCTCACTATTAATATTTCTCAAAGATTGGAAGGGTAAAGGAGGCTCATCCTACACATGGCTACATCACTTCTTGTTGAACAGTTGAATCAAAAAATATTTAATCTCAGTTGAGGAGGTCACAGGTTCCCCTATATCATGTTTAAGTTGGAGCATATGATTTTTCCTATATGTAGAAGTAGTCACCACAAGGAAACAATGCATGATCAAGTCCTTAAGGATGGCTTAGTTATGCTTGGCATGTTGCCACCATCATGCTTCTTCCAAAGCCATGGTAGTGTGATATGAAACAATACTTTGTGCCAAAAGATAATGTTCCAGCTCAGTTAAATCCTTTGTATTTACCTTAAGTTGAAGCTATTGGATTATTAAGAATTTTAACATATTATATTATGCTCTATTTCTTTAGTGTTGTTAAAGCTTTGCTAAATTTGTGCATAGATAGTCAATAGAGTTTCTTCTAATAATACTTCTTTAGGCTACATTCACTACCACAGTTCATTAGGATAAGAATAACTAGATATTTTTAAATTGGATTCTTCTTTCAGTTTTGTCGAATAATGATTGTCTAAACTATACGAGTAATGGGTAGTGGTTCGTGCTGATGTTAGGAAGATGTGTAACAGTGGTACTCAAAAGTGTGTATAGTCAATATTTAGGAAAATTTTAACCAATCTTTTATAAACGTTGACATTCCCCACCTTATTGTTGCATAAAGTAAACTAATTCCTAATAAAGTTAGATCCAAATCATGAATAAAGTTGTAGAACTCATAATGTGCCTAATTATTAATAAATATTTTTCCAACTTTTTTTGTTTGACTATGCATATAAAGAATTGATGTGCCTTATAACAAGTAATAGCCTACCAAGCTTTGCAGTATCATTGATTTGGTCCCATGCTGATTGGTGGTCTTGTATTCTATTGATGCATACATAGCACAATACTACCAGATCTCACCTAGATAGTAACCATCTATAAGAAGTAATCCACATTCTTAAGCTTGACCCAATTCCTTCATGATATTATAATGCTACCAGATAGCTTAGTCAAAGATCAAATTAAGTAGTTCCAATTTTTACCCAAAAGTCAATTTACCTCATGCTTATTAAAGGTCTCTACACGAATTTCAAATAGAGCAACAATGAAGAGCCTATTTCCTTTTACCAAACATTGCAAATACCCATAAGATTTTGCTACTTTAGTCACCTAGATATTCCACACTAGTAATGAAATCATAGAAAAAACACATTTCCCTTGGGCACATATGTTCCCACTATTACACTCCCTAAGCATGCCAAATCTTCATTTTTAGGCACAACAATTCCACAACATCATGAAGAATTGAGTTGACAAGTGAAAGTAATCACCTAATTTAGATATCATAAGGTTTCCCAACCTAGGAGGTTGAAGTTTATTATCAATAAGCCTTTAACCTAGCTAACTATGTGCAAAATGTCAAATAAACACAACATATGAGCATCACATGCCATCAATAATCAAGTTATACATTGAAAACCATATGATGTAGTAGCTACCCATAGCAACAACCTAATAATGCTACATCTAGATCATCTTTATAATAAGATTAGATCAATATAGCATGTTGGAGAGCCTAATATGCCATTTTTTAAGAATGTACCTACAACTTTTGAATTACTTTTCTGTGCCCACAGTTACATTATTTTCATAGCTGCATCTATCCATGTATCTTATTACAAAGCATCCCAATTCCACACCTAAAAGAGATGTTAAATGTTAGTGCCCAATCTTGTCACAACATTTTGAAAAGCACTTTACTTCCCACCTTGCATAAGAGTGAGTCCAAAAGAAAAGTGGTTGATCTAGACATTCCAAATTTTGGGTGTCCAATAATAGATGTTGTGATAACAAAGGCACATATGATTGAAATTGTACTACCTATAGTAGCTAAACAAATAAAGTAGTGTCTCCTCAATAATAGATTCAACATATCACAATGAGATCCTCCTAAACCAATCTCCTTTCATACCCTAAAGATCATACTTTAGCAGATAAGATTATTCTATTACCATTTTGCATGACTACCAAATGTTTGTAACGAAGCAATGAATCAAGGCCTTATTAATTATAATACTTGTGATAACATACTCAATAGACTTAGATAACCAAGAGTCCAAGTTGAGGAAAGACCTCACTCCCTTATAAGCATTCTGACATAATTTAAAGTGTACAATATGAAGCTATTTCTCAGAGCTACTAAACCATCGCTTTTAGTTGGCTCTTGATGTAGTGGAATGAAGCAAAAAAAGTTTCTTTAAAGCATAATAAACATTTTAATGACTTATTTTTTGTGTCATGTAGGGCACGTTGGAGTTGTTATTATACCAAAAGTGATTATAATAATCAATATAATAGTAGTAAGCCGATTTTATCGACATATCCTGAGCAACTATGATGAACACATATGTTAAAATCAAAAATAGCTTATAGTTCCTCAAACCTTCCTTCATCTAACATAGCCCAAAGAATAAAATTTCCACTTTATTACTTGTTTAAAACCTACCAATATTAAAATGATAAACTAATTTGCAAAGTAGTTAACAAAAATAGGTAGCGCACAATGAATCTTGCCTCCTCACTTCTCATAGCTATAGACATATTTGTCCTTGTCTTGATCCTCAAACAGCAAAATAGCCCAAATATAAGTAGCCAAATATACTAGAATCTATAACATGTAAGCTTTATACATTCAATGATACAATGCAAATACCCTCTTTTTCCTTATATATCCTAAGCACAATATCCTTTATACACATGAAGGTAAAACCGTATGCATTATAAAATCTACTTTGAAAGAGATCTCAACAATAGCAAAACCATACGGTCATTTCTTGGATTTCATGGTGAGGTGAAGCCACTAACTAAATGCTCTGCTTAGTTTTATATGCACTACCTTGAAACCACCATTTCTTTTTTTATTTTCCAAATTACCTACAAATTCCCCCTCGCTTTATTCATTTCTTCTCATTAGCTTAACAAAAATTATTCCATAGCACCTTCCCCCTTTTTCTAGACTTCAAGAGAGACCACTATAATGGATGGTCTAAACTTGAATAAGAAATCCACATGCTTCTCAAAAGTCTATGATTAAGTATATGAGGAATCAATAGGACCTTCCTTCACTCCTTTGTTGCATCATGAACTATGTTTTTAATTAGTGAAATGTTAAGCATCCCTTTGATTTTTTTCTTTCATACCCATTTGTCCTCAAAAGTATTTCATTGTCTCTATATTTCTTAGTGTAGTCCCCTTCACATTACTTGCAACATATCTTTATATTTATATAGTTTCGCTCGATCTAATTTTTGTCTTTAATATTATAGCCCTCCTCTAGTGTGTTGCTATAATTAGTCTACTTTTCCTTGGTTGGATTACACCCAAGGTCAAAGTCCTTTTGTCTTCTCATCATGAGTCTCTATACTAACTTCAAAAATAATCAGCTTCATTTTTATCTTGATGAGGTCTTGTATTTAAAGGACAAGAACTCTGAATGGTTGTAGTAGTGATTATTAATTCACTATGTTTACATGATCTAGAAGCATGTCAAATCTCGCCACACATGAACCAAATAGTAGGTAATCCGTAATACTCAAACCACTTAAAAGATTGAATCAAGGGTACATTAATACATATTCCCACTAAGTAGTTTTTAGAGGTCCATTCAAACACACACATGGCAAAAAATGGCCTTTGCATGTCTACCATCTAGCCATTGATCAAAATAGGATGCTCTATTGCTTTGGCAATGCATAATATATTTTCTATTTCTTAATACATAAGTGGAAGTGATAACAATGAATTTAGAATGGAGCACACATAGTCATTGCAGTATTAGTTTTAAATTTAGGTGTTTAGGTGCCTAACCCTAATATAACAATAGCAACCTGCTATGATCGTCCCAACAACACATAATCTCTATTTGTAGCCAACTCATAGAGCAAATAAAAACATCTAGCCATCAACTCTAAGACTCAAAGTACTCTCAAATGGCTTCACCTATGGTGTAGTATTCTAGTTGTCCATTCAAATGACAAATGACCACTATACACTCTATGCAATATGTCAAATTGATGGTAAAAAATTCATTGTTCACATGCATCATTAAATAAATTTATTTCACCATTATTTATGAATGAGGCATCCATTAATAATAGCATCATAACATCCAAATTGGTTTGTCTGTCTAAGTAGTTAGTCGGGGGACCTCCCATTAATGTCTTTAATAATATTCATTCTCCATATAGTAAGAACCTTTTCAAAGCTGACCCTAATTGGGCTAAGCTATCCATGTTTTCCATACAGAAAATTGTATTGTAGGGCCACTACAACATTTCCACATGCAGCTTATTTTAACCGTAGAAATCACACACCTGAGCACCTTTGAGACAAAAAGAATTCTCTTACAAGTGGATTCATAATTCACTATGTTCATTCAAACAAACTTCAGTATTCAGTGAGTTTAGGTTTTCCTCCTCTCATCGTTGCCTAATTCACTATGTAACTTGTGGTTAATGCACGATACAGCCCTACAAAAATCACCCTTATCATCCTCATACTTATCCTTAACGTAGTAAGCCTAATTTAACTATGGTGCTTCCATTAATGGCCCTACATTCTTTCTTATAGTTCCTTAAATTCTACTACCAATGATTGATGTAGCTCAAATTGTAAGACAATCACAGAAATGAGAATGTTCATCCTGGTGCATTTTTGTACTCAGGCATCACTAATTGGCTTCTAAATATCAACACTGGCCATCTGTGATCAGCATAATTGCACCAAGCTTCCCTTTGCCTTTTTTGTAATCTTATAGGATATAGTTCGCATAATTGATAACCACACCTCCCTATGTAATTAGAGGATTATGAATTCTAGGACCATTGTAGAATTCTTTGAAAATAGAAGAAAACACCATGATGCCCAAACTGACCTTCTAGTGAGCTATCATCATTTGTTAGAACCAAAGTTTGCCAAAGCTCCAGTTCCGTCAACTCGATCCACCATAGTTCTCTTCTTCCCGCACTGACCATTCCTTCCACCCATTCATATGTTACCATTTGCCAAATTCATATGTCTCAAACATCGCTGCCTTCCTTTGCAACACTCTTTGGTTTCTTTTATAAAAAGATGGTCGAAGCCTACAATATTCCCTCCTTACAATGGCTCATACATGAAATTAGAAAATAAAAGGACAACAATGATGTAGTTTAAGATGGGTATTCCCCAATCCCACATAAAATCATGCAAAATAGCATAATGCATAGCCCAATAGATAGTAGAATTTCTTTGATGCAATACATGGAATGTTTGAAGGATAGCATACCTTAAAAAATTGATATCACTTTTGTGGGTTCTCCTACATGAAATTGACTTAAGTAGTCAACTCGCATTAGTAATAACTATTGTAGAGTCTGATTCGATCTTTGCTACATGAATATTAGGAAGTAGTGTTCTCAGGACCTCCATAGCATCAAGAAAAGCAATATTTTCCATGGTATATGTAGATCTTAAAATCCATACTTTGCAACGATAGTGATCAGCCAACCCAAGTCATCCTGATAACTATATGAATTCCATCATTATGATTGTCAAGCATAGCCATGTTGCATTTGAGCTTAGCCCCTTATTAGATGAGTCCAATAAAAGTTTACAAATAGCCCTTTAGGGCAACAAAAACTCTTACTAGATGGCATTAGAGAAGGGAACATGTAGTAATGGTAGCAATAGCAAAATGCATACTCACTTGAAGTACATCCAGACTATGCACCTTACTCGCATGTGCTTATAAATGTTTATTTATCCAAAGACGATATGACATTAAAGCAACAAATTTAATTTCTTATGATGGACTTGCGACCATAATATTGACTACCATCTAATTTAGTGACACATTTAATGATTTAAAAACCATGCTTTTAGTCACTCCAATAATGAGCATGGTAATTATTCCCAAATGTAGTGCATCACATCCTCTTCCATTGTACAACCCCATGGACAGAGCACCAACATCTCAATGCCTCTTGCACACTTCTAGGAGTGAGTGGGAACTTCAATTTCCAAACATGCTCACCCTAGGTTGTTGCTTCAATTTCCAAACCCATGTAGCATCGTCTACTATGAAACTATGCCTGATGTACTTGTTGCTATAAAAGAATTTTATTCTAACATCGTGTTATCACCTTAATTAAAATACAATACATCTCTATTAATTTATTTGTCTTATGAGAATGTATAATCCAAAATACCAAAGAACATGCAAATAGATTTTGTATCTTAACTTAGTTCCATTATTCGTGCTGCTTAACACATGTTATAGCTTGAATTAGATGTTTCATGTCCCTATAGATATAGCTAGGTTTCAAAGATTTAAAAAGAAAGCCAAGTACACTATTGAAAACGAATGAAACTTTCTTACCCATAATAATTTGCCAAACTATATTATCACTTGTTCAAGACACCGCACTACAAAGTAGCTCACATATATGTAAAGCCCCGCATTGCTTATAGAAATTGTTATTTTCTCATACAATACTTGGACTTCAACTCATGAACCCATAGGGACCAAATAAAGACCTAATCCTCCATCATGAAGTACTCTTTTGAACTCAATCAACCCGGAATTTGAGGTCTTATTTTTTAAATTTGTGCTGCTTCAATTGAACCCTTGGTAAGAGTCTTGCATGTACTAGTTCATAATCTCCTAAATGGTCCATGCTATAGCACACATTGCAGGTGTGCAGATCGAAATGTAATAATCATAAATAAGTTGAATAATCATAGGTGAAGAAGTGCCAATCTTGATCTCACTGATGATAGTAAGATCCACTTGGTGCTTAATACACCAAATGGTATTTTCTTATATAATTGTGAACATGTATGGTGACAATGTTTACCATAGTCTAAGAGCCCTAGTAGCTTCAATCCACGAAAAGTGTACCTCATGCAACATAATCTCAAATCTTGGTATAGTGATATATGTCTCATTCCCTTCACACCAAATATTCAAAAATCATAGATGATTTAACATATTAACCACAAATTTCTAATTGATCTTATTATATGCGTACTCTATGTCCAACTTTAGTGCCATGAGCCTCTCTTTCGAAGTAGATGAGTTCATATGGGTAGTCATCTCCTATGACATGTCAAGGAATAAAATAAAATTTTTTTCTCGCAACAACATAAAAAAAACCACCTTCAATCAAAATTAGCTAAAACTTTGCATATCTTATTAGAAAGACTAATGGCTCTAAACAATTTTGGCTTAAAAGAACCCTATGCTTTAGGAATAAGAATAGCCAACATCTTTTTCCATCTTTTGGCCATACATCGATCATGAAAAACGTTTTCATAATTGTGACAGTAAGGACGTGAGTAACATACGATATCCATGCACATACTCTATCGAGATGCCATCACTACTTGGGGATATTTTTTTTGGTAGAAATAGCAAAAAATTTAATCTTATCATTTAGCTTGCTTCCTATTAGTAGTTCTCAAAGGTTGGAAAGGTAGGGTAGGACTATATTGTTAAAAACTACACAACTTCTTACTAAAGAGCTACATGAGCATTTCTTTAATCTTAGTTGGGGAAGCCACTAATTCCTCAATATATTTTTTTATGTTTGTGTATATAATTTCTTCTATTTGTAGACGTAGCCACTGGCTAAAAGAAATGCATGTTTTGATTCCCTAGGTTAGCACAACAGGGCTTGGCATTCTGTCACCACCAAGCTTCCTATAAAGTTTTAGTGTTGTGGTTGGAGACAATATGTTGTGCCAAAAGATAATGTTGGACGCCTTACATTGAAGCTCCTTGACCTCCTAGTAAAACTAGTAAGGCTTGCTAAGATTATTTCCTAGTTTAGCTGCACTCCATTTTTCTTAAAGCTTATAGTGCTATGCTAAATTTAATAGACAATCTATCAATAAGGTTGTCCCAAATAGTTCTATTCCATGCTTCTTGCACAATATTGGATGAATGTTAAAATAATAACCATAAATTATGGAATTTAAATCTCCTTTTAATTCTATTTAAAACTAATTATTTCAATTGAATAACTATAGAACAATGATCCAAGAAAATATAAGGAAGTTGTGTAATATAATACTTAGAAATGCCAGCATACCATCAATATTCATGAAATATTTATTTAATCTTTCAAATATGTTAGCATTGTCCAACATATTATTACAACAAGTGAAAATATTCCAAGTACATCTAAAGTTAGAAAAGTCTTTATATCATGCATGTAATTGGAGATTTAATTTTGAGCTTAACCACTATAGATTTTGTTCCCCTTCTTATTCTACACAAGTAGTACATTGAAATCCCTTATAATAAATCATGCTTCACCAGGATTACAAATTTTGTAAATTTGTCCGAAGCTACCATGCATATCATATAATCTTTTGTTGCAAACAACACACATAACCACCAAGAATTGTTTCTATTAAATTTCACCTAGATAGAAACCAGTTGTGAGAATGACTCATAATTTCAAGTTCCACTTAATACCTTCCAGTTATGGTCAGTGCCAGATCTTCTTTTCGGATAGCTTCACAAAACCTCTATATAATACAGTAAAAGGTTAGACAAGGTAATTCCAATTCTTGTCTAAATGCATATTCACGTCATGGCTATTAGAGTTCTCAAATTGGGTTTCTAACAATTCAAAAGCAGATACTCCGAGCTCCTTTGCAAAGAATTGTAAATGTAAATGAGAGTTTGCCACTTTAATCACTCAAATGTTCCAAGCAGCTAACATAGCCATATATAATTAGTTGAAAAAATCTTACACATGGGCAAACTATGAATTTCAACATCACTCTTAACCATGTTAAACATGCCATTAGATGCACCACTCAAACACAACAACAATACACACAGTAGTTAAATCCCAAGAAAAGGTAGAATCATTTGGTGTTTCTTATCATTCAATAATTTTTCCAACTATCTTTTGACATTCTCCAGTTTTAGACTTCCTCTTCTTCCTTAAAAAAAGAATACATAATCTAGGTAGATGAAGAAGCAATAGCCTCTATAATAGTTATGTTTGAGCATTTCTTAGGCCATCCAATGAAGTTCCCATAGCTAAGCAACACAACTTTGCTCCTAATTTACACTACTTAAGCAAACTACTCTAAATTAACTTCTTTGAAGAAAAGAAAATCTCTTAACACCTACAATGCTATACCTTCCTGGACATGGTAAAATAGTATTGAGCATAAAAATAATTATAAAATTTGGCCTATAAGCCCTCCTCAAATTTGACAGCCGAGTTAATTAATAAGCATCATTTCTTATATTATCTCAAAGAATTTATGCAACAAAGATCTCGATGAATTGCACATGCTCTGTGTTTCCATTTAGATAACTTCATTTGATGCACATGCTTGATAAACTTGCATTCTTATTAATCACCATATATTACAAAAACTTCATGTTGCATCCCCCATTTTCATAGATGCAAACATGTTGGAACCAGGCTTGTACCATATCCAACAAGATAATCACTAAACAGCTAGCCAAAGACTTCTAGTTTTTATGCCAAGTGAACTTCTTCTAATCCATAGGAATGTAGTAAAAAAAATTCTATAAAAATAACTTTGGAGAAAAGGTTGAGGATCCTGGCTAATATTTGCACTTAAGGAAAAATTCGAGATACCAATTAGGTTTGCTTTTTGAAGACGTCCTCCTCTTTATTAGTAAGAAAGTACACATTTTTAGGAAATGAAAGAAGCACTCACCCATATATATACACTTTATATATTTGCGAGGAGACACATGAAAGGCGGCCAAAGATTCAAACTACGGTCGAAGCCAATTCCAAATATGGAAATTGGAGGATGAGACCATTCCCTTGCATTACGAGGTTATTGAGGTAGTATGGTCAGAACCTATAGAGCAATACCTATCCTTATCAAGCGTCAGCTCGATGGGTTTCCGGGACGGGATCCGGTCGGATTATTCACTTTAGGATCCAATGCTTCGACCATCAAACACTTTTGGCATTGGCTTTATATGAGTGATTACAAGTATATCCAATTAAGGTGTATCTCTCGAGTTGCATGCCATTGCTCTTACTTTGCCCCTAATATATTAAACTGATAACCACAAGCTTCTCTGATGCTTAGTAAATCTCTATTTGTTGGTTATCTACATCTTCACCTACAAATTGTATCTCCAAAAACTTTTTGCATATTATATCTACAAAATTTCTACATCCTCATAGTTGCCAATCAGAGTCCTTCCTCTATCGCAAGCACTGAAAAATTTTTCATTTCTGTTAATTATTGTATCTAAACCAAACTTAATGTTTTCACTCCTATAAGATCATCACCATGAAGGCAACCAAAATCCTCCAATTTTTATACCAAAACAGCTTCACACTATTAGCAATAATACAACAATGAGTGCACAAATAAGTATATGAATGCCTTGTCAACTCAAACAAAGCTTCATCCAAATCTATCAAGATCATCCCATAGCAGGTAATTGAAAGCCTCCAATTTCTATGCTAATTGAGCTTCACATATAGTAATGATTAAAGAAATATGAATGCCTTCACTTCTCTTATTCACCCTAGCCAAAATGCCCTACATTAACCCCAAAATAAAACTTGAAACAATACCACATATAATTTCCTAGTACATCCAGTAGCACCATACTCATCTCCAACTCCACAAATGCTCTAGGAAATAAGAGACTGTTACACTTACAAAAAAAAACTTTTCATTGTAATATGACCTCTTTTTGATTTTTTTAATTTTATAACATACTTGAGAGAATCCCCTCCCTTTATTCCATTTTATATTCAATATCATCACTACATTAATTCCTAGGATAGCTATAGATTGTGTTGCATTAGTGGATAGACAAGATGTGTCCACAACATTGATCTGCTTTCCTAAAATCTACATCTTGATTGGTGCAAGGACTCAAGGGCCTTCGACCACCTCCATGTTACGTGAGAGACCCTTTTATTTATTTGTAATTATTTTATTTTCCCCTTGCATTTTTGTATCAATGCCCACATGGACAAGCCCTTACTATACCCTTCATGATTAGATCTAGATCTATCCTTATGCATGGCTTGTGCCTCATCTTCCAGCTTGTAATGCTTACTAAACACCTTCCTACTCTTATATTTACTATTTACTTTACTCGTCTATTGTGTTGCTAAAAAAATTCTTCTCTTTTTAGGTTGCACAACCATCAAAGATTTCAAACCTTGTTATTTATCATCATCATCTTCCATCTCCCACAACATTGTAGTTATCCCCTTATTCTCTTCTTGATATGATCTTATCTTAATAGGATAGGAACTCTTAGCTACATTGGTATTTTGGTTTCACTCATTAGTTGAACATAGGTCAGATGCATGTCCCATTTTCCTAGAAATGAAGCAAATAGGGGAAGTCTCCAATATTCAAAGCATTAAAAAAATTGAATCGATGGTCAATTTAGGCACATTTCTACTCTAATATGCTTAGAGAGGTCAATTATAACAAATACTCTTGCAAATATAAAACTTGGCATGCCAAACATCCAATCATCAATCTAAATAGGCTCATTCATGAGCTTGACAATGTGCAAAATGTTCTCTATGACCCAATGAATAAGAGGGAGTGCTAGCAAAATGATTCAATATTGGGGCACATATAATTGCTAAAGTACTTTATCTAAATCAAAGTGTCCACATATCCAATCCCATTGCAAGGCCAAGTACTTATAATGGATCACCACACCACACTTAGTCTCTATTAGTAACTGACCAAAATTGTAGACAAAGTTAGCTAGTAGATAAGTCAAAAATCTAGAATCTAATATAATGTCGCCTTCGACTTTGGAGAAGCCTAGCAATCCATTGAAAAGATAGATGGCCAATAATACACCTTACCAACAAGACTAAATTGGTGGTATCAAACTCAACCATCACAACCCTCATTTGAAAGGTGAATTTCAACATTTATAATGGAGGTATCTTTTAGTACAAGAATTTTTCATATCAACATTTTCCAAGTCTCTCTATGTAATTGCCAGATGAACCTCTATTAAAAAACTATTTCCATTGCTTAAATGCCATACTATAAGACCATCCCTAAAACTCACTTCAACTAGACCACAAACTGTATGGTTACTATTCAATGAGTTTTCCTTCATAATGACGTTGTCATTGTCATAAGCACCTCTGGTGCACCTTTGTGAATCTATTTCCTTAGTATTTTTAGGATGCATAACATTCTCTTTTGATACATTACATGATTTTATAAGCACATTTAACTTTAGTTCACTATTTTTTTATTTTTTCTACATTCTCCTCTATCTATGTTGATATATTCAAAGCCATAGCTACTACATCCTGCATCCTAGAATAATTACCATCATCATTCATAAATGAATTCACTTCACGACATACCTCACTTAACTCTGCAAGTATAATGACATCTCCATAAAATTTCTTACATTCTCTTGAGTGTCACACCATAGTACCCTATACCATTAATTACAACAACAATGGTAGGATCTCATGATCACACCATAGTCCATAATATGTCATTGTCATAAGCAACATAATCTCAAATCTTGGTATAGTGATATATGTCTCATTCCCTTCACACCAAATATTCAAAAATCATAGATGATTTAACATATTAACCACAAATTTCTAATTGATCTTATTATATGCGTACTCTATGTCCAACTTTAGTGCCATGAGCCTCTCTTTCGAAGTAGATGAGTTCATATGGGTAGTCATCTCCTATGACATGTCAAGGAATAAAATAAATTTTTTTTCTCGCAACAACATCAAAAAAACCACCTTCAATCAAAATTAGCTAAAACTTTGCATATCTTATTAGAAAGACTGATGGCTCTAAACAATTTTGGCTTAAAAGCACCCTATGCTTTAGGAATAAGAATAGCCAACATCTTTTTCCATCTTTTGGCCATACATCTATCATCAAAAACGTTTTCATAATTGTGACAGTAAGGACGTGAGTAACATACGATATCCATGCACATACTCTATCGAGATGCCATCACTACTTGGGGATATTTTTTTTGGTAGAAATAGCAAAAAATTTAATCTTATCATTTAGCTTGCTTCCTATTAGTAGTTCTCAAAGGTTGGAAAGGTAGGGTAGGACTATATTGTTAAAAACTACACAACTTCTTACTAAAGAGCTACATGAGCATTTCTTTAATCTTAGTTGGGGAAGCCACTAATTCCTCAATATATTTTTTTATGTTTGTGTATATAATTTCTTCTATTTGTAGACGTAGCCACTGGCTAAAAGAAATGCATGTTTTGATTCCCTAGGTTAGCACAACAGGGCTTGGCATTCTGTCACCACCAAGCATCCTATAAAGTTTTAGTGTTGTGGTTGGAGACAATATGTTGTGCCAAAAGATAATGTTGGATGCCTTACATTGAAGCTCCTTGACCTCCTAGTAAAACTAGTAAGGCTTGCTAAGATTATTTCCTAGTTTAGCTGCACTCCATTTTTCTTAAAGCTTATAGTGCTATGCTAAATTTAATAGACAATTAGTTCTATTCCATGCTTCTTGCACAATATTGGATGAATGTTAAAATAATAACCATAAATTATGGTATTTAAATCTCCTTTTAATTCTATTTAAAACTAATTATTTCAATTGAATAACTATAGAACAATGATCCAAGAAAATATAAGGAAGTTGTGTAATATAATACTTAGAAATGCCTGCATACCATCAATATTCATGAAATATTTACTTAATCTTTCAAATATGTTAGCATTGTCCAACATATTATTACAACAAGTGAAAATATTCCAAGTACATCTAAAGTCAGAAAAGTCTTTAAATCATGCATGAAATTGGAGATTTAATTTTGAGCTTAACCACTATAGATTTTGTTCCCCTTCTTATTCTACACAAGTAGTACATTGAAATCCCTTATAATAAATCATGCTTCACCAGGATTACAAATTTTGTAAATTTGTCCGAAGCTACCAAGCATATCATATAATCTTTTGTTGCAAACAACACACATAACCACCAAGAATTGTTTCTATTAAATTTCACCTGGATAGAAACCAGTTGTGAGAATGACTCATAATTTCAAGTTCCACTTAATACCTTCCAGTTATGGTCAGTGCCAGATCTTCTTTTCGGATAGCTTCACAAAACCTCTATATAATACAGTAAAAGGTTAGACAAGGTAATTCCAATTCTTGTCTAAATGCATATTCACGTCATGGCTATTAGAGTTCTCAAACTGGGTTTCTAACAATTCAAAAGCAGATACTCCGAGCTCCTTTGCAAAGAATTGTAAATGTAAATGAGAGTTTGCCACTTTAATCACTCAAATGTTCCAAGCAGCTAACGTAGCCATATATAATTAGTTGAAAAAATCTTACACATGGGCAAACTATGAATTTCAACATCACTCTTAACCATGTTAAACATGCCATTAGATGCACCACTCAAACACAACAACAATACACACAGTAGTTACATCCCAAGAAAAGGTAGAATCATTTGGTGTTTCTTATCATTCAATAATTTTTCCAACTATCTTTTGACATTCTCCAGTTTTAGACTTCCTCTTCTTCCTTAAAAAAAGAATACATAATCTAGGTAGATGAAGAAGCAATAGCCTCTATAATAGTTATGTTTGAGCATTTCTTAGGCCATCCAATGAAGTTCCCATAGCTAAGCAACACAACTTTGCTCCTAATTTACACTACTTAAGCAAACTACTCTAAATTAACTTCTTTGAAGAAAAGAAAATCTCTTAACACCTACAATGCTATACGTTCCTGGACATGGTAAAATAGTATTGAGCATAAAAATAATTATAAAATTTGGCCTATAAGCCCTCCTCAAATTTGACAGCCGAGTTAATTAATAAGCATCATTTCTTATATTATCTCAAAGAATTTATGCAACAAAGATCTCGATGAATTGCACATGCTCTGTGTTTCCATTTAGATAACTTCATTTGATGCACATGCTTGATAAACTTGCATTCTTATTAATCACCATATATTACAAAAACTTCATGTTGCATCCCCCATTTTCATAGATGCAAACATGTTGGAACCAGGCTTGTACCATATCCAACAAGATAATCACTAAACAGCTAGCCAAAGACTTCTAGTTTTTATGCCAAGTGAACTTCTTCTAATCCATAGGAATGTAGTAAAAAAAATTCTATAAAAATAACTTTGGAGAAAAGGTTGAGGATCCTGGCTAATATTTGCACTTAAGGAAAAATTCGAGATACCAATTAGGTTTGCTTTTTGAAGACGTCCTCCTCTTTATTAGTAAGAAAGTACACATTTTTAGGAAATGAAAGAAGCACTCACCCATATATATACACTTTATATATTTGCGAGGAGACACATGAAAGGCGGCCAAAGATTCAAACTACGGTCGAAGCCAATTCCAAATATGGAAATTGGAGGATGAGACCATTCCCTTGCATTACGAGGTTATTGAGGTAGTATGGTCAGAACCTATAGAGCAATACCTATCCTTATCAAGCGTCAGCTCGATGGGTTTCCGGGACGGGATCCGGTCGGATTATTCACTTTAGGATCCAATGCTTCGACCATCAAACACTTTTGGCATTGGCTTTATATGAGTGATTACAAGTATATCCAATTAAGGTGTATCTCTCGAGTTGCATGCCATTGCTCTTACTTTGCCCCTAATATATTAAACTGATAACCACAAGCTTCTCTGATGCTTAGTAAATCTCTATTTGTTGGTTATCTACATCTTCACCTACAAATTGTATCTCCCAAAACTTTTTGCATATTATATCTACAAAATTTCTACATCCTCATATTTGCCAATCAGAGTCCTTCCTCTATCGCAAGCACTGAAAAATTTTTCATTTCTGTTAATTATTGTATCTAAACCAAACTTAATGTTTTCACTCCTATAAGATCATCACCATGAAGGCAACCAAAATCCTCCAATTTTTATACCAAAACAGCTTCACACTATTAGCAATAATACAACAATGAGTGCACAAATAAGTATATGAATGCCTTGTCAACTCAAACAAAGCTTCATCCAAATCTATCAAGATCATCCCATAGCAGGTAATTGAAAGCCTCCAATTTCTATGCTAATTGAGCTTCACATATAGTAATGATTAAAGAAATATGAATGCCTTCACTACTCTTATTCACCCTAGCCAAAATGCCCTACATTAACCCCAAAATAAAACTTGAAACAATACCACATATAATTTGCTAGTACATCCAGTAGCACCATAGTCATCTGCAACTCCACAAATGCTCTAGGAAATAAGAGACTGTTACACTTACAAAAAAAAACTTTTCATTGTAATATGACCTCTTTTTGATTTTTTTAATTTTATAACATACTTGAGAGAATCCCCTCCCTTTATTCCATTTTATATTCAATATCATCACTACATTAATTCCTAGGATAGCTATAGATTGTGTTGCATTAGTGGATAGACAAGATGTGTCCACAACATTGATCTGCTTTCCTAAAATCTACATCTTGATTGGTGCAAGGACTCAAGGGCCTTCGACCACCTCCATGTTACGTGAGAGACCCTTTTATTTATTTGTAATTATTTTATTTTCCCCTTGCATTTTTGTATCAATGCCCACATGGATAAGCCCTTACTATACCCTTCATGATTAGATCTAGATCTATCCTTATGCATGGCTTGTGCCTCATCTTCCAGCTTGTAATGCTTACTAAACACCTTCCTACTCTTATATTTACTATTTACTTTACTCGTCTATTGTGTTGCTAAAAAAATTCTTCTCTTTTTAGGTTGCACAACCATCAAAGATTTCAAACCTTGTTATTTATCATCATCATCTTCCATCTCCCACAACATTGTAGTTATCCCCTTATTCTCTTCTTGATATGATCTTATCTTAATAGGATTGGAACTCTTAGCTACATTGGTATTTTTGTTTCACTCATTAGTTGAACATAGGTCAGATGCATGTCCCATTTTCCTAGAAATGAAGCAAATAGGGGAAGTCTCCAATATTCAAAGCATTAAAAAAATTGAATCGATGGTCAATTTAGGCACATTTCTACTCTAATATGCTTAGAGAGGTCAATTATAAGAAATACTCTTTCAAATATAAAACTTGGCATGCCAAACATCCAATCATCAATCTAAATAGGCTCATTCATGAGCTTGACAATGTGCAAAATGTTCTCTATGACCCAATGAATAAGAGGGAGTGCTAGCAAAATGATTCAATATTGGGGCACATATAATTGCTAAAGTACTTTACCTAAATCAAAGTGTCCACATATCCAATCCCATTGCAAGGCCAAGTACTTATAATGGACCACCACACCACACTTAGTCTCTATTAGTAACTGACCAAAATTGTAGACAAAGTTAGCTAGTAGATAAGTCAAAAATCTAGAATCTAATATAATGTTGCCTTCGACTTTGGAGAAGCCTAGCAATCCATTGAAAAGATAGATGGCCAATAATACACCTTACCAACAAGACTAAATTGGTGGTATCAAACTCAACCATCACAACCCTCATTTGAAAGGTGAATTTCAACATTTATAATGGAGGTATCTTTTAGTACAAGAATTTTTCATATCAACATTTTCCAAGTCTCTCTATGTAATTGCCAGATGAACCTCTATTAAAAAACTATTTCCATTGCTTAAATGCCATACTATAAGACCATCCCTAAAACTCACTTCAACTAGACCACAAACTATATGGTTACTATTCAATGAGTTTTCCTTCATAATGACGTTGTCATTGTCATAAGCACCTCTGGTGCACCTTTGTGAATCTATTTCCTTAGTATTTTTAGGATGCATAACATTGTCTTTTGATACATTACATGATTTTATAAGCACATTTAACTTTAGTTCACTATTTTTTTATTTTTTCTACATTCTCCTCTATCTATGTTGATATATTCAAAGCCATAGCTACTACATCCTGCATCCTAGAATAATTACCATCATCATTCATAAATGAATTCACTTCACGACATACCTCACTTAACTCTGCAAATATAATGACATCTCCATAAAATTTCTTACATTCTCTTGAGTGTCACACCATAGTACCCTATAGCATTAATTACAACAACAACGGTAGGATCTCATGATTATGACCTACCAAGATTATAGCATCTACACCCACCTCTCATGCTGGGGAAGGTTACACCATATCCCTCTTTATTTTACTCTTTCATAACTTCAAATCCACTGTTACTCGTAGCACCACATTTAGTCAAAGAAAAATTAATATTATTTCCATTTCAAATTTTATCGATATCAGAGAATGTGGCAAACAAACAAGTCTTCTAATGATTTTCGTCAGCCTAAAATTTTAATGGGAGTATTGTCACAAGGTTGAAACTTAAAGGAATTAATAAATGAGCCCCACTTCAAGTGGATCCTATGGCTTAATTTGACTGGACATTGGGAAGCTTACCAGTCCAAACATAATAAGGATTAATAGAATTGAAGCCCTTTCTTAAATCTATGACAATGGTCCATCATTATTCTTACAAGAGGGAGCCATTTGATTAGTTAATTTTGTTAATGAATGAGACCTCAGCTTACTAATTAGCTGGCAGGGTAAAAGCTTTATTGCTAGTTTCTTAAAGGGATTATTACTACTTAAGACTTGGAAGTTTAAGGCAATAATAACTTTGTGATTCTCTTAGATAATTTAGGCCGCAAGTGTGCAGCATTGATGCATTCAATGAGTCCATTTCCTTGGGCAAAAGGCCTAGAAAATCTTATGAAAATTTCATCATGATTAGGATACATCATTACAATCGTTGGATGTCAACAACAAAGTTTTAGTAAGCATGTGTCATTAGCTCATGTTGACTGCATCTCTACCCTTTGTATACACAACCCATTACTTTCTTAATTGAATAGTCTAGCCATGTGTTCAGATCATTATAGTGTAGATGGTTTGCCAATTGCAACTTTACAAGTTCGTTGAACCTTTGATTTTGAAGAATGAAAAGTTGCAACAAAGTTTCCATGGATGAACTTGTAGAATAATCATTAATGAGAGCTATGAATAAACGAGCAATCTATGTAACTTGTGAGGGCATGATAGCTATTTGATGTTGCATTCTTCCATTACATCTGCTCTTGCTTCAATGTCGAGCTTGATGTTATGGGGAATAAACAATAACCTATGGGTGCAATCATGTGTCAAGGGAGAGAAAATGTTATGCTAGCCATGAGCATGCTGTGCATTACTAGGTCTAGTAGAGCTTGGTAAAGGATCATCAAATGACTCTTAACAAAGGATATCTTGGCATATACATTGATGAAGAAGGAAGAAAAAAGTGATACATGTTATGAATTATAGTGTTTCGTGAACCATCCATTTTTTGAATGTAAGTTGTGCCCAAGGATGCAAGGTAAGGGCATGCTTGCAAGGTTGTAATGTGACATATTACTCCTTTTAAAAGCTAAGAATCATTTCTTTGGGTCCCTTCCCTTATTTGGACACGATCAATGGGACCCTATGCTACAACATGACATGTTGAAGCATTGGGTGATGGTCGACTATCAATGTTATAAGTCTTGGATAGCATCAAGTTATGTGGTGTTAGCTAGTAGGAATAAATGACGCATTGCGACAAGTGGATCTTATTCACAAATCCAACTCCATGTTCTATGGTGCAGAATCATAACTCTATGTTGGGTGAGGCTTCCCACTGAGTTTAAGCATATAAATAAGTGAAGGAAGGGACGTTTGAGGATTTCCTTTGTAACATTGAGCAAGACAAGACTATCCTTGTGTGGAAATCGAGTACTCTAAAGCCCAAATTATTGTGTCACCAAATACGGATTGAGATTAAATCCCTTAGAAGGGGTAATTTGGAGGAAGAGAGGGTTGTTTAACTCATACTCTATTACTATATTAGCCGCTATCAATGGGTCAAATTATTTGCGAAAGAAAAAAATTGAGTTCAAATTACATTCAATACTGAACAATTATGAGAGACCAATAACAAACCAATATAAAAGAAAGTTGAAAAAGAATTTCAAAATAGAGTCCAATTGTGCTTGAAATAGTTAGGAGGGAATGCAAATAAAGTCCAATGGTGCACCTCAGCTGGATGCATAATGCCATTGTATGGTTTGTTGCATGGCTTGAGGAGCAACTCATCTCTGGCAATCAGGATGGCATGAGCCAGAACAAATGTTTCCCTTGGAGAAATTGTCATCGTGCTTGGTCACCAAGCTCACACCATTGAGTATGCCATGGTGGCCCTATACCCATTCGCGATCGCCAATTGGCTCACCATTTGACATGTTTTGAAATGTACACCAAAGAGTTTAACATGCTTACAAGTTGAGGGGTGAGCAAGCACAAAAGGTGTTGGGTTAAAGCATGCCTATTAGGACACAAACGATGGTGAATTATGCCAAAATAAGACAATACAGGACGAAACTTTGGTGGAGGCTTGTACTGATTCTGACATGCAAATTGTTCATCTGACTTCGATATAGAGGAAAAAGACTAATCAAACCTTCTAGTACTTTGTTCCTTTTTAAATTTCCCTCATGATAATTGGTGCCACTATCTAAGTTCTATTAGGCAAACCAAGTGAATAGAGGAAATGGTGTAATGTAATGCCTTAAAAAGTAAAAGGGTTCAATGGTCACCGCAAGACATTGGACGTAAGCCCACATGCAACATTCAATAAGTAAATCATGGTCGTACTTGCAAATATTGAAAAAAGAACTTTGAAGGTTGAAAAGAGGAAGCTTCCATTTGGATGACAATTGCAAATGGATTAGTCAATCCTAAGAGATTACAGAAACCCTTTAAAGAGTGCTATTCGGCATGAGCTTCAAAAAAGAGTTGAGTTAAAATTCTCGAGCTGAGATGTTGCTGTTGATGGCAATGTCAAGTCTTCCAGAGATAATAGTGGAAGCCTCAAGAAGAGTTCTTCTTTCATCGTTATTACATGTTGGCCCTAAAAAAGGCTCAGTCAGAGTTCGGGCCAAGTGGTTGGAATAACTCTACTTGTTAAGCAATTTTTTATGCAACTCAGTGACCCTTGAAAATCTAGATGGCCCACTACCTATCACACCCGATTGTAATCTTAACCACATTAGGTCTCTGAGGTGAATAGAATCTAAATAATGGATCATTGTATACAAAGGAAGTTGACAAAATGGATCCATAACTTCATGAAAAAGACAGGATCTTAGGTTTTGCATGGGTTTTCTTGTCCCAAACCCATCAACTATTGGTAGATTATCCAAGCTACTAGAGTGATGAGAGTGGGTCAATTCTTGCTGACTAGAGGACAAATTGGGAGTGACCCCCTAAGAGGGTTTGCCCTGTTCATTAAGAAATTAACTCAAAACTAGTATAGACATAAAGTATCTATTTTTTTATTAAAATAAACCATTGTGATGGTCCTCATGGATTCTTATAGATTGTGATTTCTACCTAGTGATTTGAATATAAAAGTGAAGAAATTCAACCAAGTGTGTGTAAATGGCTAGAGTAACAATGAGTCTGTTATTGAAACAAAATACCTCATCATCTAATTAGTGAAGCACATGAATGGAATTAACAAGATTCCTATTGTCTTTACCAACTATCAGGCAAAAGCACAATGAATAGAATGATCCTAGTAGAACTTATGTGGAAAAGAGACCTATTCAGCTTACCTCTAGTTCAGCTATGAGGAATGACTTAAGAGGTGTAGTATAAATGGGTGTTAGTATGCCAGTAGAATTGAAATGACACAAATTTAAAAGTTATTTTACATATTCTATGAGATGGGGCCTAGCCTGTTCTTTTTCCTCAAGCTTTGCATTGATGGGTCGATCTGAGTAGGAGACATATTTGTGTAGGGTGTTTTGTTGGGGTAATATATTTTTTAAAGGATAATGTAGATGTCTTAAGATGAACTCAATAAGACAAAAAATATCTTGTGAAAAAAAGGTAAAAGCTCATTTTGTTGGGATTCTTCATATGAATATGAATCATGAAAGCATAGTCAAACAATCTTTTAGGTTTTTAGAATTAATGCTCTAGGTGTAAAAAAACATACTACTAGGATAACTAGTTTGTTCCAACCAAGCATTCATAGTGTTATTACTTTTTGATTCTTCCATGTCAATTGCTTCAATAATTAGGAAGCAAAATTCACCAAGCGTTGAATTGTTCACACACTAAAAGAGAACAATAGTTGGGTTTGGATGATCATGAAACATTTTAGTTTTAACTTAAAAATGAATGTGTTGTGATATAAATTAACCTAATATGAGAGAAACCACTAATTCACATACTTGATCACCATGCTTGGTTGAAACACCAATGACATGAAGCTATCTTATGTTTGCTTATAATTGAACACCTTTATGTCAAAATCCACAATAAGTTCTGACATCTAGGTGCATAGTTCACTTATTTGTCAATAGTGGGGCTTAACACCCCAAAGGTGCACGACCATAAGATTTCCTAGAATTGAGAAAGTTGGACGGCATTAGCAACATAAGAAATGGCAGCTAAGTATGAATGGTGGGTTGAATCCTTTATAGAAGGCTTAAATTTGCAATGAGGTATTGTTAGTGATGGACTAACCTTACTATCATGATCTACTGAGGTCAAATCTTATGTCCCCTGAATTCATCACTTTGAAGACATGGATATCATAAAAGTTACAAAACATGCCTTTCTTGCGTAGTTGGTGGCTTAGCTTACTCTGCTTGCTCACTATGTAATTTGCATTATGCTCTTTTGAGTGTTTCCTATGTACATGGCTGAAATGCCTTACATTGGCTATTATTGATGTTGAATAGTGTAATGTGAGAGTTATAACACTTTTCCTTCTCCAAAAATTATCATTATCTAATGAGATCCAATCCTATGTCATATTAGATTCATCCATACATTTCCAAAGATTTCATGTAGGTTTAAAAACTTTTTCTTGCTTTCTTGCTACCTTTTTTAAAGTGATACCAATAGTGGTTCTAATGAAGTGGCAAAATGTGACAAATTTTTTTACCTTATTCATTACTTTTTATTACTTGGGCAAGGATGTGAAGCAACTCCATTAAGAGACTTGTTTTCTTCTTTGATAGAATTTTCATAATTTACAATCTAAGAGGAGCTATGTATGAAGTTTGGCTCGTAGAGAAGCCAAACTTGGATGGTGCAATATGTGCTAAGGTTTTTGATTGTTGAGTTGTAGCTTTACGTTCATGCTACTATAATTGCATGCGTGGCATCTAGTCCATGCACACCCTATGACATCCTTTGTAATTGACTTGTGGGGATTGCAAAGTGTAACATTTCCCATAATTGTTAGCACTATGGGCTTCTGATGCTTGGATAAGGTGATTCTTTATTAGGAGAATTGCATTCTTCATTGGCATAACTGTCATAATATGCCATTTGTGTGGGGTAACATGCAATATGGGGTTGCCCACAACAAAATGGAAGTTGAATGGTTCAATATGCACTAGAGTTTTTGCATGTTGCCCTATGGCCCAATGCTCATGCTGTTACAGCTACACATGTGATAAGGCACTCTATGGGCATTATAGCAAGTCCATGCATGCCTTGAGGCAACATATGTGCATGGTTGGTTGGGCCTACAAAGTGTAACGTTTTAAAGATTTTTAGAGCTATAGGTTGCTGATGCTAGGATAAGATGCATTATTAGGAGATTTCCATTCTTCCTTGATGGAATTGTCACATTATGCAACCTACAAAGGAAATGTGAGGCATGGTGCATGTCATGGTGAACCAGATGTTGGATGGTATAGTATGGACTAGGTTTTATTCATGCTAGGTTGCACCCATGGCTACGCACTACTATCGATGCACATAAGATAGAGAACTACACATTGTAATAATGTCCCTAAATGACTATCAATCCATATGCATCTTTGGCATTTGATGTACATGATTGGTTGGACAAAAAAGTTTAACTTTTTAGTTGTTTTTAGCATTGTGGATTACACACA
Source organism: Vanilla planifolia (assembly GCA_023846275.1). Classification (NCBI taxonomy): domain Eukaryota; kingdom Viridiplantae; phylum Streptophyta; class Magnoliopsida; order Asparagales; family Orchidaceae; genus Vanilla; species Vanilla planifolia. The sequence continues at coordinate 443,679 of JAIUJO010000292.1, forward strand.
CATTGATATGATGATGCCCTTTTATAAGACTTGTCTTCTTGCTTTATAGAACAAGAACAATATGCAATCATTAAGGGGGAATGTGTAATGTAGTGCAACTCAAGGTGAAGTAGATGTTGGATGGAGGAATATGCATTAACGTTTGTGCATGCTTGGTTATGGCTTTAGCCACGGGTTGTTACTTTTACAAGTGTAGTAGAGCATTGGGTGTTTCGTAATAGTGTGTGCATGCATGCTAGCCAATCTACATGCGCTTTACAACAAGCTATGCATTTGGTTGGTGGGGGCCTACAATATGTAATTTTTTATTACTTTAGCTAATCAAGCTTTTCACACATGGATAAGGTGTTGCCTTATTAAAAGAGTTACCTTGCTTCTTATTAGAAAGGTCACAACATGTAATCCATAAAGGAAATTGTGTGGCCTAATGTGGCCCATAGTGAAGCAAACGTTGGATGGTAAAACATTTACTAGGGATTGTGCATTATGGACTACACACCTAGTCACACATTGATGCATTGACATGCATGGAAAAGACCTATGCAAGCTATATTACTTTGTACTTGAATGACAACTTGTTTGTGCATACATAACACCATCTTATGTGCATGGTAAGTTAGGACTACAAAGCGTAACATGTTTTTGATTTTTAACAATATGGGTTGCTGGTGCATGTGTAAGATGCCTGATTGGGGGACTTCCTTCTTAATTTATGGAATCAAGTGAATTTGCAATCCACATGGGGTAATGTGAGTTATAGTATGGCTTAAGGTGAAGTAAAAGTTTGATGATGCAATATGAGCTAGGGTTTATGAGTGCTTGGATACCACCTTAGCTGTATGCTATTGTAGCTACACATGTAACATAGCACCTGTCATGCTATAGCATTATGTTTATGGGTGATAATGCACTTTTTGTAGGCAAAGTAGAAAACTATTTCTGTGTGTAGCCACTTGTTGATGTGCACTGAACAACACCAATTACATGTGATTGGTTGGGTTCACATAGTGTAACATTTTAGGTAATTTTTAGAGCTTTAGATAGTTAATGCAAAGATAGGGTTAGGCACTATTAGGAACATGCCTTCCTTCTTGACAAAATTATTACAATATACAATATTTTAAAAAATAAAATGTGCAATGTGTGGCATTATGTAGTATATGTTGAAGTAAAAATTGGATGGTGAAATATGCAAAAGGGTTTGTGCATGTTGGACTGTGCCTCTAATAAAGCATCATAAAGAATAGTGCTTGCTACAACATTGTGCATGCACCTTACGGGGCCCTAAAAGTAGATTTGTTTTGGATTTTTAGCATTATAGAATACTTTCTCATGTATAAGGTAAAGCTTTATTGGGATACCATTGGATAATATAATATGCATAATGGTTGGTGCATGCTAAGGTGTGCCTGTAACTTTATTATACCATAGCTATATATGTAGTAGATCTCTTCGTGTAATGTAGCCCTAGCAGTGCATTATTCTTGCATGCAGACAACTAGCACATGTGCTCCTTACTGCAAGCAATGGCTATTTTATCAGTGAATGCCATTATTGACCAATTGTATGCCAGTACACATTTTGTAGGACCTGCTTCTTATTGTGCCATGTGGATGATAGTTAAGGCCTTCATCCTTAATTAGACCTTTTGTTCTTTATTATGTATATCTTTGAAGCTTTATAGCTTAATAGGATTACATTGTCTTGGGATTACTTTAGAGCAAGAGAAGGGTTTTGTGTTGTTGCTTCTTATAACTTGGCTACCTCTTGCTGTGGCCAATCATTATGTGTAGGGCTTTGTCAAATAATTAAACATTCTTAAAGAAGTTCATATGTTGCTTCCTTGTTCAATAAAATTCTTTAGTTTAATTCAATTATTTTTTTTAGTGCTACACTTCTACTTTGCTAGAACTCTTGGAGTTCTACAAAGCTGTTGAACTTGTGATCATCCCTACTGCCTAGTTAGCATAGTTTTTAAAATCACTAATTTTGATCTTCATTCTTCACCAGGGACAAATGTCATTGAAGAAAGCTATTATTGAGAGGCAATGTTTTGGAACTTGAGGGATGGTCTCCCAACTTAGGAGCATTTGCTCTTACTTTGTGGAGCATCGTCAGACATGGCAAATGATTATTACTACATGGTTGATTCTTCTATGAATGGCTCATTAAATTAGTTATACTTTGTTTGATGTTACATGCAACTTGAATAATTGTAATAATTGTAATGCTAATACATTCTCCGAACACTAACTTGGAAGGGATTCCGTTTTTACAAAAATGATCGATGCAGGCTTTTTTCTAGCAACTTCGTGGCTCATGAAAACTTATAGAATTACATGGCCTTTGGTTCTGGTAATGCATCTTTTTAATTTTTGTTTTATCAACTTTTGATGGTAGAACTAAAGCCTACCATGGTGGTCACTAATGATGAAGAATTAGTGTTTCATTTTGGAGAGGGAGCCTAAGAGAATTCTACCTAGTACAAAAAGGCAATAAGTGCACTAATTATCAAATCCTAACATGGTGAGGTAATTACAATAAATAAAAATAATAATAAACTGTATGAGTCTAGTAATTTGAATGAGCAAATCTCAATCACTTAATAAGGATCCATTGGAGGGAAAGTTTTGGGATAGTAGCCACCTTTAGGAGCACTATATGTTGAAATTATTTTGTTAATGATGAAATTTGGTTTTAACTTGTTAGGTCATGCCCCTGACATCATTACTTTGAAGAAATTAGAGTGCTCAGAGTAAACCCACCCTCTACATACATTTGCATGAGATAATGTCATAGGATTTTGATCTCATTTAATTATCCTTTGGGATTATAAGAATGATTAAGATGGATAATCGTTGGCATTCTTATTTCATAGTTTGAGGTAAAATTCTTGAATTCATAGAAGATCATCCATTACAAAAACATACTTTAAGGATGTTTTCATTAATCTAGAATTAAAGTTGGGTGCTCAAAGATGTTAACATACCATCATAGTCGCAACCATAAATAATTTCAACCAAGCAATGCTGCATATTGATGTTTGGACTCTATCATACCTTATGAGAAATAAAAGTTTCGGGTTCATTGATAAAAAAATGGTTGAGACCTACATCATACTCCCCTTAAAGACGTTCATACATAAAATAAGTAAAAAGAAAAAGTTGAAGTAGTTGGGGAAGGGGCATTCCCTAATGTCAAACAAACTCATACAAAAGTGTGTGATGTGTCATCTAGCCTATAACACAATTTCCTTGGTACATTATATGGGAATTTTAAGGACTACATATCTTAAACATAAGTAATGGCATTATGATTGGTACCTCTAATGGTAATTGATAAAAGCAATTGGTTCACTAAAACAATTGTTATAGTAGAGTCTAACTCATTCACCATGCCCTTGACATTTGGAAGTATCATTTTGACATGTTACATTGCTACAAGAATGGCAATAGTCTCCAAGGCCAAAAGTAAACTTAAAACACAAGTTTTGCCTACAATAGTAATAGTCTACCCATGCCATCTCAAATACCAATGCCAATTCTAGTATTGTGATCCTCTGACATAACTACATTTTAATTGAGCTTAACTGGCCTCATTAGAGAAGTCAAATAAGAGTTAACAAGTAGGTCATCAGGGCATGCACACATGCCTTCTAGTGAGATGACAACTCCAACCTAAAAAAGAATTTTTTTCATGGTTAAAGGAATTGATAGAATGGCACCACAAGGAGTGGAGCCTATAGCTTAATTTGACTCAATATAAGGAAGCTTACCAGTCCAGACATAGGAAGGATTGATAGATTAAGAACTCTTTCTTGATTATGTGAGTGGTGGTACATGGTCATTCTTAGTTGGTTGAGTGATTTATTTGGTTAAGCAAGACTTCGGCTTTCTAACTAGTTATGTTGATGCAAGCCCTGTGGCCAATTGTTTATACTAACTATGGCCACTTAGGCTATTGAAAGTTGAGGCAATAACAAGTGAATAATGCCCTTAGATGTTATTGGCCACACGTGCACTACACTGATGTATTTAATAACTCGATTACATTGGTCAAAAGGTTTGGGTAATCTTATGAAACTTTCATTATGATGGAGATATATCATAGCAATCTTTGGTCCTTAAAGAGGAATTCCTAGAAAGTATAATTCATCAACTCACAATGACTATGTCCCTACCTTTTATACATATAACCCATCACTCTAATCAATTAAATGGTTTAATAAAGTGTTGAATCACTGCGATGTGGCTGGTTTGTCACGTGCAACTTGATGAGAAGTCCATTGAACCTTCCCCTTTGAGGAAGAAGAATTCATAACAATGTTCTCATAGTTGAACTTAAAAAAGGATCATGAATTAGATCAATGAATGAGAAAGAGATATGTTTAACCTATGGGGGAGCGAAGGCTGTTTGATGTCACATTCTTTTATCATGTGTGCTTTCCCCACCACGTGCAGTTGGATGCTATGGGGGACTAATGACAACTTTTGGGCATGGTCATGCACCAAGGGAGAGCAATGTTAAGCTAGCAATAAGTTTGTTTTGTGTCACCAAGTTTAATGGGGCTTGGTAATCAATCATCAAATGGTACTCGATGAAGGATATCTTGTATTTTGCATTGATGAAAAACTTAATGAAACATGATACATGTTGTGAATTATAGAATCCCATGAACCAATCATTTTTTGAATCCAAATTGCACCCAAGGATTTAAGCTAATGGCATGTCTACATAGGTATAATGCTAATTCTCACTCCTTGCAAAAGAGGATTAAGCTTGTGGACACACCTTGGAGGCTTGCCTATGTGCAGGGTTGAAGTGCCTCGCATTGTCAATCTTAGAGGTTGGAGAGCACAATGTGGGATTTATAGCACTTTCTCTTCTTTGCAATTATTCGTAGTCCATTAAGTTTCAATCCTATGCCATAACAGATTCGTGCTTAATGATGCCTTGTTGGTTTCAAAAAATTTGCCACTTGCTTGCAATAATTATTAAAATGCTACATATAAAGGTTCTATGTGCGTAGCAAAAATGTGTCAATTTTTTACCATATTCATCGCTTTTGATTTCCTGGGCATGAATGTAAAGTTGAATTGTTGGGATACTTACCTACATCATTCATAAAATTGTTGCAATATGCAATTTAGGGGCACTACATGCATATTGCAATGAAGCAAAAGTTGGATGGTGCAATATACTTTAGAGTTTGTGTATGCTTAGCTACACACATAACCACATGTAGAAAACTGTACAGTACAACACTGTGTGCATGTTCGAAAGCCATTCTTCAAGCCTCTAGTGACATCCTATGCACAGTGCCAGAAGGGCTCACAATATGCAACTTATTTCATATTTTAAGCACTATTGGTTGCCCATGCTTGGATAAGTTGAAGCTATATGGGGAGTCTTTCCTTCATTGTTGTTGAATTATCATAATATGTAATTTACAAGAAGAAATTTTGGGCATGGTGTGGCTCACAACAGTGCTCCAGTTGTGTGGAGCAATATGCATTAAGGTTTGCGAAAGATTTGCTATGGCTCTGGTCTCTTGCTATTGTCATTACATGCACAAAAGAGCATTGGATAGAGAACCAGTTCTGTACTATTCACACATTTGCTAACAAGTTTACATGTCTGGTAACCAGTTTTGCGCTCATTATTGCATCCATTGCACGTGGCTATTAGGTAGACAAAGTATAAATTCTTCTTAGGTTTTTTGCTCTTTTGGTTATTGGCATATGGAAAAGATGATAGAATTATTACTACATGTAATCTATAAAGAGAGAGTTCTATGTTGTGTGGCCCAAAGCAAAGTAGAAGTTGGGTGATGAATGTGCGCTCAGGTTTTCTCTCATTGGGCTTCATCCCTAACTTTGCACAATAGCATAATGTTTGCATGTGTAGTAGGTAGCCACACAGCCAATTGGTGGCATCCTGTGCATATGATTGGCACATCCTAACAAGTTTAACTTTTTTTAAGGATTTTTGTGTTTCAGGCTATAGGGACATCGAAATGGTGATGCCTTATTAGGACACATGCCTTCCTTATCGGTGAAATTATAAAAATGTTTAATCCACATGTGGCATTGTGTGGCGTAGTCCAACCCAAGGTGAAGCAAAAGTTGTATAGAGTAATATAATCTAGGGTTCATGCATGTTGTGCTTATTCTCGAGCCACATGTGGCTGTCCACAGTTCCTAAGTGTAGAAGTCAGTCTATGCATGGTCTATGACATCTTCTGCAAGGCCTATGGGTTCTATAAAGTAACTTTTTTTTAGATTTTTGGCACTATAATTTGCTAATGCATGAATAAGGTGATGCACTATCTGGAGACATGCATTCTCCTTTTACTGAATGCTCACAGTACGTAATCTACAAGGGTCAATGTGTAGTGCAATGCAGCCCACAATGAAGCAGAATTTGAATGTTGTGATATGCACTGGGGTTTGTTCATGCTTGGTTGTGGCGCAAGTTATGTGTTGATGTCACTACATGCTTGGTAGAGCACTGGGCATGTTACAGCATTGTGTTGGTGTACAACATCTTATTCATGCACATTCTACTACATGCTTTGCGAGTGACTTATTTGGCCTTCAAAAGGCATAGTTTTTTAGGGATTTTTTGTGCTACAAGTAGCTGGTACATGAATAAGGTGATTCATTATTGGGAGACTTCACTTCCTCCATTAAACTACAAAAATAGTTAATTTGTAATAGGAAATATGTGGCATAATATGGCTTATAGCAAATTGAAAGTTGGATGGTGTAGTATACATAAGTGCTTGTACATTCTTGGCATTGCCCTTACCAATGCGTTGTAGAGAAATTTGGGCTCCATAACATAGTTTATGCACCTGATAGAGAGTCTATGCACATCAAGTGGAATAATGTCCTTGTGTTTGGTGGGCCCTACAAAGTGCAATTTTCTTTCTTTTTGTTTTTTAGCATTATGATTTTCTATTGCTTGGATAATGTAATGCCCATTTCAAAAACCTATCTTCTTCATTAACATAATTGTGACAATATATAATCCACAAGTGGTAATGAATGGTTTGGTGTGTTCCATGGTGAAGTAGTAGTTGGATGTTGTGGTATGCACAAGGGTATTTGTAAGTAGGATTATAGCACAATCTTTGTTTTGATAGACTTGTGTATGATATAGAGCACTAGGCATGTATAGCACTAGCAATGCATTGTTTGCATGAGTGATGCCAATACGTGCCCTCAATTTTTATTAAATGTGTGCAATTATTGAGGCCTAACAAATGTTTCTTCTTTTGAGATTTTTAGAGTTTTTGATTACTAGAACAAAGATAATTCCTTATTGAGAGATTTTCCTTACTCCTTGATGACATTTTTGCAACATGTAATCCAGACAACATGCCGTATAGTGCTGCCCAAAATGAAGAGAAAGTTGGATGATGCAATATGTGGTATGGCTTGTCCATGCTGGGCTTCGTGCCAAGCCACTTGTGGCCTACGATATCCTATGCTCATTGTTGGTAGGGCACACAAATTGTAAGTATTTATTGAATTTTTAGCAATGTGAATTGTTGGTGCATGGATAAAGGGATGACTTATTGAGAGACATGCCTTCGTCTATGATGGAATCATTGAAATATGCAATCAGGAAATGTGTGACATGGTATGTCGACTAACAAATTGTATGTTTGATGGTGCAATATGCAGTAGGGTTTGTGTTTGTTAGGTTTCATCCCTCGTCGCAGGTGGTAGTCCCAAGCGCACATTTATGACAGCCAATCCTCGCATTGCTCGCAACATCCTAGGTGAGGCTAGTGTGGCCCAAAAGGCGTAAATGTTTTTATATTTTTAGCACTATAAGCTATTAATGCATAGATAAGGTGATGTCTTATTTTGATATTTTCTTTCTTCCTGAGTTGAATTGTCAAAATATGTAATCTAGAAAGGGCAATGAGTGGTCTAGAGCAACCTATGACAAAGTGGAAGTTGAAGGTGTAATATGAGCTAGAGTTTGTGCAAATTTGGCTATGTCTTGAGCTACAAGAAATATAGAATTATGTGTGCTTCAACATTGTTTCTAGCAAAATCTTGTGCATGTGGTTGGTGGGGCCTACAAAGTGTAACCATTTTTTAAATTTGTAGCACTATGAGTTGCTATTGCTTAGATAAGGTGATGGTTTAGTAGGAGACGTTTCTTCTTCTTAGATAAAATTGTTATAATATGCAATCCATAAAAGCCAATGTGAGGTACAGTGTGGCCTACAACAAAGAAGAAGTTGGATGGTGTACTGTGCACTTGGATTTGTGTAAGCATGGATACACCCCTAGCATCATGCTGCTAATGCTTCATGCACAATAGAACACTTGTCATGTTATACCACTAGTGGTGCACTTTCATGCATGGGGCTATCTGTACGCTCTCTCCGTACTACATTCAACGTGTTTGTCTATCCTGGCCCACAAAGTGTACCTTCTTTAAGGATTATTAGCATTGTGGGTTGCTAGTTCTTTGATAAGGCGATGATCTATTTGGAGGCTTAGCATCTTCTTTGACAGAATTTTCACAACATGAATCACTGTGGGGTATATGGAATCTGGTGCGGCTAGTGGAGAAGTGGGAGGATGATGGTGTGATACACACTAGGTTTAGTGCATGCTGGGCTTCATCCCTATCTGCGTATAATTTTCCATTGTTCATGCACGAGACAAAATGTCAAGCCCCCACCGACATCTAATACCATTATGTCACAAAGTTATCATCAGAGTCGCCAAATACAGCATTTAAGTGAGGACAAATAAACAAACCAAAGGTGGGGACCCGACGGTAAGACAAACACTAATTCAAAATCCAAAGTATATATATAAAGACATGTTTTTAAACATTTAATCACACTAAAATTTTCCCTCTCACACATCTCTTGGAAAGGGCTCTCCTGTAACAGCATCATTCCCAGTTCTCGGTGTAGTGGTTTCATGACCTGTGATGTAAGCACTAAATGAGATTTTATAAATCTCAGTAGATAAATCCACATATTTAACCAAGAAAATAAAAGGCATAACAAATACCATTAACAGTAAAGATGAATGTCATACATACATATAAGATAATGTCAAATGAAAGTCATAAAGAAATGCAAGTTCCTTATATTGTGCTTATTACCGGGCCCAATTCCCTTTGACGCATTATCCTCTGGATCCAATCATCAATGACTGTCCTCTAGCCGGCATCCAACCAAGCACATAACACTAGGCAGATATCTGATCCGAAGATCGATACCCTGCGATCCAACACGCTGAGCCTAGTGCCACCAGGCAGGTATGGTACCATACCCTGCGATCCAACACGCTGAGCCTGGTGTAATCATCATGGAGTCATAGCACATAACACTAGGCAGATATCTGATCCGAAGATCGATACCCTGCGATCCCACACGCTGAGCCTAGTGGTGAGGATAATGTTCTCTGGGAATCCCATTGTTTTATTTGTCATTTTCTAAACATCAATCCATGTCATATCAAAAGTCCATTCATGCCATATTGTTTCATCTCTTTCTTTAGCATATTGTATCATATTCTTTCTTTCCATGTTATTTCTTTCTTTTCAGTTTTTCATGCAAATGCATAAATAATCCACACCATAATATTCCTTTCTTTTTATACCATAAACATATGCAACAATCAAAATTCTATAACAGTAAGAAAAGCATGTAAAAACACATAATATCGTGCTACATCACAGGGTTAGAAAATTATTCTACCTGGATTTGTTGTACCAAATTTTTCTTGTCAACTTCTAATTGGTTTTCTTGATGTCCTACAAGGCCATAGTGCAAACATAATCAAGTTAAAATATGTTTATTTGCCAAAAGTTGCTTTTTCTAAAAATTATTCCCAAATAGTTAAAAATTCTGCTTTCTAAAAGCTTTCCCAAACACACCCCAAACTAATCCCAAAAGATGGGCTTACGCGGCATTGAACCGCCCGCTGGACCGCGCGCACGTTCGGCGCTGGACCGCCCGCGCAGAAAAAGCTTTCTAAAAGCTTTTCCAAACGGATTTTCAAAAAAAATAAATCTGGCTTACGCAGGAGCTGGACCGCCCGCGACACTGGACCGGGCGCTCGGCGCGCTGGACCGCGCGCGCTGGGCGCTGGACCGGGCGCGCTGGGCGCTGGACCGGGCGCGCTGGGCGCTGGACCGGGCGCTCGGCGTGCTGGACCGCACGCGCTGGGCGCTGGACCGCGCGCTCGAAGTGCTGGACCGCGCGCCTCCGCATCCGGTTCAACGGCGTAACCCGGTCCAAAGCCTGGACCGGTTCACGCAGTCCCCCCTCTCTCTCGCGTCCGGCGAAGCCGAAATCTTTCGCCGGCGCTGGATCGGCTTTTTCATATGCTGAATCGACCGAATCCGGCTCGGCTTCCTCCTCTCGGTCTCCCCCGCCCACCGGAAAATTAAATAACCCTAACGACGAATAAAAAAAATATTTTTTTTACCTTACGGAAGCCTTCGCCGGCCTTCACTGTCGCTTGCCGGAAATCCTCGCCGGCCGTTACTGTCGCGTCCAATGCTCCCGGAATCCTCGTTGGATGTTAATGTAGCGTGCAGAAACTTCTTTAAGATATTTCTCCGAAATCTCGCCGTCGCACTCCGGTAACTCTTCGCCGCCGTTTTTCGCAGAAGCGCTTTTCCAAACGCACCTCGGTCGGCCTTTTATAAACGCGGTCGAAACTGATAAGCCTTGGTTCGTGAACCACGTTTTTGCAGAAAACCCCTTCTAAATTTTATATTTGCAAATATATCCTCCGCCAATCGGATTTGAACTAAGCCGACATTTAAAAATTACAGATCTATCCTCTACGTTACAAATTTATCCCAAATCTTCAAAAATTCATAATTTATTCATTAGAGCTCCGAAAATTACAAATTAAACATCGTTGGATTCGTCTCACAGAGCTCTTTCTATAAAAAATATAAGATAAAACTAGGGCTGTTACAATCTTCCCTTCTTACAAAAATTTCGTCCCGAAATTTAGAACAGTTCTGGATACTGACCGATCATATCTGTCTCTACTTCTCATGTAGCTTCTCTTTCTGTTTGACCATTCCATAGGACTTTAACCATAGGAATGATTTTATTTCTGAGCTTTTTCTCCTGCCTATCAAGTATTCTCACAGGCAGTTCGGGATATGTCAAATCCATTTGAATTTCTATATCTGGGTCCATATAACTAACAACATGGGAGGGATCTGAAACATATCTTCGCAAAGATGAGACATGGAACACATTATGCACACCTGACAATTGAGGAGGCAAAGCAATTTGGTATGCCACTTGTCCAACCCTTCTTAGGATTTGGAAAGGACCAATGAATTTAGGCTTCAATTTTCCTGCTCTTCCAAATCTTATGACACCTTTTGTTGGACTCACCTTGATAAAAACATGTTCCCCCTCGTGGAACTCAACCATTCGATGTTTTGCGTCATAATACTTCTTTTGTCTGTCCTGAGCTGTTTTTATTCTGTCTTGAATAATTCTGATCTTTTCTGTTGCTTCTTCAACAAATCTAGGACCGAGCAAATTTCTTTCCTTCCCTTCATTCCAGCACAAAGGTGATTGACATTTTCTCCCATACAGCGCTTCATAGGGTGCCATCTCAATGCTGGACTGATGGCTATTATTATAAGCAAATTCCACCAAAGGTAAGTGGCTTTCCCAATCTCCACCAAAATCCAAGATGCAAAGTCGTAGCAAATCTTCCAAGGTTTTGATAGTTCTCTCTGTCTGACCATCTGTTTGAGGATGAAAGGCTGTGCTGAAACGCAATCTCGTACCAAAAGCTTGATGCACATTCTTCCAGAAGTGAGAAGTAAATTTAGGGTCTCTGTCAGATATAATGACTTTTGGAATCCCATGCAATCTGATAATCTGACTCACATATACCTGAGCTAACTTCTCTGCAGAATAAGTAGTTTTAACAGCTAAAAAGTGAGCAGATTTTGTTAGCCTATCAACAATTATCCAGATTGAGTCATGACCTGCAGGTGACCTAGGCAAACCGATCACAAAATCCATTGCCACTTCCTCCCATTTCCATTCTGGAATAGGTAATGACTGCAACAACCCCCCAGGTTTTTGTTGCTCTCCTTTCACCTGCTGACAAATTAAGCATTTTTGAACCCAGTTAGAAACATCCTTCTTCAATCCTGGCCACCAGTATTGTTGTCTCAATTCTTGATACATTTTATTCTCTCCTGGATGTATTGAATATCGAGAGTTATGAGCTTCCTTTAATAACAAATCCCTAAGTTGTTGATGATCTGGTATGCATAACCTGCCTTGAAATCTAAGTAAACCAGCCTGGTCTAATTGAAAAGTAGATTCCTGTCCTTCCTGAACCCTCTGTGTTATCTTTTGTAATTCAAGATCTTCTCCCTGATCATCTTTAATAGAGGCCAACCAATCTGGTCTTACTGATAAGTGTGCCAGCAAAGCCGTATTTATTCGAATATCTACTTCTAGTTGTAATTTATCCATCTCAAAAATTAATTGTTTTTCTTCTGTGATAGTCAAAATGCTACTAATACTAGCTTTCCTGCTAAGAGCATCAGCGACCACATTCGCTTTCCCAGGATGGTAAGTGATTTCCACATCATAATCTTTAATAAACTCCAGCCACCTTCGTTGCCTGAGATTTAGTTCCTTCTGAGTAAAAATATACTTTAAACTCTGATGATCAGTGAAAACCACACACTTAACTCCATACAAATAATGCCTCCAGATTTTTAAGGCAAAAACTATAGCTGCTAACTCCAAATCGTGCACAGGATAATTCTTTTCATGTATCTTAAGCTGTCTAGATGCATAAGCAATTACTTTCTTATTTTGCATCAATACACAGCCAAGACCTTGCAAAGATGCATCACTGTATATATGATAACCTTCTGTGCCTTCTGGTAATGTTAGAATTGGGGCTGAAACCAATTTATTCTTCAATATTTGGAAGCTATCTTCACAAGCTGCATCCCATTCAAACTTTATTGCTTTTCGCGTCAAATTTGTTAAGGGTGAGGCTATTTGGGAAAAGCCTTTCACAAACTTCCTGTAATACCCAGCCAAACCCAAGAAACTTCTAACTTCTGTTACTGTTGTAGGCCTTGGCCAATCTACAATGGCAGAAATCTTCTGAGGATCAACTGAGATTCCTTCTGCACTCACTATATGCCCCAAAAACAAGACCTTGGACAGCCAAAATTCGCATTTAGAGAATTTAGCAAATAGCTGATTTTCTTTCAAAGTCTGTAATGTTAAATGTAGATGTGCAGCGTGTTCTTCTAGGGATTTAGAATATATCAATATATCATCAATGAAGATAATGATAAACTGATCTAAATATTTCTTGAACACGCGATTCATCAAATCCATAAAAGCTGCTGGTGCATTTGTCAGTCCAAAAGGTAGCACTAAAAATTCATAGTGCCCATACCTGGTCCTGAAAGCTGTTTTGGAAACATCTTCTGTCTTAATTTTCAGTTGATGATATCCAGATCTCAGGTCAATTTTTGAAAATATTGCTGCTCCTTGCAACTGATCAAATAGATCATCAATCCGCGGCAAAGGATATTTATTTTTGATAGTAATTTTGTTGATTTCCCGGTAGTCAATACACATGCGAAGACTACCATCTTTCTTCTTCACAAACAAAATAGGTGCACCCCATGGGGATACACTGGGTCTGATAAATCCCTTGTCTAATAATTCCTGAATTTGCACCTTTAATTCTTGAAGCTCGGCTGGTGCCATACGATAAGGAGCTTTGGAAATTGGCTCAGCGCCTGGAATCAACTGAATTTCAAATTCTATTTCTCTATTAGGAGGTAATCCAGGCAACTCTTCTGGAAAAATGTCTAGATATTCCTGAACAACTGGTACCTCTGTGGGTTTACAAAATTTCATGTCCAAATCCACAATAGATACCAAGCATCCTTCGCATCCTTTGCCAAGTAGCTTTTGTGCCTTGAGCATAGATATTAAAGGAATTTTCCTTCCTTGGCCGAAGTAAATTAATTTATCTTCTCCAGGGATTGGGATTTCAATTCTCTTTTCATAACAATCTATTTTTACTTTATGCTCGAACAGCCAATCTTGGCATGGATTGGTCGGATAGACTCTGATCTACATTCTCCCCTTATGTCATTTTTTAATATTTCTCATATCTATTCATTCCATTTGAACTCAAACTAGCTCTGCTAGTGCTTGGTTCAATGGTCTGAACCTACTATATCTTGAATGTTTCTTCTCTTGAAAAACTAAGACTACCTCTTTTTCTTGTGAATATGAATTTAGACTTTAGATGATCAAATCTTTTCTTCTCTTCTTCTTTGCTCACTACTAGCAAACTAAGTTACAGTTCAAACGTATGGGCATGCTCTAGTAACTCCACATAGTTTATTGTTCGAACGGCTACTAAAGCTGCCCGAATTTCATCCCGTAAGCCTCGTCGAAACATGTAGCATCGTTGTTCTTCAGGTGTTACTAACTAGGGTACATATTTCGCTAGGTGGGAGAATTTGATTTCATATGCAGTAACTGATAGATTTTCTTGCCTGAGATTATTCGGTTCTTTCCTTATTTTAGCTTTGATTGATAGAGGCGTATACCATTGCTCAAATTCTTTTGTGAAGTCTTCCCAAGAAATGTCTTTCATTGGTCGGCTAGAAAATTGAAGCTTATGTCAAGAACTCCGCCATAGTCTGGCAGCATCTTTTAGTACCAAAACTGCCAAAGCTAACTTTCTGTCAGTTGGGCACAACGTCCCTTTCAAAGATAATATTCATGTGCTATAGCAATTTTTTAACAATTATAGGATCCTCTTCCCTAACAAAAGGAGGAGGATGCATCCGCTGAAATTAGTCAACCACCAAGTCGATAGATGCCTCTCCTCTATGACTACCAGTGCTTCCAATTGATTGCAACAAAGAGACTAAAGTTTGTGCTAATTCCTGTTGCGTATCTCCTTGTTACTATCTTTCTTTACCCTTATTTATATTTCCAAATTCAGATCATTCTATGGTTTGAGATATATTGCAATCCTGCAAACCATAGAAGATATTTGACAACTAGCATTTAAGCAAAAAGTATCACTAAACATGCAAATGTATATGATGTGCTGGTGTCCTCACTCACATTTCTCACCTATTTCTAAACCAAGGCTCTGATACCACCTTGTCAAGCCCCCACCGACATCTAATACCATTATGTCACAAAGTTATCATCAGAGTCGCCAAATACAGCATTTAAGTGAGGACAAATAAACAAACCAAAGGTGGGGACCCGACGGTAAGACAAACACTAATTCAAAATCCAAAGTATATATATAAAGACATGTTTTTAAACATTTAATCACACTAAAATTTTCCCTCTCACACATCTCTTGGAAAGGGCTCTCCTGTAACAGCATCATTCCCAGTTCTCGGTGTAGTGGTTTCATGACCTGTGATGTAAGCACTAAATGAGATTTTATAAATCTCAGTAGATAAATCCACATATTTAACCAAGAAAATAAAAGGCATAACAAATACCATTAACAGTAAAGATGAATGTCATACATACATATAAGATAATGTCAAATGAAAGTCATAAAGAAATGCAAGTTCCTTATATTGTGCTTATTACCGGGCCCAATTCCCTTTGACGCATTATCCTCTGGATCCAATCATCAATGACTGTCCTCTAGCCGGCATCCAACCAAGCACATAACACTAGGCAGATATCTGATCCGAAGATCGATACCCTGCGATCCAACACGCTGAGCCTAGTGCCACCAGGCAGGTATGGTACCATACCCTGCGATCCAACACGCTGAGCCTGGTGTAATCATCATGGAGTCATAGCACATAACACTAGGCAGATATCTGATCCGAAGATCGATACCCTGCGATCCCACACGCTGAGCCTAGTGGTGAGGATAATGTTCTCTGGGAATCCCATTGTTTTATTTGTCATTTTCTAAACATCAATCCATGTCATATCAAAAGTCCTTTCATGCCATATTGTTTCATCTCTTTCTTTAGCATATTGTATCATATTCTTTCTTTCCATGTTATTTCTTTCTTTTCAGTTTTTCATGCAAATGCATAAATAATCCACACCATAATATTCCTTTCTTTTTATACCATAAACATATGCAACAATCAAAATTCTATAACAGTAAGAAAAGCATGTAAAAACACATAATATCGTGCTACATCACAGGGTTAGAAAATTATTCTACCTGGATTTGTTGTACCAAATTTTTCTTGTCAACTTCTAATTGGTTTTCTTGATGTCCTACAAGGCCATAGTGCAAACATAATCAAGTTAAAATATGTTTATTTGCCAAAAGTTGCTTTTTCTAAAAATTATTCCCAAATAGTTAAAAATTCTGCTTTCTAAAAGCTTTCCCAAACACACCCCAAACTAATCCCAAAAGATGGGCTTACGCGGCACTGAACCGCCCGCTGGACCGCGCGCACGTTCGGCGCTGGACCGCCTGCGCAGAAAAAGCTTTCTAAAAGCTTTTCCAAACGGATTTTCAAAAAAAATAAATCTGGCTTACGCAGGCGCTGGACCGCCCGCGACACTGGACCGGGCGCTCGGCGCGCTGGACCGCGCGCGCTGGGCGCTGGACCGGGCGCGCTGGGCGCTGGACCGGGCGCGCTGGGCGCTGGACCGGGCGCGCTGGGCGCTGGACCGGGCGCTCGGCGTGCTGGACCGCACGCGCTGGGCGCTGGACCGCGCGCTCGAAGTGCTGGACCGCGCGCCTCCGCATCCGGTTCAACGGCGTAACCCGGTCCAAAGCCTGGACCGGTTCACGCAGTCCCCCCTCTCTCTCGCGTCCGGCGAAGCCGAAATCTTTCGCCGGCGCTGGATCGGCTTTTTCATATGCTGAATCGACCGAATCCGGCTCGGCTTCCTCCTCTCGGTCTCCCCCGCCCACCGAAAAATTAAATAACCCTAACGACGAATAAAAAAAATATTTTTTTTACCTTACGGAAGCCTTCGCCGGCCTTCACTGTCGCTTGCCGGAAATCCTCGCCGGCCGTTACTGTCGCGTCCAATGCTCCCGGAATCCTCGTTGGATGTTAATGTAGCGTGCAGAAACTTCTTTAAGATATTTCTCCGAAATCTCGCCGTCGCACTCCGGTAACTCTTCGCCGCCGTTTTTCGCAGAAGCGCTTTTCCAAACGCACCTCGGTCGGCCTTTTATAAACGCGGTCGAAACTGATAAGCCTTGGTTCGTGAACCACGTTTTTGCAGAAAACCCCTTCTAAATTTTATATTTGCAAATATATCCTCCGCCAATCGGATTTGAACTAAGCCGACATTTAAAAATTACAGATCTATCCTCTACGTTACAAATTTATCCCAAATCTTCAAAAATTCATAATTTATTCATTAGAGCTCCGAAAATTACAAATTAAACATCGTTGGATTCGTCTCACAGAGCTCTTTCTATAAAAAATATAAGATAAAACTAGGGCTGTTACACAAAAAGTCCATGTGCTACCAATGACATCCTTTGCATTTTATTGGTAAGGCAAATGTAGAGTACCTATTTTTTGGGATTTTTATCCCTTCAGGCTACTAAAGTATTGATAAGGTCATGTATTCTTAATAGACTTGTCGTTTTACTCTATAGAATTATCATAATATACAATCCACATAAGGCAATATGCAGCATGGTGTGACCCATGGTGAAGTGCAAGTTGGATGGTGAAATATGTACTAAGCTAAGTGTGTCATGGTCTTCGTCCCTAGCTACATGTGATAGTCCAAAACGCATGCACCTAGCCGACCATGTTCTACATACAGGTAATAGGACCCACAAAGGGTAACATTTTTGTATTTTTAATGTTGTGGGCTACTGGTGGATTTATACGATGATGCTCTATAGGGATACTTACCTTCTTACCTGAATTATTGCAATATTCATTGCACAAACGGCAACGTGTAGCATTGTGCCTCGTAGTTGAAGTAGAAGTTTGATGGTGCAATATACACTATGGTTTGTGAATAATTGGCTATGTACAATAGGGCACAAAGAATAGAAGGCTGTCTTTGTCATAGCTCTATGGTTACAAAAACTAGCCTGCCCATTGCCCTATTTGACCATTTATGTGCAACTTGTTGGGCACACAAAGTGTAATTATTTTGTAGATTATTGGCATTGCAGGCTACTAAAACATCAATATTTTAATGTCTTATTAGTATACTTGTCTTTTTTCTTAATGAAATACTTGCAATATGCATTTAAAGAAGGGCATTGTGTAGTGTAGAGGTACAATGAAGTGAGATTTTGATGGTACAATATGCATTAAGGTTTGTGCATGTTGGGTGAAGCCAGTTCACTCACAACCTTATGATATATTTTGCTCTCGGTGGGGTGGGCTCCTAATGTTTTAAGTTGTTTTGGTATATTTAATGTTGTGCATTGCTAGTGAATGGATATGTTGAAGCCCTAATCAACAACTTGTCGCATGTTCAAAGTGCCACTCTTTGCTCTTTGTGTGGGGCATTGTGTGGTCTTGTTTTGGTAGTGTTATAGTGAAAATTTGGTGGTGCCTCCTTGCCATCTGAACTCTTGCCCTTAATGGAGCGACGAGTGGTTTGTAAAGAAAAATGAGATAAACTGTTAGAGAAATTTGCATTCTGAGCTGTTAATGAGATTGAGTGTGATATTCTTGATGTTAAATCATGTAATAATCAAAATATCTCAAAAGTTGTGATGATAATTATTTCACCGTTAGTGAACCTAATATTGAATTACTATAAAATACCAAAATAAATAAGCATGAATAATAATTAATTTCTATTTTCATTTTAAGGAAAAAGATGTTTAAGCCGAAATCGGATAAATTGATGCAGTGTAACATAACCAACTCAAAGACATATAAAGGATACATGATGGAAGCTTTATAGCCTAAAAATAATAAAATAATGTTAAAGGGTACTTTGATAGAGGTCAAGGTTTTAGACTTAAAAGAGGTGATACACTGCCAAGGAACCAATGTTCACTTAGATTTCTACTAAACATTGATATGGTTTTGCTTGATGGGTAGGATCATTAGTAGAATTGAATTGGGCTATTGGCCATAGACTAACACCCAAAATGATCATCAAAGTGGTGTGGATGGCTCAATAGAGGTCTTTGTGTAGGGTGAATTAATTTAGATTAGATTCTAAGGAAAATGATAATCACTAATGGAACTTATATTAACTCGATTAAAGGTGAAAGATTATGAGTAGAAGTTCTTAAGAGATGGATTTATAACTTGAAGAAGTACGCAAAAAACCAAAGAATTACATTGAAACATCTAGACTAATTTTGTAGGACTCTCTGAGAACAAGTGGTTAACAGTTTAGGGCTCTAACAAATTCTTAAATGATAAATTAAACATTGGAAACCTTATATAGATAAAGGTAAAAATACAAAACTTTTCTTAAAAAAGTTCGTTTATCATGACCTAGGCTAACATATAGTGCACTCTATAGATGGTCTCCTTTGCAGGTGTAAGGTTGGTGAAATATACACAAAATGGTAGGATCCCTTAATGTATGTTATTTTCATGCCTTATTACTAGACTATGGCTATGCTAGAGCATATAGTGGTTGAACACCATGTATGATATGATACCTAATGCTATGTTGGTGGTATATGTGATTGACAGACCATATATTAGGCTAGGAAGATCATGTGCAAAGGATTCTTTGTTGGTTTTCCACCACTATGGAACATGATAGGTGATTGTTGATGTGTTAGAGTGCTTATCTTAGTGCCACGTGATTGATAAGAACTCTTATATCCCTTTCTAGTGGTCCATGTGATTAGTAAGGCATAAGTTGTGGACTATTAGATCATGTTATGACATGGGAATGCTACATTTGAAGTGAGTATGTCAAAGACTTGGAGAAATTATAAGAATATTTGTTGTTAAATATGCATCCTATGGGATTGATTATGATTTTTGTAAACTTGCTAGGGCCATTGAACTGGTGATGTTGTACATCATTATTGTTTTATGCACTAGCATAGCCTGGCAAGCCATCGCATTTATTTGACTCATCAAATATTGATGATGATGTTATGTCATTTTATTATTGCATGTATATTTTGTTATCAGAACATTAGTATTTCTTATTGAGCTTACTGTCCCATAGTTTTATCATCTATATGAGTAGGGAGTTAATGACAAATGTGTCCTTATAATGAGGCCTTTAGAATTAGTATTGTAGTGGATCACTCATTCGACCACATTTACTCATCCTATAATAGTCATAAAATTTTTTCTTAACATTGATGTTTTATCTACGATATTACAATATATGAGATTTTTTATGTTGGATTTTAGATTGCATGGGACATTTTATTTGGATGTGATTTCTATTATTTATTTATCTATTTTAGACATGATTTGGACCTTGTGATTATTTTGCAAGTTTTATGGATTTGTGCATATGGTTATTTGTAGTTGCAGATCTTTTTATACAATGTACACAACAATGCACTTTACAGGTTACCTAACTTATTGTGAACCAATTCTTAGCTCAACTAAGCTCCAAATTAGAGAGGGAATGTGGTTCATTTTTAGTGGAATGCCATTAGCTTGATGCTTAGATTTTGGTACCATAACATCTACTTTGAAAGTTAACTACACGGAGTGAATGGTCACTAGCTAAATACATTGAATGGTGCATTGGTCTACCTTCTTCCCAAGAAAGAAATTATAGAAAATAAGGTGTGTCATTTTTTTTCTAGATATACAAAGAATTAATACACAAATAAATAATTTTATAAAGTAATTTTAAGAGGAAGTTGGTCTATGGATTATTGGTAAAAAAAGTCAAATTCAATGCCCAAATTAATGGCTTGTAGCCCACTATCTTTGGCACTCTAGAATCTTCCATTTCGACAATGCAAAGCCTCTATATCACACTTCAGTAGAAACTTATTTAAGTTTGAAAGAAACTTTATCTATTATAATCACTAACAAATAAGATAATTACCAAAATCATTGGTTGGATGCAATGCCTTCTTTCAATGTTGGGTAAAGCAATGCTTATAAAGCATGTCCTTTCCTTGATGTTGCTTCATATACTATTAGTGATAAATCCTTAAAAGGAATCATCTAAATATTGGAATGAAGTTTTATTGCCCTTTTGTGGGGTAACTCAAAATATTATATATAATTAGAAATAAAGTAACTAGTTTAAGATTTTGCTTCTTTTGAAAGATCATGGTCTAATTATTAAACATTTTGAGATTTTACATGGTACAAATTTTAGATAATATTGTTCTTAATGAATAATTTCTCACTTTGAAATATTTAGTGTTGTGTTCAAAATAGTTTAGTCATGTGATTATTTAATTTATTAATATATATTGTTTCAAAAGTTGCCTTGTTGGAATTTTCCTTCTATGGATAAGACATATTAGCACTACTATTAACATATATCAAGCAAGATATAGATTCTTTGGAATGACTTCCACTATAATGTTGACATTAACGAGGAATATTTTTTCCATATCAATATCAAGCATCAAGCCCAGGTTTCTAAAGCAAGCTACACTTTCACCAATGACAAAAGCATGGCATCTAGAAGGGCTTATCATAGGAAAGACATTTAACATTGCCAAAAATACTACAAATCCATGGATGGTGGGTAGGGATTTCAATGAAATGACAACTTCAAATGATTACAATAGGCTACGTACTCCAAAACCAAAACAAATTTAAGGCTTTGTTTATTGCATAATTCTATGAAATCTTATGCAGTATTGACTTTTTTAGCTGTTCATTTATATAGGAATTAAAAAGAAAAAGAATATTGGTTTGGAAAATGCTAGATAGGATGATGGTTAATTAAAAATAAATAACTAATTTTAACTTTTGTAATTCATCACCTTGTTAGAACTTGATAAAGTCATATGCCTCTTCCATTAAATCTCATTAAAATTTACCTTTCATCTCCTAAACAATTTAAATTTCAAAACATATCTTTGAACCACCCTACATTTGCATAGAGAATGGATAATAGTTGGAATTGTCCTTTAAACAACTTTCTGAAGAAGGCTCTAGTTTTAAAATAAATCGAACATAAAATTAGCCTTAAAGATTAAAAAAATAAACATTTGCAAAAATGTTTCATCATATTTAATTAGATACGAAAGAGTTGAATCACAAATAAGTATTTTTAAGGAAACAAATGAAGGATTAATAGAAAGTATTGTATGTTGTTAATTCTGAATATTCACAAGATTTTGAAAGCGTGAAATTTTAATTGAAATTGAAAGAAGGAAATAGATTGCTAATATAAGGAGAAAGAAATACAATATTCTCCTATGTAATAGTGATGAAGTGAAGAAGCAAACGAAGAGGACAAAACAATGACAATTGTAGTCAACCAATTTCAAAATCTTTTCAAGTCTTCTTAAGTAATTGAAAATGAAAATATGTTGAACTATATCCCTTTCTTTTTAACAAAAGCAAGCAATCAATAAAATAATGCAACTTCAAGGAGAAAATAAAGAGATAACTATTAATATCAAATTAGATAGCACTCTGGCCCAGATGGTTCTAATGGAAAATTCTTCACTAATTATTTTTATTTAATCTCAAATGTTGTGTTGAGTGTAGCTAAAAAATTTTTATAAGATCTCCAATTGTTTGGGGTAGTTTAGGCAAAAACATTATATTCCTAAATCTCATAACATAAATCATTATTGATTTTAGACCAAATATTGTTCAATGCATCTTGAAAAAAACATTCATGAAGCTCATTGTTGATTAAATATAACAAATTTTTGATAGAATAATTTCTCTAAAGCAAAGAAATTTTATAAATGTAGAGATATTATAAAGAACATATCATCAGTTCAAAGATTTGTATGTTATATTAACAATAAAAATAAAGTAGTAATGTCATTGTTAAGCTGGATTTGAGGAATGTGAATCACAACATATCGTGAGATCTACATTCTAAGACACTCTCCAAGTACAATGTTAATAAGAATCTTACTAGGGTGCTCACCAATTACATTTGCAATGCATGGATATCAATAATCATTATTGGATCACCAAGTAATTTTTGTCAACCTTGAATTGGTCTTAATTAGGGTTATCCTCTATCTTCCTTTTTTTTCATCTCATTTATAGAGTTCTTCAAAAGAAGTACTATCAATTTTTTTTAAAAAAAGAATGATGTTATATGGACAATATAGATCGTCTATATCTATCACTCTCCTAGCCTATGGAAACAATATAATTATCATCACTCGAGGACATCTGAAAACTATTGTTAATCATGGTAAGTTTCTATAGCTCTTCCAATGCTCTACAAGCTTCTTAAATATAAAAATTAAAAGTGAGAACATCTGTAGAAACAGAAAGAGTAAATGATTGGAAAATGAAATTTGCAAGGGGTCAGGATTGCTTTAAATAAACCTTCCTTTGGTTTATTTGTGCTAGACAGTATATATAAGTTAGAAGAAAGTAGCTTACTTCAAAAATGTGATATTAAAATTAAAAATAAAGAGAATTTTTGCTTCGTAATAAGTTTTTTCTTATCATTCAAGCTTTATAAGATGTCAAACAAATGATCTTGAGAATCATACATTAATTGGCAAGAACTTAGGAAAAGATAGTGGTAGTAAGTGGTTCACTCTATTAGAAATAATTTAGAGAAAATGATTTTAGATTTTTTAATATTTAAATAAATAAATAAATAAACTCATAAAACTCATCATAACAACCATAAATAGTGGGCCTTCAATTATGCAACCAATTGCAAATTAGCAATTTATACATTTTAGTGGAGTGTAGTGTGTTATTGAATCTATTCTAACATAAGAAAAATATATAGTAGGAGTTAACAAATTGCATGATTCCCATATGGAAACTAGTTTGCTAAACATAAAAAGGTGCTTAGTGCACAAAGAAAACCATAATGTTTACATAGCTCTTGCTAAAAAAAATACAATAAAAAATTTAACTCATTTGTGGATGGAACATCAATACTACATAAACACAATGCTATTATTAATATGAGGAAACTATAGCTTCCATATATTTTGTCATCATAGAGGACATGACATTTAAAATATGGAATGATTTTTATATGACATGAAGGTAGAATGAAGATATTCAAGGTTTCTATCTTTTTTGCATAACACAAAATGGTTTTTGTAAGATATGTATTTCTACTTTTCAGAGTTACTATAAATGTGCATTGAAAATAATAACATTAAAATAGTTGAATAGCACTAGTTGGTGAGCATTATTCATCTCAGTGTTTGATTTTCTCAACATAGCATCAATAACAATTTGTTTAAAAATGTATGCAACAATGAAAATACTATTGAAATATAGTGTTATTAAGATGTAGCACTACTTCAAATCATAACATTATGTAAGAAAAAATTGGCTATAATCAAAACATAGTATATGTGGATGCTTAGAAAAGTTTGAAGGTTTACAAAGAATTATAGACAACAGACTAATACGATCTACATCAATTGTATTATCATCCATTTACACTTGGTCATTAGAGGCACTAAGAATCTTACGATGTAGTTGTATCAAGGAAATTTATTTAGTAAGTAAAATAGATAAAAAGAATATTCAAATATGAGCATAAGAAAAAATCTCAACTTTTGTACTAAATCGACTCAATCTTTACATGCAACTGACAAATATGATTGGCATCTTTCAATAAACATACATTTTTAATGATATGAACATGAACATTAGACATACAAAAATTAGAAAGAGTGTAATAAGAATTTTTTCTCCATATTGCCATCACACACATGAACTTACCCATTTCCATAGTACATTTAATAGATGTGTTAAAAATGGTTAATTATTCCAAATATTATTTGGTGTCTATTAAAAGAATGCCGAAGATATGAATGAAAATTATTTCTAGCTAACTAAAAATGAGAGAAAGTTAATTTATGTTGTATCAAGGGTTATCAATTCAAACTAGAAATCAAAAACATGGAGAATAAAGGCATACTATATAAAACATGATAAACGAAGGTATGGCTTGAGAGACTAAATCCTTGTTTCTTGCTAAAATGTTTTTTTATGATAATTGTAGTGTCTTTAGGCAACTATTTATGCACTCTTAGTTGCGCTATACACATAATGGGGATTATTATTGTACTTAATTTCACAGCTTGAGCCATGTTTTGGGGTGGCTTAGCTAAAATCAATCTAATGCCCAATCATTTATGAGGTTTAAGGCTAGAGGGACTAATGACATGGCCAAAAATTATTAATGTAGGATAGGCAGACAGAACTCCTATAATAGGATTTCTGATAGAAGGTAATGAGGAGAAGGATGACAGCAATGCTGTAGATAAGTTCAAATAATAATTTAGATATCAACTAGACACATAAAATACCTAGATAGAAAACTAGGGTTGTGCGCTTTTTTAGATAAAGAAAACATAATTTTTAAAAATATAATACCAATATTTAAAAAATATCTTTTTTTATTCCATCATAGAGCTTTAAATAGACTATAATTTTAAACCATAATTTAAGTGAAAAATTTACTAAACTACCATTCTTAATGAAAACATGCAAAAATCATACCGTTTGTAAGAAAGGTTGATAATTCATGGGGAACTTATATGAAATATTTAAAGCAATTTTAAAAATGCAAAATATACTAAATTAATTTAAAATAAATAAAACTCAGTAGTTCAACTCAAAAATTATCATACTTTATGTTGTCTTATATCAATAAACATTATTAAGTGAAACTTTGTTATAAAGTGTGGTGCTTCATGTAAGTCTTCAGCAAGCTTAGCGTTGATCTACTGATCATAAAAAGAACTAAATTCATAATACATAGTTGGCACATAAATATATCATTAAAATCTTATCAAAATGTCAACTATTTCTTTTATCAAACCTTATTTTCAGTTATTGAATTAACTATTATGATTCAAAACCACTACTTGTTGCATTGCTACATTTTACTTTTCTTCCCTCATTTTACTTTTCTAATTGAAGGCCTGATGTTACCACATTAGCTTTCTAATTTATTTGAAATTATTCTTGAGCAATAATGTTTCAACAACTCCACTCATGACCTCACTATCATCTTTATGTCAATATTATTATGCTTCGTATTGGCCAAGTAGCTCTCATTAGAGTAAAAGTTTTGAGTGACTTGTCTCCTTTACCTCAGAACTAATAGTTAACATAGCAAAGTAATTGCATGTTAACTACTTTTGTTTAAGTGGAAATTCAAAATGGTTCATGGAGGGTCAAATCATTTTTTGAAACTATTTTTAACTTATTTTGAAGGCAAGTTTTCAAAAAAATTATCATTGAAATTTTACTACATTTAGAAGCAATTCTTATGCCAATTGTAGCCTACAATTTGTACTTTAGATATATTTTTTTGGAAGATTAGATTCTATTTTATGACAAATTAAATTTCAATAATTTTGCCCATTTTAGAGTTATTTTATAAAAACATCAGCCTTTTAAGATTTGAACCATTGCATTCGTTATTTTAAACATGAGCATATCAAATTGTGACTTAGTTACATGGGCTTTTATTATATTCAAGCCACAAAATAATTCATGTCACATGTTTATGTATTAAATTTCTTAATCCACTATCAAAATTCATTTGGTTATTATTTGCAATCTTGTAATATGATGAACATAATTTTTTTTTTTGAGAAGCATAATTTTTATTAATGAGAATCTTATAGGTTAAGAAAGAAGTTTCTTATTGCTAAATTAAATAAATAATCTATTTCTATTAAAAACATATGTAAATATTTAAAATCATTTGTAATTGAAACAGTAATTGTCCAAATAAAACATTTTAGGCTTACATTAAAAATGCAAAAAAAGACACATCACATTTATAAAACTATTTTTAAAACATTCAATATATTTGCATGATAGATGAGAAAGTTACACAATAATGTAACAAAAAAATTCATGTTATTGAAATTAAAAAGATAATAAGCACTAAGACATGTAAAACTAACGACGACAATTGAATACTTAATTTATAAGAAATTTAAAATTTTGTTATCGAAGTTATTCTATCTAAGAAAAGTGAAGAAAATTTGAAAATTAAAAAAAAAACTAATTTATAATAAAATATAAAAAAATCTTTATAACAATTAAAAAATAAGTACACTCATGTAACAAATGGATACAACCAATTCATATGCAATGGAGCTTAAGATTAATATAGAGAAGGCTTAAGACTTTCTTAAAATGCCTTTCCACAAAGATATTTGAATTAATTTTTGTTTTGATAGAAGTGGTGGTAAAAAGATTCTTGAACATACTAAATATTTTATTTTTTTAATTCAACAATGAGATAAAAGAAATCATAAAATATAACATGCTGTCATGAAGGCATTCATCAATGTAGTTCATGTTGATCTATGTCCTATCTAAATTCCCTTCCTCAAATAATGTTGAAGAAGAAATTTACTAAATTTCTTATACCATAATCAATCTTGCTCCACATTTTTTTTCATAAACTTTCATGTCTTCAAAATCTACAAGTTTTTAATGCATAATTTCTCCAAACACAACTTCAGTAGATTCCAATACAACTTAGGTTTCCTTGTTAAACTTCTTATAGATCTATCTATTTGAAGAATGTCACAAACGGATAGCCTCCATCAACTTGGTTCTTGTTCTCCAATTTTTTATCTTACCTTTTGATGTAACACTTCCATCCAAAAATGCTTGAGTTTTAGTATTTACTTTTCTTGTTATTATAAAGTAAGAATACTATATTATTCATGATTTTTATGTTAATAAATCAATTTAGATATTGAGATAAATACAATGTCTTGAATTAATAAGACTTTATCGTTCAAAGATCCTATATCACCAAGAGAAAAGCAATAGAAGCTACCAATGCTTTAAGAAGAGAGCAACATCGTTTGATGCATAACATTAAAGAAACCTAATTAAGTATTGAGATAGACAATTGAGAGATAAATGCTATATCTATAACAAATAGAAGGAACATTACTATATTGGTAACTATGAGATATTGATAGTCAAATGTTACTATCTTAAACTAGATTGATAATACTTGTAAGATCAAAAAAATATTTGTAGGTAGAGATGCCAATTTAAACTAAATGAGAATGACATTATCTATCACAAAAATACATACTTTACCTATTATGGCCACATTTTTGGCAAAACAATAGGTCAAATATGTTTATGTTGATGCTATTTTATCCTTTAAATATATTGGAGTTGCCTATAATTAAAATTCATTTATCGAGGTTTCACTTGTATTTTGAAGAACAAGTTTTACATTGACACATCATACATAATTTCTTTTTAAAGAGAGGCATGGGTTTGAACTCAAGAAGACAAGTCACTTAGAATTGAATCACTACGAAGATTGTTACTATATATTAACTCCTTTCATGCAACCATATCCTTGTGTTTGAAATTTTTATATATAATTTGTAAGCTTTATGTAAGAGACAAGGATTCCTTTCTCATCTTACTCAACTTCGAATCAAGGAAACAGAAAAACTCAACCATTACGTCAACCTCAAATCCTACACCAATATGCTTACTAATTTGTTCACATAAATCAAAGCTGGTTGATCCTAATATGATGTTGTTTGCATAATGTTGGACTTGAAGACATTGATCAGTGAACTTCTTTTTTAACAAAATTCTACATAAATTCCCTTCCTAAAATAATATTTAAGCAAAACTTTACTAATTTCATCATACAAAAATCTTTTTGGCTCTTCCAATGTATTTTTAAAATCTTCCATGTCTTCCAAATCTTCCAATTTTTTATGTATAATTTCATTAAACACAACATGAGTAAATTCCATTATAACTAAGGTTTCTTTGCTAAAACGCTTATAGGTTTATCTAGTTGAAGAATATAGTAAACAAATAGGCTCCATCAATTTTTTTAATCTCCAATTTCTATCCTACCATTTGTTGTAACACTTCCATCCTAAAAAGCCAAAGTTTTAATGTTTAGGCTTTTTGTTATTCCAAATTAATATAATATCTTATTCATAATTGGTTTGAAAATGAATCTATTAAGAAATTGTGTTAAATAGCAAGTATTGAATTATTAAGACATTATGGATTGGAGATCCTATACCATAAAAAGAAAAGTAATAGATGCTGTCAATGCTTTAAAAGGAGAGCAGTATTGTTTGATTCATAACATTGAAGAAGCCAAACTATGTTTTTAGATACAAAATTGAAAGATAGATGTCACATCTATAACATATAGATCAAATGTTATTATATTGGTAGTTGTGACATACTGATAGCCAAATATTATTGTCCTAAACAAGGATAATAATATGCGTAAGATTAAAACAAACATATTTTTAGTTACAGAGGTTGATTTAAACTAAATGAGAATGACATTATCTACCACAAACATACATATTTTGCCTATTAATCACATTTTTGGCAAACCAATAAGTCAAATATATGTTGATAATGATTTTATTGTATCCTTATTTTCCTTGTTTATTTTTCTTCCAATTTTATTTTTTTCAAAATCTTCAATGTGCTCCAAATCGACCACTTTTTGTTATGCATAATTCCATCAAACATTGCTTCAGTAGATTTTTTTACAACTAAGGTTCTCTTGTCAAATGGTTTATAGTTCTATTTATTTTTAGAATATCATAGAGAGATAGCATCCATGAACTTTGTTTTTTATGTCTAATTCATATCTTACATCTTGATGTAACACTTCCATAAAAAAAAACATCGAAGTTTTCATATATTGGCTTCTTGTTATTACAACGTACATACAATGTCTTATTTATAATATTTTTGATGATAAATCAATTTAGACAATAAGACAAATCGAATAACTTGAATTATTCAATCATTACGATTTGGAGATACTATATCAGCAAGTGAAAAGTAAAAGTAGATACTAGTTGTTTAGGAAGTGCAAAAGTTTATGATGTATAACATAGAGGAAGTTCAATTAAATATTTAGTTAGATAATTGAGAGATATATGTTATATCCATAGCAAATAGAAGGAACTTTACTATTGACATTTTAGCATATTGATTGTAAGATGTTGTACTTTACCAACATGATGACGTGTGGAAGATTAAAACCCAAATAATTGTAAGTTTGAAAATGAGGTTCTTAACCCCAAAAACTATATTTCACTTATCTAGAGAACATTATTAACAAAACATTATATTACATAAGGATTCCAAAGTTATATCATACTTTTGGAAAAGGTTTCATGATCAATGTGATACTCAACTAATGCCTAACACAACATTCTAAGCTCAAAATAAAAGTCGATGAAAGTGAATTTCTAAAACACTTAAGAATAAATTAGGCATTAGTTGAGTACAACAGTATTTTTTTACAACTATGATAAGTATTTCATTTCTAATTAATTTTTTTACAATAGTATTTATTACTTTAGCATAAAGATGACACTATACAAAGTGTTGCATAATAAGATATGTTAATAAACGTTATAGTAGTATGAACAAACTAATAATACTCTAATTGATATAGATATGACTTTTTATTCTATTATGAAGATCTAAATAATCGAATCAAGAATTCAAATGAAACAGATTTACTCCACAAAAATTATGACAAGAAAATTAAGAAAGTGGACTTTTTGGAAGAGGCTCATGTATTTTTAAAGGTAGGTCCTATGAAATGCTTTACAATATTTGGAAAAAGAGAAAAATTAAAGGCAAGACATTTTGTGTCTTTGTAGATTATTGAAATAAATTGTTTTATTATTTATATGCTAGTTTTATCAATATCATTGTTAGAGTACATCATGTATTTTGTCTTTTGAACTTAAAAAATATTTTTGGTAATGGTACTTATATATGTAAATACGATCAAGCAACATAATGGTGCATCCTAAATTACTTTATACAGAAATTCAAATAGCATTCTTAACAAGAGAAATCAAGAAAATATAGAAAATGAGCATCCTATGGACAAGTTATACTAACAAATAGGTACTTGGAAAGTCAAGGAAGTGATGCTTTGTGGACATCTCAACATTTTTTTAATTTCAATGATTAAATTTTCGTACAAAGGGCCTTTTAAAAAATAATGAAAAGCCTTTAAGATTCATTTATTGTTTGTTGAAATAATGTAAGTGCATCAAATTTTATTTTAAATGCCATGGAATGAAATTTGCATATGGATATTTTTGTATAACATCACAAAGACTATTATTTAAAAAGCTAATAATATGGTTAGGAAGTCAAATATGCAAGAAAAAAATGAAAAGGAATCTCAAATAATAATTCTACTTAAATTGAATGAGGATATGTCATCAAAACAAATAGTCGAAACATATTAAAAATAATATTAATTTAATTGTAAAGCAATTTTTAAAGAAAAATTAATAAAAGTGCGAAACTAGTAACATATGAATTTTTTACTGTAATAAAGACTTCATGGAGTAGTTTTTTTATGAAATTAGTCAAAAGACTTTTGGAAGTCATTTGTAGTAGAATGTGCAAGAAATACAAATCATTATAAGGTTTATATCACAAGGCATGTCTAATAAAAAATAAATATACTAAAAAAGGGAATATCAAGAGGAATGTAATCAATAACAAAGATAGTACATGTAGGAGAGAATATGTAAAAAATGTTTTAAAGGTCTGGAGGAGTGAAACAAATAAGATAATTAAGGAGGTGCCTCTAAGAAAGATGAGACTTAATATTGTATGTTTAGATCAAATAGTTCCATAAAAGGATGGAATGGTCCAAAAATATTGCACAATGGAAACAAGTCACTATCCAACGATAGTCGATAGTTTGATGATCATTTCGAAGAGCGTTGGATGGTTAATGTATTGTGTTTTTCACCCTTAGTTATGATGCTTTGTTTGATGATAAAACCATAAGTTTTACTAATGAATTTTCTAGCAGAATAGTATGCAATGTTTTGTTAAGATCTAAAATAATGGTTCATACCTATTTGTTATTTCATGAAAACATTTTGTCAAAGCAGCTTAAAAGTAAAGATAAAGTTGTTTCAAGCACTACTTCCAAATAGCTTGAAATAGTTTTTCAAAAATGACTAATTTAATGGTTGAACTAATGGCAAAGAAATTAATCATCATGTGTGACTGATGTGTGGGTCAGTACGAAGACTATAAGGTTGGTTGAGTTCTTGCAGTTGCATCAAGGTGGACTAGAACTGGGGCAACTGATCCAATAGGATGAGATCTAGATTGTTTGATTCATCGATGAAAAAGTTTGAAAAAGTCACATTAATAGAATTCAAACATACATAAAGATGACTCATTCAATTCAATGATAGATTATTTCAAAAGGTAAAAATAATAAAAAAAATTTCAATGAAGTCGAACATGATCTTGGTCATCAAATTTCAAGCAAGGATCAAGCACTCATAGTTGATGACACATTTATCATCCAATCAAAGCTCGAATGGTGAGAAATAAAGCATCCTTTAAGCACTGAGTTGTTAGACAAAAGAAAGTCGCATATTGTTCAAAAGAAAAGTTGTTTTCACTTATAATATCTTTTATAGGTACATAATGCAAGCCAAATTGGGGTTGGCTCCATCTTTTGTGTTAGGTATTTCATCACCTAAGACACTCATATGTTTATAAGTCCTTTCATGGTTATGGGAACGAATTTTCATACTAAATCTAAGATCAAAGTAGATTATCTTTCCATTCATTCATTTCAAAATTCTAAAAATGGATACAAATTTTTGTCTTATTTTTTTTTTCTCAAATTCAAATTCACCATTCATTCTCTACCTTACCCATATTTTGTTCAAGTCAAAGCGTGACTAATTTTCTACCTTGTTTTCAACTTGTTACTAAATTTTTCTGGCTTGTTTTTAAATTTTTTTAATTAAGAAAATAAAATATAATTAATTTTTTTTATTGATAATTTAACATTTGTCATGAAGTTTAGCAAAGATGCATTACATGGATATAATAAAAAAAAGAGTTTGAGATGGAAATGAAATCTTATAATTTTCTTAAATCAAATATAGGATGAACAAGTCAAACACTAAAATAAGAATGTGAATGTTAGAAGAATGGAGATGTGTCTTATAATTAACAAGCTAACATTCTATTTTATAAAAAAGATATAGACTTTTTCAGAGTTGATATGCATCTCTTTGATCTTTGAAGCTCACTAAACATTTTAAGATATTTTGGAGACCACTAATTCACCATCTTCAAAGATATTAGGTTTAATCATTAAAACTAAACCTACTTCACATTAAACAAGCTCATTAAAATAAAAAGTTAACAATTTATTACCTAACTCATCAAACGCAATGGTAACTTAACAATCTCTCCCTTTTCATGATTACAAGACATAAATATTTAGATAAAAAATAACAAGTAAAAAATAAAATTATTGTGATATGTGGTATTAAAAATGAAAAGTTGTTGCTCCCACTTAATTCATGCTCTCCTTACTACATGTTCCTACTCAATTATTTAATTCATGCTCTCCTTAATAAGGAGCTTGCTTAAGGCCATAAAATATCTTCTTAACCTTATATATACTCACAATGTACATGGGTCTCAAAACAAAGAGGTTGTTTTATACATAGATATTCTTTTATGATCCTATTTTAAAAAAGATATATTACGTCAATTTCAAAAAATCTAAAATTTGTATGATAGGAATATGCAAAGAGAAGTATAATGGTCTCTATAATCCTATTACTAGTATAAATGACTAACCAAAATATATGCCATCCACTTGGCTATAACCGCTAGCAATTGGTCTACCTTTGTTTATAGTGATCAAATAAATTTCATCTTATTTATTTTTCAATATTCCTTTAGTTTGTATCACTTTTTAATCACCAGGCCTAAAAACTTGTTCCCACACTGGGTTTCTCCCAGGCTGCTATGACTCTTCTTTCATTATATGAACCTAATAGTGAATCTTATTTGCCTCTCCTATAGGTACTAGTTCTATGAATGATAGAATACACTATGATTAATTTCTCTTATAGAAGCTCTAGTCCTAACTCCTAAATTACCTTATCTTATAATTGATTTTTTTGGATGTGAGGCTTGGTACTTCAAATCTTTTGGTAATTAATGACTATTCTCTTCTACTTTTATTTTGCTTTCTCTTTCACCTTCATCATTACTCAAGTTTAAGTTCTTTATGGACATTATCTATTCATCTAAAGTTTTAGTACATATCATATAAGTAGACTCATCAGGCACTATATTCATTATTTTCTCTACATTTCGAGTACGTATGCTATAAACTCTATAAGTTTTCATAAAAGAAGAGTATCCGATAAAACTTTATAGGCACACTTTTTCATAAAACCTATTCAAGTTGGACTTTTCATTATTAAGAATGGTCTATGTATATCCAAAAACATGAAAGTAGCTAACACAGTTTTTTATTATTAAATAACACACATGGAGTTTTCTTAAGTAATAGACTTAAATTAATTCTATTTATTGTATTAAAAGTTGTGTTAGTTCCCTTGGCCTAAAGGTATTTTGGTACGTTGTATTTGATTAATATAGTTCAACTTGTCACTATCAAGGTCCAATTCTTTCTTTTTATAATCCCACTTTATTGATGCAAATAAGGATATGCAAATTGATGCCCATTATTTTTAACCTTTTTATCATTATCACATTGAATACAACTTAATTTGAGATAGGTTTCCTCTTCAAAGTTTTTTTTATCAAATTAACAAAGATTTCAAATGTTTCACTCTTGCTCTTAAAAAATACAACTCAATTATATCTAGAAGAATTATCAATAATCACAAATCCATATCTTTTCTACTAAACTTTAGAGTTGTGTAGGTCTTAAATGGTCTAAAAAAATTATCATTAAAATTCTACAAGTAGTTAAGTCATTTTTAGGTTTAAAAGAAATATTTAACTGGCCTTCCTTATTTGCATGATTCATACATTTTCAACTAGTTTTGTTTTGCTTAGGAAGTTCTTTAATTAAATCTAGCTTAGTTATTTTCTTTAATGTAGAAAGCCATGTGTGAAAAAGTATGATTATCTTGTTCTTAAGCTTTTCTCCAAGTGTTACCCATTTATTTGGATCATATCTTGTTGAGATAAGCTTTGATACATGTCTAGTCATATGTCTTGAGCATCTATTATCCAACTCTCAAGAGTTATATTTTTATTTTTTCTCTATATAAGGCTACAAAAATTATAAAATTTTTTATTAGTAATCATAAAATGTAACTTTTATTTACTTTATTTATAAGCAAAACTCCAAAGTATTTTACCTAATTTGACAATCCTTAATGATTGTGTTAAAAAAAATATATCTCTACAAAACATTTGTGAAGGTGACTTATTTTAAATTCTCTATTCTGTAACTTTAGGAAGCCAAAAAAGCTTGGCTTAATCATTTGAAACAAGTCTTTGAACTAGAAATATTTTTCCTAATTTGACAATCCTTAATGGAATGATCTTTTGTACAACAACAAAAGTTTTTAATATTTGAAATATTAGGCATATACAAAAGACGAAACATAATTATGTTTAGAAAAGTAAACATCATGTGAAATATTATAATTTTTTTTGTAAAATAGAATAAAGTTTTTTTCAAAATCATATTTTTTCCTTAAAAGTACACTTAATGATCATGAAATCATTTTTGTTATATAACTTTTTTCAATCTCCTTTAATAAAAAGGAAAATTATCATTTTTTATAAAATATTTTTTATTTTTATGTGTAGACATTATAGAAGTTAAAACATTAATAACTTCTATGTAATTATTTTTGCTAAATTTAGGAGGTTAAGAGATTATCTTATTTTTTTATTCTTCACTAGGTGTACTTGCTTCATTATCATTTCCCATGAAGCAAATTATTTCTTGGTCCTCACTACTTGAAGGTTTGGAGTCTAATTCTACTTAAGGACTCCAAGCAACTTGAAAATCTTTGTTTTTTTCGTTAATTTATTTTCTTTTTCTAGTTTTTAGTGTATTTGAGTTGGGGATAATCTGGTATAATAGGGTCAGTTTCATAACAATTATATCATCTTGTATTCTTCTTCTTCTCCCTTCTATTTTTTACAAATTCCTATTATCAAAACTTTTTGCCAAGTTTTTGTTTATACTTCTAAGCTGAAAATTTACTTCTACCTACAAGTCCATGTAGTAGATAGATGTCATATCTATATTGTCATTTTTAGCTTTAAAGGCTAATGATTCTTTGTACCTTGCTCCATGCATTTCTTGCTTATGGAGGCTCCCTTCTCAACTCTTCTATTCATCTTAATCTCTATCATTTAGAAAATTCTCCAAATAACTCATCGAATGTGAGTTTTTTTATCTCTTTGACTACCTTTATTACTGTTGTATGAGGACCACACTTATTTGGTAGAATCCTTACTAATTTTCCTACAATATCCATATTGAGAAACAATTTTCTAAGATTTTCTAATCCATTAGTAATATTAGTAAATAGTGCAGGCATATTCTTTATAATTTCTCTTAAATTTATTCTAAAGAACTCATAATCATGTGTTAGAAGATTTAGCTTTATCTCTCTAAGTTTTTCCAGACTTCATGTAAAGTACATAAATTCATAACTTTATTAAATTTAGTTGGAGATATACCACAATAAAAATAGTTGAGTGTTATTGTATTTAATTGTGTCATTCTCACTTGTTTTGTAGAGAACCGACTTTGACATTAATTGGAATAAAAACAAGTATATGAATCCCACATGACGAGTTGACTTATGAGTTTTAGAATAATTTTTTTATATTATTTTTATTTATTAAAACTTCTTCACAAAAATAAATTTATGTTTATAGAAAACTTTAGTTTAATATTTTTTATTTTTATGATTAAAAAATAAAAAAAATTAAATAAATACAATTAAATTTTAAAAATGTTTGTTTCAAACTAGAACCTATATCTGCTCCCAACAAAAGTCATAAAAATAGCCACTACCAAAAACTTTGTCTTCCAAGATAGATCACTTGTTTAATAAAATTAAGTCTTATTCACCCTAATCAAGCCTATTAGGAAAAAATAACAAGCATTTATGTCTTGACTCATCAAAAGCAAATGTAGCCAAATAAAATACAATTAGATGCACCTACTAGATCGAGAAAGGGACACCAAAACTCTTTGAACAATTTTAAATGAGCATATAACTCATGAATTTAGATTTAATTGAGTATAAATGTAATAGAAATAGATGAAATTATTTTAGAGTGAATAGTGGTAGCAAACTCCAAACAATACACTTGTTACATATTCCAAGAAAAAAGCTTATTAATCAATAATGATCCATCATTCATGCAATGTGGGATAAAAACCTATATTTGATTCATACAACTATAATTGATATTGTGAGAGTTATTTTTCCATCTAATTGCACAATTACATGATCACATGATCGTATTCATATCCTCCTTTGAACACCTAATTATGTATGTCATCCAATCACACAATTTTTTGATCTGAACATTAGATCTAAATCTGAACATCACATCCCAAATCAAATATAATAATCCAAATGAAATCCTAATTTCTAAGTAATGCTTATTTAATTTTGTTTTTTTATCATGCCTTTTGGTATAAAGAGGTAAAGGAGGCTTCTATTGGACGAGCTCCTATGTAACAACATTTTTAAGAGTTATTTTTAGATATTTCGATTTTTATAATTTATTATTAATAATTGATTAATGAATTTGAAAAATATTTTTAACCATTAAAGAGGTCTATAAATAAGAGATTCTTAAAAAAAATTGACAACGAAAATTTTTACAAAATCTAAAAAATAATTTTCACATCATGACATTGAAGTGTTAGCATACAGTGCTAATTCTAACTTCTTTATGGGATGTCTTTCAATCTTCAAACTCTTAATCTCTCCTTTTTTCTCTAATCAATTAAGTACTTAATTTTCTTTATTTCTAATTCAATCAATTAGAATAGTTTTGTCTCATTAAATATTTTTCAATCATTTGTTTTTTATTTTATTAATTTCAATTTTGTGTCACTGAATTATTTTATTATTTATTTTTTATATTTATTATTTTATAAAACTATAGTAGGTTATTTCTATTATTTCATTATTATGTTTACCTATTTTTGTTATGGGTTCGTCTAAGCTTTATTTTAAATAAAAATACTTGATAATCAATTATCTATATTTTTATATTTGTTAATCTTTTTCAAAATTTTTATTAAATTTTATTATTAAAAAATCAATGTATCTTAAAATAAAAGTAATACATTTAAAAAATTAACATTCTTTAATAATGACCTTTAAAGTTGTACTAAAGTTTATTTAAAAAATAATTTAAAGCATTTTTTTAAATATTCCCTTAGGAATCAAAAAATTTTTTCTAAAAACCTCATGCCCGTCGTACTACATCAAACTTAGATAGAGTGCATATAAAGCTATATAAATAATATTAGTATTTTTCTATTTCTTCATTGCATGACAAAGAAAAGTGTTAATGATATTTCAACAAGTTTTGGTCTACTTGATAGTGGACTAGATAGTAAAATAAGAACATGGAGGGAATTAGATTGTGGTCAGAATTGATGTTACATGCTTATGATTATTGTTACTCACCCGTTGAGTTCTCCAAAATGTTGGATGAAATGGTTGTACGGGTTAATAGACTATTTCATAAAACACTTTTAACCAAATCTAATAGGTCAAAGATGGTCTTAGATGTTTAAATGAAGTAGGGTAAGCACATTGCAATGCCACCAAAAGAAACACATGCACTAATTGCTTCAAATATGGTGGACACATAAAAAAAAGTAATATGCACATTATTTTCATGATTTCAAAAAAATATGGATGGTACAAAAAAACTTTTACTACAAATAATATAGGCAACCTAAAAGTTGAACTATGTATTCTAATTTGTTTATGATAACACAATAAAAATCATATTTTTTGTTTACTATAACATGGAACAGAAAATTAATGATAGAATGTATATTGCTAATTTGTTTAGTAATGTCATATGCTTTGTGCAAGCTACTATGGATGAATTTTGATTTCCTATTGTAATGGTTGTACATATACTAAAATCTTCATATATGACAATTAAGTTTTACTTTAGTCTTTTTTCTTAGTACAAAGCATTTTTTTAGCATTCCTTTTCTTAATAGCATATTTTTTAATATGTTGGCATATATGATAGTTTTTTAAAAATAATATAACATTGTATTAATATTTTAAGTGTTTGTTCTTTAATCATTCTTTTTATTTTGACTATTTTACAAATTTTTCAAAACATTTCTTCATACCCTTTGAAAAATTATGCTAAATAAATTGAAGTCTGTACACATTTGGTAAATCTTATTACTTTGTTTCTTTCCTAAAATATTTTTTAATTAAATTATTGTATAGAACATGATTTTTTTTCTTAACTTATTGTGGCAACTTTGTTGACCATTTAGTCAATTTTTATTTGTCTTATCACTTATTATTTTTTACATTAAAATATCATTTCTATTTAAATTTGGTATTTCTTATTAACTCTACTAAAATAAAAATTTTGTTATAGAATTTATGCATATACGTTGGACATTTTAAAATCCAAAGAGTAATAGAAATTTTTTTTCTTTTCATTGTTTTTAAAGTTTCTCACTTTACTGATATAGTTCTCATTTTTTATTTTTTAAACTTATTTTTTATTAATATCTTTTCATAATTCTGATTAATTTAATTATTTAGCAAAGAAATATAATTGTCTATCTATGGTTTTACAATTCCTTTTATATTGGTTTGCTTATTATGCTCGGATTACACCAAAATATATTTTTCATAAGCAAATACATGCCATTAATATTAAACAATTTTAATTATGTCAAATATAACTATGCGTTACATTTATGCATTATATTTTTGTTTTATTTCAATTGCACAAAAAATTTTTGGTTAGCTTTTTTAATTTTTTATATCATTATTGTAAAAATAAATCCGAACACATTGAAGTTTATTTGAAATTATGCATTAATAAAAACAATAATAATACTTAGGATAATGAGTATTAAAAATATTAAAAATTATTTTGTTACATACAAAGAAAAAGTATTCTTAGTTAACTAACCATGTTAAGTATTCAAGTTTGCTAAAAATTGTAAAAAAAGTAACGATAGAATTTTAAGATAGTGTTTTTTCTAATAATAATATAATATAACCATAAAAAGAAAAAAAGATATTTATTTATGTGATATAATAATAGTTGAGGAAATTATAATTGTTTATAACCAAGTAAATAATAAAAACCAAAATATCCAATAGATAAAATTTTAAAATAGAATAATAAATCTTCTAACAAAAAATAATTTTTTTTATAAAAACATTGATAATATATTATTAAAAAATGAAAAGGTATCACAGTGATTTTAAAAAAAAAGTTGTATAGAATATTAAATGCGTTATATTCTTTTCACAAAACAATTTGCCAAAACCATGCTGGTAAAGAATATTAAATGGGAAATACCGTATAACAAACGATTTCAAAAAACTAAGTCAAAACTACGATCGTCAAAGGCAAAATATTATAGTGTAATGGACATAAAAAATGGGTTCATGAAAATAAAAATTACGGAAAGGACCAAAAATGAAAAATCATATAAACAAAAATAATTTATAATTATAATGCTAGCATGCATAACATGTAATGAAAATTTTAATGGTTATTTCATTCATAAATAATTTTTTATTATAAAAAGTGTTTAAATAAAATGAATTAGTCAGGAAAAAACATTTAATATTTTGAAAACCATTTAAAACTAATTATTAAAATGTATTTTTATAAATTACGATCATAACAAATATGTTGATATAGATACAACATGTTTCGAACAATGTAATTTAATATACTATTAGGATAATTACACCTTGAACCTTTAGATAATGTAATTAATTATTATTTCAAAAAATAATTTTATAATAAAAAAAATAAATATCCAAGATTGACAACAAAGTATAAAATTATTAAAATTATATATATTTAAAAAATTAAAATAATAACAAAATCATTTTGCATAATATTTAACTAAAACGTTTCTTGAAAATAGAACATGTGATAATAATAATAATAGTAAAAAACAAGTATATAAATGTAGTTAAATAGTAAAAATATTAGAATATTTAAAATTTATTGGGTGACCTAACGATGGTAATAATATAGAGAAAATAATATATTTAACCTTTTTCAAAATAAAGATGTATATAAAATGCTAAAATTGAAAATCACTTTGATAAAAGGAAGTTTAGTTGTTCAAAACAATTAGTAAATTATTTTAAAAAAAATACTATATTAGAAAAACATTTCTAAAATATAATATATTAACAAAAAAGTATTGTAGTTATTTGATTCAGTGATATTTTATGATAAAAAAAATTTCAAAAAATAATAAAAACTTTATATAAATTATTCGAGCATGAACTTAAAGTTACTTGAATAACATGTGAAAACTAACTTTAATAAAAAAAAATAACGAGTATTCAAAGTTATGTATCACATAACGAGCTTGTTTATTTTAAATGTTTTTTACAAATTACTCATCGTAACAAAGAAACAAATGTTCTGAAAAGATTATAAAATATCAAATTATAATTTAAAAAATTATTGAGATACCTAACTCATTTATATATGAAAATATGCTAAATACTTATGTGGTTCCATAACAAAATACTTGATTAATAATCTAGACCGTACATTTTTTTGAATATGTAGAAAATTTAAAAAATACTAATATAATGGAAAATCATTGAGATATCATATGCTAAAATTATTAAAACAAATTAAAACAAAAGTTTGTTTAGCAACAATTTTTGTAATAATAATTTAAAACATTTATAGTGAAATCCTCAACATTTGAAAAGTAATAAATGTTAAAAATAGAATAGTTTTAGAGACAAAAATGTTACAAAAAATCCAAACAAATAACAACATTTGGGTTACTTTTAATCATTCTTATAGTGGATATAGAGAAGGCATATTATTGAATCAATTTGCCCATCATATTGTTCATCTTATGTAATATTTGGTTTTTATAGATGTGGTATGATTGCATTCTAAAGTTCATTTCAAAAAGTCTTTACAAAAGAAAGATTAATTATGATAAGTCAAAGTAAATACTTGTATTCGTAATCCATAGTAACAATGATTACAAGTAATGCAAATATTTTTGTAAAAATTAAAAAGAAAACAAGTCATGTTATGTTTGTTTTAACAAGAATATAATATATAATTTTCTTAAATTATAAGAAACTCTCGTCATCAATCAATCATGGACATGTCATTATAAAAAAAATTAAAAAAATTAATTTAGAAGAATAAAAATTTTTCATGAATAAAATAAAGTCTTTTACATCAATAAAATATGTTTCTTGATATTTAAAAAATATTTCATCATAAATAAAAATTTTTTTAGGTAATTTAAAAATTTTTCACATTTTACGATACTGAAAAGTTTGAAAGTTTTTTTTGTGTTTCAAGTTCTAAAAAATATTACCAATAATCAATCTTTAATAAAAAATAGCATAATAAAAATTATTAAAAAAGGTAAATATGTCGGATGTTAAATGAAATTATATTTTCAAAATATTATTTATAACACATAAGAAAATATAACCTTGATCAAAACAATATTGTAAATAATTAAAAATAGTAAGAATAAAGGTCAACTTGATGGTATGATATAGCAATTCCCTTGATGTATTTGCATAACCTTGGGAATTACAAGGGTCATGCATAGATAAGACAAAATGAAACAATTAAAATCTAAATAGATAAAGAACCCATTCAATCATTTACAAATGAAGAAATAATTAATAAAAAAGATTTTTAAATGACATATATTTGATTATTATGCTTGTGCAATTTGACAATAAAAAGATAAAAATATTAACAGAAGTCACTAATCTTTTAGAAATTAAAAAATGAAAAAAATTATTAAGTTTTGCAAGAAAAAATAATTATGATGATATAACAACTACAAATATCTATTTAAAAAAAACTTTTAAATATGTTAAAATCAAAAGGTTATAGATTAATGTAAAAAGATGTCTCTTTGTGTTAATAAAATAAAAATAAAGTGGACTATTATAAATGGTAATATTTGAAAGGTATTTTGGATGTTAAAAATAAATTTTATTGTGTATAAAAAAAATTTATCATACAAAATTTTCATTTATGGTATATTATTATAAGAAAGTTCTTAACAATTTTGAAGAAGCTTTAAATAAGGATTTTTGGTGATTTGAGAAAACTATTTTTCACATTTAACACCAATCAACTCAAACAGTGATGAAAGAACAAATATTGTTAGCTTACAAACATACAATCTCTGATGTCACAAAAATTCAATAATTTTGTTGATTTAAAATTTATTTGAAATTGCTTAAAAATACATAAATTTTATTTTCTTTCATGTCTCAGTAAACATCTACCTTCCACCATCGTTAATGCAACCATCAAATGCTACTGAAGCCACTTTTCTCACACCCACTCGACTTATGCCAACTCATGGAACTCAAAACCCACTCAAGTGGCACAATCAGATAAATGAACGTGTTGACTTCTTGATTGATTATCTACAAACCACGCTGCCTGAAAGTATACCTGAAACTTTATTATGTCTCTTGTAGTCCTTCTCACAAAAACAGAAAATCGAAATAATGTAGCAATCTGTTAGTGCCACACAATTCATTCTGCTATTTTGCTCTTGCCATTGCCACCACCTAAAACATAGCACAAGTTTGTGAACTACCTAATTCAATAAATTTAATAACCTTTTTTTATTTTTTTGAAAATAACTGATAAACATTTAAGGTCCTTATAAAATAGAATACTCATCTTGGGAGATGAAAATAATGAAATAAAATTTCTTTTTTTGCATGTTTCTATCTTTGTGAAAAAGGGTTATACCAATCCTAGTTGGAGAGATTCAAACTTCCCCTCTTATGAGAGATAAGGATAGAATGTGATAAACTCCACTAGGAAAGTCGACAACTAATTCTCTTGTGAGAGATAAAGATCAAAGTTGAGAGACCTTCTAGTAAAAGTGTTATTAACTAAATAAATTCTTACTTCCACTAATACTTATAGCTCTTCACCTGCCATTTTACTCTCATGATCTAATCATTAAACTACCATCTTTCCTAACAATATTGTAAATCATATCCTACTATCCTGTTACCCATTTAAGATAAGATCCCCATTAACCCCAAAACCACCACCTAATGATCCTTTTTATCTTTGGCATGATAAACACTAATGCCTATGAAACTTTAAGATATCTTCACTAGAAAGACATGCTCTTTTACTAATTTTTATTTTCTTAGTAATCCGAAATTA
The DNA here is from genome assembly GCA_023846275.1 of Vanilla planifolia. Classification (NCBI taxonomy): domain Eukaryota; kingdom Viridiplantae; phylum Streptophyta; class Magnoliopsida; order Asparagales; family Orchidaceae; genus Vanilla; species Vanilla planifolia. Next base: position 488,076 of record JAIUJO010000292.1, read on the forward strand.
AAAAAAGCTTTTTTCTATAAAAGTACTCTATCTAGAGATTGTCTTAAATTTTTTTATTTAGTGAAGTTAGATGTAATAAAAACTATTTTGTATGATTTTATGTTTCATATTTAAGTTTTTGTAACCTACTCAACTTAATAATCTACACTACAATTTTGAAATGCTAAACTTTAAATTTTTCTAAAATATCACACACTCAACTTATCCCTAATTAATGCACAACTTCTTTCCATTTTTTATAATAATCTATTAAACATCTCAACTATTGTAGACTTCAATGTTGACCATCGTAAATGTCTAAATTTGCACTATATAAAATAGGATTCCATTAACAATAACAATATTTTACTATTGCCAGAAGAAGCATAGCCTTTAAAACCACATCTTTGTTGCCCTTGCAAGCTTGTAGTTCCTTTTTCAAAACAATATATTTTTAAATAAGAGACATTTTACACAAGTATTACTTTTTTGACAATGGCCAGGTATAAGTCACCTTAATCAAAATAGTGTAATACAGCATACACAATTACTACAATAATTTATTTAATTCACAAAAAATAATAAAATGACTTAATAACTATATACTAAGAAAGGATGTTGCCAAGTTAATATATGAAACATCAATAAAATAGCAAAATTAACAAAGTACATGTAAATATAATATTGATACAGCCAACATTCCATTTTCTTGTTTTATATGTAAAATGACTTAATATTAGATTGAATTTCATATACTTCCAAAAACTACTTCCATTTATACCTATCAAAGGAATATATGGAAATTAAGAAATTCTAGTAACTAAATCTCATTTTTAAAGAAATTAATAAGCATTAAATTATAATTTCTTGTAATAAGTGCCTATCTAATATGTTTTATTTTGGATAGGCACTTAATGATAATAATGAATTATTGTGATTACATGAAAAGTAGACAAAACAAAAAATACACAAATAAGCTCAACAAATGCCCAAATCTTCAAACATCACTCATATATAAGTCTATATCATAATGGCATGACATTAGTATTGTAGTAGTATAATTGAAATCTATCTATATGTCATTGGTAAGATTTATCATTACCAATACAATTACGTAGTATAGTCTTACGATAATGCATATTTTAACTCAATTAATCTGATTACACTAGTATGACCTTAAGACCCTAAAAGCATTAATAAATAAGCTCACTTATAAATTAAGTTCTCAACTTTTAGCTCATAACTATTAATTCTATATTGGCAATGACCTTATCATATTTATGCAACAGTTCAAACTTTACATCACATAATATCTGTTAGCTTGCCATCCAATTATAGAATGATTACATCATATGGTAAAAAATATGATCTAATCTTGTATGAACATATAGTATTACACATCTTAACACGTAATGCAAATAATTTAATTGATGAATGTCTCACATGATCACATTTGACTTAATCATTTTTTGATGCCATGAAATGTAGATCCTATAATAACATATTTCAATGTTATAAACACAAAAGGCATTGGTAATATGCTAATTTATTTGTTTTGAAAATTATGATAGTCGATCCATTTAGCACTTGAAATCCATATGATCAATGTATATTACGTAGCATTTATATGAATGTAAATACGTTTTAAATGCATGCTTTTATTCAACTTAGTTTAACATTCATGAGTAATTTAATACTATCGTATTTATTATACAAATAAAAAGTTATCAGTTTTATAATTCTAACAAAAATAAAGTGTATATTATGAATGGTTTATAGGCAACTATTTTATCAAGTGCTTAGAAAATGACTCCTTAATTTAAAAGTAGAGATATATTTGAAAAACGCCACCAATACACATTAACCTATCTTCAAAAGTTAATTATTCCATGTACACTTGATTGAGTTTTTTAATTGATTAATACATAATTTATTTTGTGTTGTAAGAATAAAAAATCACTGAAAGTAATCATTAATAAGAAAACATGATATTTCTTTGGCATTAAAAAAATTGGTAAAAAATGTTCAATAATTAGAATTATTTATGTTTCTCAAAAATATGTGCCATTAAAGAGTTTTAATAGTATTGAAAATATCATAATGATTTATTGCATTCACAAATGTCAATTCATCAAAGAGGCATAGTTTTTTTTATTATATTTAAATAAAAAGTTTTTATAATGATGAGTGGAAAAAAATATGAAAACCAAACAAGAACATCATCATTATGGTAAACTACTTAAAAATTTGCAGAGCAATACGAAAATTTCATAATAATGGAAAAAATATACCAAGAATTGAAAAAAACATTAAGATAATATAATTCTCAACGTATTAAATGCTATTCATAAAACATATTTATTAGAAAAGTTAAATCATTAAAAAAAATAATTGCATGTAATTAAAGAATTTTTTCAATTCTGTGCCTACGAAATATTAAAAGAATGACCTTAACAATTCAATTATGCAATCTATGTTATTAAACAAATTAGAAAAAACAATTAAAGAAATAGAAAATTATCATAAATGATCTACTTTAAAAAGCAAACAAATATTTTTTATAATATATTTATATAAATTTATAATACCAAATATGCTTTAGAAATATTCATAAGTTCCATGAAAGGATCTTTGTGATATATCTAAAAATGTGTTAGTAAAAGCAAATGATCATTGGTAACAGAAATATATAAAGTTATTGAGATAACAAATCTGAAATATTTTGCTTTATTTTAATATTAGATGAGAAAGTAAATTTTGTAGACATATTTAAGGAACAATAATATATATAAAATTATAGAGATAAAAGACATTCTAAATTGTATAGATTTATATGAATAACATGTCAAGAAGTGGTTGTTTTGTTTATAACAAGGTTTCAAAAAATACATCATTTATCAATATAACAATCATTAATGAGTTAGTGTAAATAGAAAATGCATAAATATTTTACAAAAACGTTATCATATCTGACAATTAACTTATGAAAAATTATATTATCTTTATAAAAATAATATAAAAGTACAAGAAAAAATAGTAACACCGATATAATGAACATATAAATTATTTTGTGCATTTGCACAAAATATTAACAAAAGATTTCTAAATAACAAAATTATGGAAAACTTAAAATTACTATAAAAATTTAAAATCTAAAAATTTAAAAATACAAACACCTAGGAGCATAACAAAATACAATAAATGTTAAAATCTATTTTTCATAATGAAATTACCAAAAAAAAAATTTGTTTTGGACTACATGAAAACCTTTATAACAAAAATTTTTTTTCAATTAATTAATAGACAAAAGTAAATAACAAGTTAATAGATGGTGTAGACTTGTAACATAAAAGTAAATAATACTTCATAATTAATGATTTTTGGTTAAAGATTTAGAAGGTTTATGGCAAAAGTAATTAGCTTTTCTACTTCTTTATAATAAATCAATTTACGTACATATAACAAAATATTTTTTATGATTTAGTGCTTTGTTTTGATTACAATATAAAACATTTTGGTTCTTTTTAATTAATAAAAATATATTTTACATACTACTACAATAGTGAATTATTCATGATTCTAATCTTAGTTTCTTTGTCATTTACTTATTCAATATACCTAGCATTGTGAGAAAACTTGAATATTAATTTCTAGACAATAAATAATTTTTAGTATTCCTTACTTTCTTATTTTAATTCAGTTCTCTTAATTTGAAAAAATGTTTTTTGAAAGCTTATCAAAGCATTGCTGAATGGCAATTTTGAAATAATATATGTTTTTGTTCTTATATTTTCAACGTCTTCAGTAGTATATAAATTTTTTTGATTTGTTACACAAATTGCTTTAATTAAAATATTGGATATTTTACTTTATTAATAATATTTAATGGATTTATGTTTCCAAATTTTGATTGATTTAAATATTATGCAATAAAATTAACTCTTGTTTCTTCATTACTATATTTTAATTTATATTTTCTTCAATATGAAGCCTTTAATGCTCAATGCCATTGAAGACTTATGTGATAGTTTTTTTGACATTAAAATTTTTTATGCTCTGTTATTTAAAGAATTTTATTGACAAACAATAAAACAAAGTTTTTTGACAAATAATAAAATATAATAAGTACATGAATGACATGGTGAATTAAATAATGTATAGGGAGAGCTTAAATGTGTTAGATGATTTAAATATTCAATGATATAACAAAAAAATTGTTCAATTAATTTGAAACCTTATGAAAGAAGATACTTTAAATAAAACAAAAAATTAAAAAACTTTTTAAAGTTAAAAATCTTCAATTATATGCATTTCATTTCACATAAATTATATCTTTTAAAATAAAATAAATCTAACGAAAACACATGTAAAATAGTAAAAACATTTAAAATAAAAAACAATTATGCAATGAAAGTAAAAAAATAACTATGATAAAGAAAATAATCAAATGCAAAAAAATGTAGGCAAAAAATGTATGAAAAAAGTAAGAATTAATAAAATTAAAAAAAAAATTAAAATGATCCAATAATAAAATACACCTTATTTTTCAAGTTCTATAGATTAATAATAAATACACCTAATTTTTCAAATTCTATGTTTTTATGTAACAAAAAAATTGATAATGGTTTATTATATATTCTTTGACAAATCATTTGCTCAAACTTTAAATATTTTCATCAATTATGTAATAATTAGATTGTTGTAGTTTTAATGAAGATGTCATATTTTTGTTATAATATAATAACCAAATTGACAAAAGTAAAATGAATCAAGAAGCAAAGCTAAAAGCCATCTACATATTAAAAAATGTAAATATTGCAAACGTTATGAGATCACTCAATGGAACATTTTCTTTGAAATTATTTTGGCATTGTGGAAATTTGTTTAGACAATTGACATATAGAGATTGAATTTTTAAAATTTTTATTTACCTTACATATTATGATTTGTACTTGCATAATATTTTTATCTAATTGGTCACTTGTTATATTTTCTTGATTAAAAATATTTTACTAACAAATTATGAATAATGAAATGGAAATTTTAAATGTGTTTTGTTTCTTATATAAAAAAATTATAATTTTTTAATTTAAATAAAGATATGCAACTATGAAGTAATAGAGAATAACCTAAGTGAAATAACATTTAAAATATTAAAATTTACTTCATAAAGGTAAATGTAATAATATAAAAAATTATTTGACAAAAAGATTGAATAAATTAATAAAACTTTATTCATTTATAATATAATGATAAGTTTCCTAACATACAAAACATATTCACACAAAAATAAAACTTTAAAAGATTAATATATAACGTTACTTGCAACTTTTAAAGATATTTGCAAATATGCCAAAAGCTAATGTTATTAATGTATAACAAATGAAAAAAGGCTAGAGTTGATAACTTAATAAATAATAAAAGTCATAGCATCAATGCATTTTTGACAAATATATTGAAACAAATTTCAAAATTATTTAGTTATTGATAAATAATTTTTAGTATTCCTTACTTTCTTATTTTAATTCAGTTCTCTTAATTTGAAAAAATGTTTTTTGAAAGCTTATCAAAGCATTGCTGAATGGCAATTTTGAAATAATATATGTTTTTGTTCTTATATTTTCAACGTCTTCAGTAGTATATAAATTTTTTTGATTTGTTACACAAATTGCTTTAATTAAAATATTGGATATTTTACTTTATTAATAATATTTAATGGATTTATGTTTCCAAATTTTGATTGATTTAAATATTATGCAATAAAATTAACTCTTGTTTCTTCATTACTATATTTTAATTTATATTTTCTTCAATATGAAGCCTTTAATGCTCAATGCCATTGAAGACTTATGTGATAGTTTTTTTGACATTAAAATTTTTTATGCTTTGTTATTTAAAGAATTTTATTGACAAACAATAAAACAAAGTTTGTTGACAAATAATAAAATATAATAAGTACATGAATGACATGGTGAATTAAATAATGTATAGGGAGAGCTTAAATGTGTTAGATGATTTAAATATTCAATGATATAACAAAAAAATTGTTCAATTAATTTGAAACCTTATGAAAGAAGATACTTTAAATAAAACAAAAAATTAAAAAACTTTTTAAAGTTAAAAATCTTCAATTATATGCATTTCATTTCACATAAATTATATCTTTTAAAATAAAATAAATCTAACGAAAACACATGTAAAATAGTAAAAACATTTAAAATAAAAAACAATTATGCAATGTAAGTAAAAAAATAACTATGATAAAGAAAATAATCAAATGCAAAAAAATGTAGGCAAAAAATGTATGAAAAAAGTAAGAATTAATAAAATTAAAAAAAAAATTAAAATGATCCAATAATAAAATACACCTTATTTTTCAAGTTCTATAGATTAATAATAAATACACCTAATTTTTCAAATTCTATGTTTTTATGTAACAAAAAAATTGATAATGGTTTATTATATATTCTTTGACAAATCATTTGCTCAAACTTTAAATATTTTCATCAATTATGTAATAATTAGATTGTTGTAGTTTTAATGAAGATGTCATATTTTTGTTATAATATAATAACCAAATTGATGAAAGTAAAATGAATCAAGAAGCAAAGCTAAAAGCCATCTACATATTAAAAAATGTAAATATTGCAAACGTTATGAGATCACTCAATGGAACATTTTCTTTGAAATTATTTTGGCATTGTGGAAATTTGTTTAGACAATTGACATATAGAGATTGAATTTTTAAAATTTTTATTTACCTTACATATTATGATTTGTACTTGCATAATATTTTTATCTAATTGGTCACTTGTTATATTTTCTTGATTAAAAATATTTTACTAAAAAATTATGAATAATGAAATGGAAATTTTAAATGTGTTTTGTTTCTTATATAAAAAAATTATAATTTTTTAATTTAAATAAAGATATGTAACTATGAAGTAATAGAGAATAACCTAAGTGAAATAACATTTAAAATACTAAAATTTACTTCATAAAGGTAAATGTAATAATATAAAAAATTATTTGACAAAAAGATTGAATAAATTAATAAAACTTTATTCATTTATAATATAATGATAAGTTTCCTAACATACAAAACATATTCACACAAAAATAAAACTTTAAAAGATTAATATATAATGTTAGTTGCAACTTTTAAACATATTTGCAAATATGCCAAAAGCTAATGTTATTAATGTATAACAAATGAAAAAAGGCTAGAGTTGATAACTTAATAAATAATAAAAGTCATAGCATCAATGCATTTTTGACAAATATATTGAAACAAATTTCAAAATTATTTAGTTATTGATAATATTTTTTTGAAAAATTATAACAAAATAATAATTATAATAGTAAACATTATTGAATATTTACTATTAAAATATTTTTCTAAATAAGTAATAACTTTTATCCCAATATTTGTTATAAATTATTCTCGTAAAACAAAAAGTATTGGAAAAATAGGAAAAGCAAAATATTAAAGATCATAGACTAAGACATATAATTTTAACAATATGCAAAAGATAATATAATAATTTGTTAGAACAATTCAATAATTATGATTTGACCACATGAAAAGAAGTATGAAAAAAAAGAAAACTTTCTAATAAAAAAAATAACAATTAAAATTACTTGTGTAATAACACATCAATATATGATGTTTTGTATTATAATCCTCAGAAATATCTTTGTACACCTCCTTAAATTAAAACATTTATCGCAATTACTAAAACTAAAATATAAATATCGATACAAAGAATTTTTAAATTTTCAAAATTTTTTGCATAATAAAATAAACATTAATTTATTTTGTTGTCTGTCGAACTTTTTTTGGCTAAAATATTTAATTTTAGAATGAGATTTTTGTAATATATAAAAAAATTATTTTATTGAAAAAAACTTAGTAAAAAAATATGTTAAAAACTAAAAATATATATAATACGTGATATAAAGATAAAATGTAACATAAGAAAATATTTAATTATAATAATGTTATTCAGTGCATTGCATATCTTTAGATTAGAAAATAATGATATAGTCATTGATAACCATTTATCAGCTAGTTATAGTACTCGCAACATGATACACTCAAGAAAAACATGCCTAAAACATCATAAATCTATTGAATAACTAAATTTAAAATATATATATAATAAGTATAAATATATTAAAAACTAAAAAAATATCATCAATATGATTAATATTACTAAATTAAAAAATATAAACTATTTGCACAATATATGAATAATTAATGTCTTCATACTGCAAGCGTAAAACACGCACAATACAAATAAAAGATACTAAAAATTAAAACTTATACAAAAAATTATTAATATAGTAAATATTAAAAAACTAAATGTTATTATTATAAAAAATGTGCATAACCTTTAGTGATGACAAATAAATATATAAATTTAAATAAAAAAAGGAAAATAATAATGATTAAGTTCTTGAAAAAATAAAAAGAACAATAAAGTAGTGTTCTTTGTCTTATATAACCTTTAAATGTTATGTGTGATGACAAATAAGAGGAAGACTCATGAATAAGCCTATTGACTTTTCTTCTTAATGTTTAATTTATTTCTTATTATTCGTGCAAATTTTAAAAAAATATTGAATAATCAATTGATACTATAATGATTAAAGAAATAGAAATATTTTTCTCATTCTTATTTGAAATGTGATATTCATTACTTTTTAATACTCATTTATGTTTTTAAAGGTATAAAAAATAAATATTTTTTATACCTTAAATATTTGAAGGTATTGGTTATTGTAATAGATTTATCATCTTAAAATATTTTATATATTTTTTCCATATATACGTTTTTTGTTATAATGCTTATTCTATTAAATCGTTTTAATATCATGTATTGTAAATCATCTTTTTTTTTTAAATTGAAAAACATCTTTTACAATATTTGGTAAAACAGAGAACATAATCATCTCGATTTTTTATCGCTGGAATTTGACAAATAATGTTATTTTTGGTTATTTGTCACTAAAGTTATCTTTTCTTTATTTTAATTTTTTTATATATATTATCAATTTTTCAATGCTTCTAATGATACTTCAATTTTTCCTCAAAAAATATATCTTTCATTTAATAATTTTAAATATTTAATAATAACGAAGTCTAATTCCATATTTATTTATTTTTTAAGTCTTTATTTAATGGAATGTTATATAAAGTAAACATTTTTGTACTATTTAGAAAAAAATATACCCATTTTTAATATTAGAAATATAATGTCAAGAATTAACTTTATTTTTATGTTAGTATTTTTATTTGATTATCTCACAACTTTTAAAAATATTTTTACAAATGCTAAAAAAAATTTATATTATGTCTTATTCAGACAAGATATTCCAAATTTCCTTACTTTTAATAAAATTGTGCATTTAAGGAAGTGATTAACGCTTGAATTGTATGAAGTTTTAAAAATTATGTCATACTATGCAAAAAAGGTTCTCCTAACAGTACGATGATTGAAAGTAAGATAATATAAGTTCAAAAATATAACTTAGAAGGGTAAATCAACACACTTTATTTTATGTATTAAATATTTTTAATATTATAACATAAATAATACATTAAACTTTTAAAATAATTACTAAAAGGTGTTATTAGAGAACTCAGGCATTTAAAATTTTTAAATAACTTGTTAATACTTTTAATAAATGATATAGTAAGAATTAAAAAATCATAAACCAAACAACAAAGACAAATAATATACAAATGCAAAAACCACAAAAAAATACAATGATGACAAAACATTAAATTTTAAATATGTGGTATGGTGCTTGATGATAAAAAATTTAAAATAAAAAAATAATAAACATATATTTCAAAGATAGTAATAATATATAAAATTCAAAAATAATACCCTTATAAATTATATACACAACATAGCTATAGAAAGTGATATCTAAAATATCATTTTGATAAAACTCCAATGCATTAAGCAAATATAATAGTAGGATTTAAAAACATTCATTTAATGCATCAAAATTTAAGTTCTTGAAGACTCTTTCTAACTTTAAAAGTGGTCAATCCTTTCACATATATAAAAATTGCAAGACATCAAATTGTTCAACATATGATAGAGAAAAATTAAGAAAAAAATTTATGATGATATAACTTTTACTTTAATGATCGCATTATCAAATGTTTGCTAAAACATAAATGGCTTATATTTGAAAAATTAATTTTTAACTATAATTAAAAAGAAAAGAAGTATAAGTTTCATAAAGAATGTACAAAAATAATAAACAATTATGCCATAATATATTTAAAAATTTAAATAGAAAGACCCAAGACATTTACCATGTAGGAAAATATGAAACACAAAGCTTAATGTTCAGAAAAAGACAAATATTAAATACGACATATAATGAAGAAGATTTTCAATTAATTTTAGTACAAAAAATTAGGTAAAACAATTTAAAAGTCCTTATATTTTTTTAAAAAAAATTGAAATAAAAAATAACCAAAAAACAATATTACCAACGTAAAAATTATAAATACATAAGAAAACTTAAATATCATAATGAAATAATTGAATTGTTATCACAACTTAATATAAAAAATGTTTTCATGATATTGCAAGTTAAACAAAGTTAATGTTACAATAAAAAAATTCAAAATTACTAAAATGCACTAAATGATCAAGATAATGGAACACTAAAAACATTAAAAGTTAAACCTATAGCTTATTTGCAAACACATATTCTTACAATGATACTAATAAGAAATTTGTAACAAAAAGGAGAAAATTCTTAATTTATTTTAAAAAAGAAATTTTTATAACCAAAGTGCAAAAAAGTGAAATAAATAATGTTAGCCATGAATCAAAGGAAGGCCATTACTTCCACAAAAATGATTAGGCTAGACATAGATAGTATTTATGAGTCTTGTGGGGACTAATTTATACACAACAAAGTGAATGATGCCAAGGATTAGTACATGAGACGTAGTAGTAAAAAATATACTAAACGAGATTTGCATAAAGGATGCTTTGGACAATAATGCATGCGCTTGTAATAGTTGATCCTAGTAGGACAATACAGAAAGGCTAGAGGAGAGCTAAGATGACCTTTTATGGATAGTGTTTTATCATCATTCATTTCTCTTATTTATATGTTATTTATTCAAGTAATTATTCAACAACAAATTTTAATTATTGACAATTTTTTTTTCTTATGTTAGTTACATTGAACTATTATTTCTTACATCATATTTTAATGATAAAAAAATCATTATGTTGTTTATTAATTTTTTTGTTGAGTGTTTCAAATCAGGTAACTGAACATCAAGTAGTTTAATCTACTATAGAGCTCAATTAATTGATTCATTGGTAAATGAACAATTGAAAACAAGTCAATGAGTTTTGGACACATTACTTAAGAATGGCTTAACTTCAAATTTTGTAGGTAATAGATAGAACTCTTAGTGTAATAGTTTCCAATCTAGAACATGTCTTCTATATTATACTTTGGGTCATAATTATTAAACAAATCACTTAACATTTAAATGACACATAGGTTTACATTCGTCTTACTCATGGTAATGGGCATTGTTTTATGTGATCTATATATAAGTGAAAATGTCAATCTCTACCATAAAAGTAGGATGTTAATAAATGACTAAATAATAGTTAATAGTTAAAAATCTAAATTGTTAAATCAATCATAATGTTAATCTTCAAAAATCAAGAATTGAAATTATGTAAACATAAAGTCTTGTTTAATATGCATATTGATCACACAATGTCATGCCCTTTAAAATTATCATTTTTGAGTGGAACAATAGTTATGATATTTTATTTGTTGATGACACCTAAGAATTTTTAGTTAATTTGATTGAGTGAAATTTTAGATTTTATATAACTATTATTTATGCTCATGGAAGAACATATAAAACAAAGATTATCAAACCATATAAACATTATCATAGTTAGAGAAATAAATTTTTATGCGATTTATTTTTAATTTAATTTTAGAAATTTTAATTAATATGTTAAGCATGATTAAATATATTTTTGCAAAGCACAAAAATTAAGCTTTTTTATCACTAAAATGTTTATTTAAATTAATCTTTTAGGAAAAGATAAGATTCCTAACTTTCATAATTTTAAAATCCATCTTACCTTGATCACTGTTCTAAAACCTACTTCCAATAATGCAAAAAAGTAAACTAAGAAAAAAGACATTGTCATAACTAACCAAAGCAAATAGTTTCCTACGTGTTGAGTCAAGGCATGACTTCTAAACACATATGCTATAGTATCTCAACATGGAATCACTCTTGAACCCATTATATGCATATTAATCAGCAAAGGTCTCCATTGTGAACTAGAATGCAGCCAAACTTATATGTTCAATGAATTATATACCTACAAGTCAAGCCTGTATACAGCTGTCTCACAAGTAGAAAAACAATGCCGGAAAAAATTACAAATTCATTAAGCATATATCACTTAAAAAATTTGTATGCAAATGTGAACTATTTGATTATGTCGTCAGATCGAACAATCTAAAATTCATTTGCTTTTCTAAAACACGTAGATCTAAAACCAATTGTTTGAAGCCATGGTCATCATAATCAAATGTTCAAATATTCATCACCTTTTAAAAAAGGTATTAATTTCAATCTAGCCATCTAAAAATGCAATTTTCAAGATCAAATAGTTGAAGATTCACCTAAATTTCTTAAATGTGTAGAATTAAATCTACTTATCTAACTATTCATTTTTATGATACAATGGTTTACATTAAAATCAATACTTTGTTTATCATTTACCTTGATTCAATCAAATAAATTTGGGATTTAATAATCTACATTAAAATCAAGTAAGTGGCTCTCATTTACCTTGATTTAATTACACAACTTGTAATATAATGATCTAGATTTTTCAGTCGCACGGCTCACATTTTTCTTAATCTATCCCACACTTAAAAAACCCAATGATGATTGATTGTTTGCAATGGTTATTTTATGAGCACCATAGAACCACCCAACCCTGTATTTATTGTAAATGAATATTTTTAAATAGTTATTAAATTCAAGGCATTCTAGCCATAGTGGCAAATTGGGATGTTCTGCAACTTCTTTTAATCATTGATATATTTCTATAAATCGTAGGTTTTTTAACATAAAAAATTGGTGAAGGAATAAGAACTTTTAATGCTCGAAAATTTAAGTCTTAACAACTTACACTAATTATTTTTTCTATTTGTTGTGTCCATCATTCTTGGAGCTCTAACTATTCTTTCTTTCCCATTCAAGTGAAAGAAAAAAAAAATTTTATTTTGTTATATATTTCATTAAGCATAGGAATATTATATGCTTCAAATTCAAAACTATTGTTGTAATTTTTCTTTTTCTACAAGTTTCATTTCACTAAAAGATTTCTATACCCCAATTAATTTATTTCATTTTTGTGAGCATTGTTTTTTTTGAAAGTCTTATATAAATTTTCTTTGTTTTTTCATGGTGATTATTTAGGCAAGCTGTAGGTTTTAATTTTAAATGAATCATTAAATATTATTATACTTTTTTATTTCTAAATTTTTATTTTCAAGTTTTCCTTAAAATATAATTAATACTATTTTTAAAAAAATAAATGAGAATAATTTGAACCAATTCTACATAAATATTGCACTACTATTGTTTTATATTATTTAATCTAAGCATGATTGTCTAAAAAATCAATTTAGCCTTTTCTAAAACAATTTGCCCTTTTATTTCCTTATCCATGCAAACAAAGGCCCAATGAATAAGAGTTGTTTTATGCATCATTGATTGATGTAATCAATGAGCCCATTCATTATTTCACACCTAAGATTGGAGGGAATCTTGTATCCATCAAGTGTAACTATTGGATTAAAGTATAGAATTTCTATCCATGGAGCTTTCCTTTCCTTTACAATTTGAGTAACATTGCATCGAACTGTGCTATAATAGGCACCATCTTGCTTCCATGGATTATCAATGAGTAAGTGAGCTAACTACTAATTCTCAGTTAAGGTTTCACAATGGATGCTTTATGTGTATAATACCCAAATCTCATTGGATTTATTCCCAATGTGATACTCAAATTCTAATATGTTAAATAGATTATGCAATTAGCTATTGTTAAAAAAAGGTTTCATGAGAGCAATCATATTATATTTTGTTTTGAGTAGAAGAATAAACTAGCTTACATAGCTCTTATTTGTTGTACATCTTATATTACAAGCTAGGATGTTCTCAACAAAAGTCATTTGTTATGAAATTTGGGAAACTCAGGCACCTCTACAAATCCTGTACAAATTAAGATGCCTCATTAACAATTTCTAATATTTCCCTTTAAGTGCCTATTCTAAACTTGGTTGAAATCTTCCTCTTTAGATTACATTAGACTAGAATTTGTAGATCATTTAAGCTAGTCATTGCCAATATCTTAAAATGATTGCAAGTCATTTTGTTGGTAAGATTTATTGTAAGACACTAGTAAATCAAAATCTAAACATAGTTGTTTATTCTACCCTTGAAAGTTTTCTTAAAAAAATCAAATTATCAATAATCTGATTCAAAATTTCATGTTGTTCCAAGTCAATTCATCTGCAAACCTACTATTCCCTAAGTTTGTGACTTTTTATGCCCCTTCCCTATAGTGGAACAATTTGTTAATGTCTCAATATGTTTTCATACAATGTTTCTATCCCAAATGAAATTATCAAAATGTAGTGACATTTCATTTAGAATGTTTCCTAATTCAAAAATAATGGGTTAATGAGTTTATATTCATTCACATTTGTCTATGCTTATTTTTTTTTGCATATTTTAGGACATTTTATTTTTTTTACATTGAAGAAAGTTTGACCTTCGTCGTAGAACTGTATTTAATAACTAAGTTATCATATTGAATTTTTTTCCATAATCTGTTTGAATTTCAAAATTTTTTGTTATCTAGATTCAAGTAGGTAATTCCTTTCCTAGATCCATTTCAACACACATCTTATTTATGCTTGATTTAGTTACATTTATAATAGGTATTGTGACTTGTATAGGATTTTTTACTTCCAAAGCTAGGGAGTACAGAGTTACCTTATTAAAAAATTGAAGTGAAACCTTAATTAGAGCTAATGTTCAAGCAAACAACATTCACATGAAATTCATGATGCCACTTAAAAATTGTTTTCCTAAAGTCACTGATGTTTCATGTTTCGTAAAGCCAACAACTCAAAAAATCTATGAAATGTAATTAGTAGATGTTAGTTAACCATAAATGATACCTTTTACTCACAAAAAATTTTAATTTTCTTAAATGCCACTAGCATTGTCTCCATATTTGGAAATATGTGTTAAAAGTTCCTCACCAATTCAAGCCTAAATAATGTGTCAATTTCTTCAATTTCTTCTTTAATGAAAATAATTTTTGGTTGACCATTGAAGGTTCCCTTTGGTTTATATGAAGAAGTGAAAGGTTAGCTACCCTGATAACAACCTCAACAAATGAATGGTTGAGGGAGGTAAGGACTTCTAAACAAGTAGAAAAGACTTGCTGGCCAGTTGGCTCAAGATAACTAAAATATGGTTGGGTGTATGAACTCACCTTCAGGTGTCCCAACGACACTAGTCTAACTACAATTAAGATTATTAACTGAAACTATCACTATGTAACCATCACAACCATTGACCATTTAATTTTTGGTTATTTACTATTGTTGCTTAGTATTCAATAAAATCATAAACAAAGATTATTTAAGATATGCAATATTAAGTAGTAATTATTTAACAATGAAATAATAGTGTGCATCACAATTTAACATTATTTTCCACTATAAAAAGGACAATAATCATCCCTTCTTATATGACAACTTGTCATGAGAAGATACACTAATTATTGCATGTTTTGAATTCCATAACTAATCTGTGTACAACAATTTCTTGAAATATAAAAATTTAATATTATGTTAAATACAAGTGATTCAAGATTAATAGCAATTCAAAAATAATACTCAACATATATATATAAGGATAGAATTCTAGTTCATTGACATTCCATATAGTCTAACTTTTCTTTTAAAACTAGTCATACATTAATCACTACGTAGATTGAAATATTAAAGAATCCACCTCTAAGATCTATTTTATAAAATATGGTCGCTCTAACAATTTGATCTAACAAATAATCAAGTGTAGGAATTGGAAACTTATAGTTAATCATTATTGTGTTAATGGCATAACTATATATGCACATGGACTAAGTTTCATCACTTTTTAGAGCAAAACAATTGAGGAGATGACATGCTCTAACACATTTCTTAACAAATTCGCTTTGAAAGAATTCATTTACTTATCAAGTATGTTCTATATGAGCAAATAAATTTAAACAATAATTTAGTAAATTTTGTAGTTAGGTGTAAAAAACTAGATCAATAATATGATTGATATGTCTTAATAAACGGAATGTTTAGCAAGTCATCAAGAAAAACTTCAAAAATTCTTTTAACAATGGTTTGACTATGGGTGGTGGGGTGGATATACTAATAAGGATTTTTTTGATTGCCATAAACTAGAGAACTTCACCATTGGTTATATCCCTCACAATCTTGATTAGTGTAATGACAACTTAGTTATTCTTTTCTTTTGTCTTTTTCTTTTCTGGCATTTAGGGTAGAAATTCTATTTGTGAGAAGTCAAACATATAACATGATCTTTGCTTCTTATAAAACATTATCATATTAGCTCTTTCATTTATGGTAGCATCTTAATCAATAACAAAGGTCTTTGTAAAATAAGGCCAACTATATACATTGTGATAACATTACATCATAATTTGTCAAAATATTGACCAAAGTTTTAAAGAATAGAACACATTTTTGTCTATAAAATTTGATATTTTGTTGATCCAAAATATTGTGCATGGCTGGAAATAGTCTACATTTGGTGAGCCTACTTTTTGGGAGCATTATATGATATGGCAATGACACAACTATCACTATGTAATACATTTGCAACTTTACTCTCCACTCCTATCTTATGTTTTAAAACAAAATTAAATTCCTGCAAATATTAAAACCATTTATTATTTTAATGAATTAAATTCATTTGACCAAAATAAAGAATACAATAAGTTGAATCTTTTTCAATTAAAGCACTTCATGATCAAAATGAAGAACAAATTCTTGTGTTAATAGATAGTGTTTTCAATATCTTAGTGATTAAACTATCAAATAATGTTAATTTTCTTGGAACTCTATCAATGCTTAATCCTCAAGCATAAGTGACTTCAAAAGAGTTGAAAAATCTTGTAATCTGAGGACTAGTATTTCGTCATAATTTCCTTTGATTTTGGTATGTCTACTTCCACCACTTTACATAAGTTAAACTAAACCTTTTCAATATAATCCAAAATTATGGCTATAATCAGGTTAAGTCCTTGAATGTTCCAGAGATAAAAAGTGGGAATGCTATGAAAACTAAGAACTTAATGTACATTAGTTCGAGTTGGCCACTCAAAAATGGTTTTTATCTATTTAGTATTAGTAATTAGTCATTCTTTTGGAATTATAAAACTTTTGAATGACATTCTTTGAATGAAAACTAACACTTCTAATGGATAGGAAATAAATGTTGCTCATGTAATGTAGTGCATACTTGTTTAAGATGTCCTAGTAATTCAAGTATGCTATGGCTATAAACTAATATATAATTAAAATAGATAACTACAAAATGACCTAGATAAGGACACAAACCTAAGCCATGAGTCTCATAAATGACTTGGTGCATTCGACAATGTTAATGGCATCATAACCATTCATATAGTCTATCTTTTGTTTTAAAAGTAGTCTTATATTCATCACTAGGTAGATTCTAAAGAAATAATGTCCACTTCCAATATTTATTTTAGAAAATATGGTGGCTCCAACTATTTGAACTAACAAATTATCATGCATTGGAATTCAAAACCTATACTTAATCATTATTTTGACAATGACATGACTATCTATGCACATGCAAAAAGTTTCATCATTTTTTGTAGCAAAAAATGTGGGTGTAGCACATGCTCTAATAATATTCTTAATACATCCCTTTTGAGTGACCTCTTTTACTTATCAAGTAAGTTCTTCATGAGCCAATAGATTTAATCATTAATTTAGTAAAGGAATGCATCACCTTTGTGTTTATGAAAATTGATATTTTGTCGATCAAAGAAATTATGTACGGGAGGAGATGGTCTATGAATGTTTAAACTATCTTTTTGGCAGCATTCTCTCATATGATTTTGAGACAACTATTATTATCTATAACAATCTTAATAAGTTGGTCTTTAATTCTAATGAAATTATAGATGATTTTAGTTCATTACCAATCTTTAATTATTCTCAGTGTAATCAAAATGCATCTCATAATGCTTATGGTGGTATAATATATTAAAATTTTAAATTTAGTTCTTGTAAGTTTACTTCGGCAACCTGATCTGATTATACGACCTCCTCTTTCTTAAGTTTATATCTTTCATACTTTTCTTTTATACATTTATGTGGAAGACTCTTTTAAGAAACTTGGTTATGACATACTCTTTCTTATGTCAATGATAATTTGTTTATAGAGTAGAAGTAGTAGAATTAGTTGAAGTAGTGGTGTGCACTTTAGTGTAGGAAGTAGTCATAGGAATCTAACTCTTATAGGTAATTGGTATTCCAAATCATAGGCCACTTCATATGCCTTTTCTAAACTGCTAATATTTCTCAACTATAGGCCAATTGAATAGTCTCTTTATGCCTAACTCAAAATAAAAATAATGTTACTTGGTTTAGCCCCTAAGAACCCCATTAGAGCATATAATCCTCAAATTTGGTGATGTATTTGTTAAAAATCATTGAATTTGAGGATAAACATTACCAATTATGCAAAATTTGACTTAAATAAGAAGTAAGTAAAAATTTATCTTGCAGGCAAACATTTAGTTCTTCTCACGATCAGTGTATTGCTCACTTCTTATTAGAAAATTATCTTTTTAACGTGTGAACAAATAATTTGGCATGTGATACAAGCCTATGTTTTTATAAATTAGTATGTTTTATGCCTACTAAGATCATACCATTCAAAAACATTCTCCATTCTCATTTCTCCAATTTGATATACTCACGAATCTAAACTTTCATCAAACGTTGCAACTTTTATTTTAACCATGTTAGCCTAGTGATCATTACCCCTACGATGTCTACTATCATGGGTATGTGGTGTAGCTTGTCACCTAGGTAGATATTCAATTTGGTTAGGTTTATTTTTGGATGACATTTTCTCTTCTTTAGAGTCACTTGTCATAGAACAACTGAACCTAAGTGTTTCACCACATCTATTTTCATTACATTGTTCCAATAAATCTATGGATGTTACTAAGGTTGCCCTTATGTAAAACATACAAATTGGTCCTTAATGATAAGACATTTTCATGCATAAATTTTATTAGTTTAAATATTAAGAAGAGTTTGTGATAATGCAAGCATAAGCATATATGATGTACAAACTAAAACTATTTTTGATCAAATAATTTAATTAATAAAAAAGCATTAGAAATTTTTTTATTCTTGAAATCAAAATTTTTATGTTTAAGAATCATATTTTCTAAATTCAAATAACTGAAAATTGATTCAAGTTTTAATGGAATATTGTCATAGAAATTCTTTTTTTCTTGTAATTCACTAGTGAAGAAATCGTGAAATAATCAATACTTATTAACGATTCATATTTTCTTAAGTTAATCATATATCACATCAAAATCATTAATGATTTTCTTATGCAATGTACAATATTGATTTACAAAAAATATTGTTTCGATTTTGTTCTTCAAATTTGTCATTCATTTAATCAATGGAGGAACCAGATTCATCATAAAATAAAATATTTAAATTAACATTGACACATGAAGAACATTTACCTCAATAATGAGCTATTATGCAATTACGCTCCATATTATTTTTGGGGCTCCTCTTTGTCTTCCTTTTCTTCTCTTTCATCTTTTTCCTTTTCTTTGTTTTACCTTTTGCTTTATTTACATATTACCTGTCTAACACACACATAGCCTTAAAGAAAATGTTTGCATTAACATTTTAGTACAAATTGGTTATGATATAGCACAAAATAAATATTATACCTTTTGAATAAAGTTATTTACTTACAATCATAAGAAATATTCATAATAATGTTATGAATTATTCAAATAATTTCCTCATCCTTAAATCAACATTTTGGGCAAAATAGTTGTGAAGGATTTGGCCTAAATGAAAATTATTGACTCATTAATGTTGGGGTGTACTTGGCATGCTCCCAAATGGGATTTTGCAAATTTAAAAAAATATTGTAGTTATACTATAGAGGATCTACTTTATGACGTTAAGCTTATGCAATAGAGAACTTCTCTAATCAACATAACAATCTACCTTGATACAACTGGTTCACTATTCCATGTAACTAGAGGAGGAGAGTTGGTATTAATCAATTTTTTTAATAATCCAAAATCTTGCTAAATCTTTATTTTTAGCATTTTTATTCATAAAAATAAAATATGAAGAAAAGTGTAATATAGTAAATCAATAAAAAGTTTTAAGATATTCAACCATTAGACCATATTGAACTTCCACCTTGCATAATTCTATAACCTGGACTATATAATCACTCCTTCTCTTAACATGAGTGGTGCCAGAAGGCTCTGGATCGACATTCTTTTATCAAAAAAATGTATTCCCAATCCTCTAACAAAAAGAATACAAGTAGTATTTACCTCAATAATGCACTTTACTCCAAGCCTTGGAGTAAATTCTTCTAATTTCTACTAACAAAAGGCCTTACTTTTGAGCTAAATGTTGTGGCACTGTAATGCCTCATTGTAAGGTTACTAGTCATCCACTCATTAGAAAGTCTTTTGTTAGGATCATTCCTTACTCATAAATAGAGCCAATGGATATTTTAAGAATGTAGTCACAACAAAATTCAGAAAACATTAACCCTAATTTAATTTCATAGATATGCAATAAATATCAATAAGAAATGAAGATTAGAAGTTACAACGAAAATCATGAGGCTTTTATGATCTTGAAGGTATGAAAGTGCTTTGTTTTGGTAATAGAGGAATGCACTTCAACATAATGCAAAAATAATATTTCAATTTAAGTTCCATCGAAGACCACCCATTAAATGCAATAATTCTAAATGATTGAAAATTATTGAAATCCATCA
This sequence comes from Vanilla planifolia, assembly GCA_023846275.1. Taxonomy (NCBI): domain Eukaryota; kingdom Viridiplantae; phylum Streptophyta; class Magnoliopsida; order Asparagales; family Orchidaceae; genus Vanilla; species Vanilla planifolia. The sequence goes on from JAIUJO010000292.1 coordinate 509,296, forward strand.
TACTTTTCTTAACCATAGTGTGGGAGAAAAATGAGGCCAATTTATTGGAATCTTAATACTCAAAATTTCATCCAAAATGGTTGTATGAAAATTAAGTAAAACTTCCTTTTCCCTCACAATACATCAAAATTTTCATAGATTTCTTGTCGTAAACATATTGTTTACACAACATATGCATACCTTACATCACTAAGACTTTTTGCACATGAATTACCATATAGAAGCTACATCTAGAAGAGTATTCAACTATCTAGTTCCACTCATTGATGAGAACACACATCACATATCTCCTATGCAAGTTGGCATTGTGAATTGCACTACTAAGTAATACTACTCACTAGCACAATCCTTTCCTAAATAAATGACTCTATCGAAATATTATATGCAAGTATAGAAGGCCATGAAATTTTTATTTTTGATACTGAATGTTGTGTATCTTACCAATAATGTATATTTCATAACATTATCATAACAAATGTTTGCAATAGACTTTATCTTATGCATAATTGTAAATTATCATTTTAACTTAATTTTAGTCAATTCAAACAAGTGTTAAAATCAACTAGATGAAGCTTAACATGTGATGTATATGTACTATAACATATTAATGTTTTTTAAACTCAACTACACAAGTGATGCATAAGTCAAGTCGAGTGAAGCTACGGTAAGTATGGTATGATCTTAACATGAATCTTTTATATAACAAAATTACCTTATTTGTTAAAATGGGCTAATTATTTTCCAATAACTTCACAAATGACATGAAGAATAACAATGATATTAATAAGTTTGTTATGCAATCCATGAATAAGGATAGTTAACAATATAATTTATCAATTTAGGACTATCATATAAAAATTTATCTAGTGTTGACACATACGTTCAACTATTATTTTCATCTTATTTCATGCACAAAAGATTCTTATGATTTACATTGGTATGCATTTGTAAGCTCTTACCTTTTAAATGATAAGCATTAATACAATGTCTACTTTTGAGCCACCATTAGGCCTCATGGGATTCTTTGATACCATCTTTTAGTTTAAGGCCCTTATGATACTTTTTGTAAGGTCTGGAATTCAACTCACTAGATGTCATATAACTAAACACATGATGGGGTGAATTTTTAATTATTAGAATATTGAATTATTAGAATTTTAAAATACTTTGGTATAGAATAGTAATGGATCCCAAACATTACATGGAATGGTTACAATAGTTGAGGAATCATAAAATAAGAAAGATAAATATCTATTAAAGAGATGTGTTGGTCAAATATGACATGGTTGACCCCACAAAACTATGGACTTTATTGACCCTTAAATTGCCAAGCTTAAGGCTATCAGTACTTATCTACTCCTTCATAAGTGGAGAGAGTTTTGTAATTGCTATTTACATAAGTTAAAAAATAAAACCCTCTCCACATTTTCATGAACCCAAACATTACCATCATTACCTTTTTCTTAAAAGAACTCAACCCTCATTTCTTCATTATGCTTTCAAACAAAACAAAAAAAAGCTAGACATTAAGCCCTAAGAGTGTTCTTCCTTTCCTAAAAAAACCACTAGAGTGCGACTTCCTTTCTCTTAATCCATGTTACAAGCAAATAAAGAGCACAATAATTATAATACTAAAAAAGCAAAAATAATAAAATTCGAGGTACCCTTTTTGAGATATAAAATAATTAGCCATAACATAATGGATATATCATTATCACCAAAGAATATTTTCAAATTATTTTCTGTAGAATGTTGTGTTATAGCTCTTTTAAGATCTTCCAAAATGCACATCTAAACTTGTGCATGAAAAATGATTAAGTGAAGTGCTACTGAAGTCTAGAAAAAAATGTAGTATGCTATGAAAAGCACTTTATACTTTTTCAAATTAACAATTGAAATAAAAATTTCATGTTGAGTATCAATATATATATATATATTGTCTTTTACACATAAGTAGTATTTGTTGTCGTAGAAAGTATACAAGTTTAGCCTTGGAATCAAATTGTTATCCTTATGTTTCCTTACTGTTTACTTCAATGCTTTAGTGCAATGTGATAATTTCTAAACAAATTGCTAAGCTAAACATATACCTACTTGTAAGTTCATTAACTTTATCAAATTATTCACTCCCTTCAACTTTTATTTTCTTAGTTCAACAAACAATAAATTTTACTCTCTAATTAGCTTTGATAGAAACCTTGTTTTCACTCATGTTTTATTCTTATTCATTAAATTATTTGACCCACATTAAAAAATGCCATCATATTGAACATGAAATTTCTATGAAATGGTTTTATGGTCATCACATTAAATGTCAAGTTGATGATAAACTTTTTTCTTTCTATTGGATATTAACCTTTAATGATCTATGATGCACTAGACTGAACATCACATGACTAATCAAGTTTTTTAATGGACCATCAACAAATCTACATCCAAGAATTTGACTATTGTCGTTGATTCTAATATAACTAGGTGGTTGATTACCCATAAAAAAATTAGATTAGGTAGCTAATTAGATCACCAAAAGGATAATGCAATTGAGATTCTTTTAGTAATATTTATTTAGAAAAAATAATTTTGTATTAATTCCATTTTATAGAAATTTTCTTAACAAAGTCATTAATTTTTTACGATGAAATATATTCGCAAATATTTAAATATTTTTTTCATTTGAAGGTTAATATTTGTGTATCCAAATTCAAGATTTTTAACTGTAGGCTTTTCATTATTCCTAGAATTTAAAGCTTTCACATCAAGAAAGGAAATAGGTTTTTATTAAATTCACTTAATGCTTAAAATGAATTGTAAGTGAATGCTTGAAATAAGGTGCAATTATAGTTCCTCATGAATCTTTAGTAAAAAATAATTTTTCTATTACATAAGTTCTCACTAACACAAATAATTCCTTCAATAAAAACTCATGTTATGCACTGGGATCTTAAAAAAGTGTCACATCCTCGAGCTTATTCTATATCATTTGTACCACTTTTGTAAGTTGTACTCTAGCATTAGTTGATGCCATAGGATAAGAATAATCACTTATAACTTTCTAGTTTTCTAAATAAAACTTCATTCACTAAATATACCATTAAATCAAAAAAAGAAGCTACTTTAATAGTTTGGTGTAGTCAAAATCATATTTAGCATTTAGAGCACATGGTGTGGAGGATACCAAAATTTTGATGATTCTATATCTAAATGTGAGAAAATATTACAAAATAAAATTATCCATAATAGCATAATGCTCTCTTAATAAATACATGTAACACTTATTGATGCATATAAGACTTAATAGGGGAGAGTGAAATCACTTTGAAAATTTTTCAAAATTCACAGATTAAAAAAACTGTTTTTGAATTATTGTCAATAATATCACAAAAAATAAATAATATGTCAAATGAAAGAAGAAAAAAATTGTTTAATTTGTTTTGGTGGTTACCAAATCAGAGAACCTCTACAACTAATTCAATTAGGCCTAGCTCACCAAAACCTTTCTATCCTTTGTCATAGTTACTAAAGAAGCCATCACATCATCTAACATAACTTTGGAATTTAGGCACAACCTCCTCCCTTGAGATGTGTTTGGGCTTGAACACTATTATTTTTATGAGATATTTGTATTGATCAAAGTAAAACCTCATGTAAGTTGATATGATAAAGTCATTTTTAGCTCATAAAAAAAGGAGAAGTGCTAAGGTTCAAGCAACATATTCAAACCAAGGCTTACCAAAGAATATTATAGGTTTAGAATTTTAAATCTTAGAAACATTAGCTAAGTAAAATATTTTGTAAAGACTAAAGACTTGCACAGATCTTTAACATTAGGGATGACAACCTAAAGAAAAAATAGTTATAAGAACCCACACCATGGACACATTAGTCGTGAAGCGGCATGGTAAAGATATAAGTGATGTTCTTAGAAAGCCAAACAAAAAAATCAATCATTCAATTGGATAAACTATAAAGTTGGACTTAGTTAATAATTAGCCTAAAATATGAAATAAAGTGATTAAAAAATTTCTTAGTCGTTTGATACTTTTGTAAATGCTAGATAATGAGTTAGGATCTTTTATTTTTGAACCACTCGTTATCCTTCCTGGGGCACCCATAAAAAAACATTATTGGATATTAGACAAGGCACAGTGTTATTAATCCAGATTAAAGATAACATGTTGTTACTTCATTCAAATTATAATACTTAAGACATGGTTGAGATGACTAAATGGCTGGCATGGCTAAGGGCAATGGTTACAAATGTTCATGATAATAGTGATTGATTATGATGGATAGTTATGAAAATTAATCCAAAACTCTAATTTAAGTTTCTTTAAATACATTTTAAAACAAATTTTGTATTGATAGAATTATAGGACATCTACAAGGATGTCTCATACTAAATTTAAAGATAAAAAATCTAAAAATTTATAAATTGCTATTCAACTAACATAAAGTAAATGTAGATATAAATAACTATACAAATGAAGGAAAACAAAACTAAAACATTCGACAAATAATAGTTAGCTATAATTGACACAGTAATGACAATGATAATAAAGATTAATAAGAAAAAAGAGGTAAATATTGGCACTATTTTAAGTCTAAATAAGAGTAATACATCTAAAAGTTGAACCTTTACATGAAGTATGGGTTGCTACTACATCACACTCCCTTGTTTGGAAAGAGCTTAACCCTATAGAGCTATGGTGAAATCTTCGATACTCCTTTACCATCTCGTTGTTAGGTAATGAAGCTTCTACCCAATAATCGAAGAATCATTAAATGTGGGATGCTCTCACCAATGAACCAAAAATCTTCATTGTGCATGATTCTATGTTAAAATTGTCTGATTATCTATGATTTGCTCGCTTTTCTATCAAGTTGCTATATGCGACTAATTGTATTGGTTGGATAGGCTCATTTATCTATAATATTGAAGGATCAAAATGTTGTACCCTTTGATGTGATAATTACAAAACCAAGCTATTTATTACTGAAGTTTTTTTTTAAGTGAAATTGTTAATAATTAATTAAATCAAGCCATGTATTTTACATGTCTAAAATAATGGTCTCTAAGGGCTTTGAGGTCATGGCATACTTCAAGGAATTTTTGAGACATGCGCAAGATTTGTTATAATTAAATTTTTTTTTATTTCTCTTGAATTTGATATGTCAAAACCTTGAGATTATGAGGCACACTAGTAGTATTAACATTTAAAAATATTATAAAATTATTTAATAATGAATTTTCATTTTTGGGCCAAGCATATTTGACAAAATGTATAGACATGGGTATTTGATTTTTTTAATATTATTATGGAATCGTTTTTTCCGAATTTCTTTTCATAGCCACTTAATTAACTTATAATACTATAAGAATATAAAATTATTTTTATACACTTATATTCAAATTTGTGGCTAAAAAATTCGTCAAAAATACCCTAAAACAGCAAAAGTCTCGAGAAAAAGCACTGTAGCATGGGCGGGTCGACCCGGCGTCAAAACAGCCCGTCCAGGCCTTTTAGAAATTAAAAAGTAGAAAAATAAAAATTTGGTGGACCCGAAAGGGGCGAGCAAAGCCCGCCCAAAGACTGCCGAGAGCAGCTCGGCTAGCGCTGGTCAACGGTCAACGGAGCAGTGCCTGGCTAAGCCAAGCCTGCCGAGAGGAGCTTGGCTAAGTCTAACTTCAATGCGGTCTACGGTCAAAGAACAGTGCATGGCTAAGTCAACCTGAACCGGGTGATGAAATCCCGGTCAAGGAAGGGGGGAGCCAGGCCCAAAGTGGCTCGCAGGTTAAACGGCTCAAATTTATTATAAAGCGGTGTGCCAAATTTCATTTTGTAGTGTGGGACTAAAAATCCCACCTTATAACTTCGGCAGGATCCAAAGGCGCAGATCAAGCCTGCCCAGATCCAACGGGCGAGAGTAATTTCGAACGGCTGTTTAATCAGCGCCGTTCGTTCAACGCGTGGGATCCAATGGTTCAGATCAAGTCCGCCCGGATCAGACGGTCTAGAGATGATCAAGCCGAGAAGTCCATCCAGCCGTCCATTCTTGAAGTGGGATCGGACGGCTGCTGCTCTTCTTCTTCCTTTCTGGGCTTCCGGCAACGGCTATTTTCCGGTTTCTTTTTTACCGTTTTTCTAGCCGTTTGGAATTGCTTTTTGGTGGACTATATATATAGGACATTTTACAATTTATAGGATTGATGAATCCACTTACAAAAATCTTCAAAAACTAAGGAAAAAGGCCAAAACCGAGAGCAACAATTGGCATACTTGTGGGAGCTACGGGCTCAACCTTCTTCTCAAATTTCAACAGCTTTCTTCCACATTTCGTTGCATCATTCGGTAACATTTAGTTGTGCCACTTTGCTTTGAGAAATTAAAGGTGTAGGATTTTTGTATGCATTGCTATTGTAAAAATTGTATGCGTTATTGTAGCCGGATTTGTTCGGATTTTTGGTGTCTCGTTGGAGCACCGGTTGTACTTGGTTTACCCCTACCGGCTTCGGCAAAAGGGAGTGGTTAGTGGAAGCCTGATCGGGTTGATCGGTGGTGGATGTAGGCACGGGTTTGGCCAAACCACCTAAAATCTGTCTTTTTTTTTGCTTGTCTTATTATTGCATTTTTCGTTTTTATTTCACAATTTATTTACAAACGTTTTTAATTGAAAGAATTTTGAAAATCTAAATTTTAGTGAAAAGCACAATTCACCCCTCCCCTCTTGTGCGTTGTTCTCACACGATTTACATCAAGTGGTATCAGAGAGAGGTTTTGTCAAGAGAAAGAAATTTCTAAGAAAAGATCCTCATGGCTCTTCCATGTGTTGAGGACAATGCTATCTTGTCTGAGGGAGCATCGTCACACCGTCCACCCTTGTTCAAGGGTGAATTTTATCTTTATTGGAAAAATAGGATGCGTTTATTTTTAGAATCCGTTGATTTAGAAATTTGGGACATTGTTGAAAATTCATTTGATTTTCCAATTAAAATGGTCAATGGCGAAAAAGTGAGAAAACCACTTGGTGAACTCACTCCCGAGGAGAAACATAAAGTCCAACTTAACTCTCGGGCCATGAACATTTTGTGTTGTGGGTTAGGTGCTTCGGAATATAACCGAATTATGAATTTGAAAACAGCGCATGAGATTTGGTCAAAATTAGAAGTTACCTATGAAGGAACTTCTCAAGTTAAAGAGACCAAAATCAATATGCTTGTTCATGAATATGAGTTATTTCGCATGAATTCGGATGAGACTATTAAGTCTATGTTTACTAGATTTACAAATATTGTTAATGGTCTATCTAACCTTGGCAAGGAGTTTTCTACTGGTGAACAGGTGAGGAAGATTCTATGAGTCCTTCCTCAACAATATGATCCACTTGTGACAGCCTTGAAAGCAGCAAAGAATATTTCAGCTATGTCACTAGATGAACTATTGGGTGAGCTATTAACAAATGAAATTGAGCTTGCAAGAAGAAAGAATGAAGAGCATGCGGTAGAAAAAGAAAAGAAAAAGAAGAAGGAAGAGACAATTGCTTTTGTAGCCGATTCCTCCACAGATTCAGATGTATCAATCTCAAGTGAGGTAGCACTTATTTCTAAAAGCTTATCTTGTTTATATAACAAAAGAAATACAGGAAAAAGATTTGAGAAGAATAAAAGGCAAAGGGGCAAAGTTCTTTCCCATGAAGAAACAATTTGTTATGAATGCAAATTGCCTGGGCATACTAGGCCAAATTGCCCTCACTACAAAGAGAGAGTAGAAAAATATCAAAACCAAAAGAAGAAGAAGAAGGCTATGAAGATCTCATGGGATGATTCAGATAGCTCCTTTTCTAGTAATGAAGACAAGAAGGAGAGCTTGATTTGTCTTATGGCAAAGGACAACATTCAAGAAGCAATATCAGATGATGAAGTATGTTCCTATTCCTCCTCTTCTTCATCTTCTTGTATTGAAAATTATGAAGAGAAATACATAGCCATTTGTACCAAATATAAAAAATTAGCATCTAAGTATCTTAAATTAAAAGAAGAGCATGAAAATTATTTAGGTTTGTGTGAACATTTGAATGAAGTGAATGTCAATTATTTGCTAGAAATTAAGAAAGAAAGAGATGAGAAGGCTTCTTTTATTGTCAAAAATACATGCTTAGTTAGGGAATTAAATAATTTGAAAAGTTTGCATGCTCATTGTAGGATTTCTTTTCAAAAAATAAATTATGCAAGAACCACTACCTCCTCTTATGCACAAAATGCTATTTGTAATTATTGCATGAAGTTTGGACATATTTCTTCTTATTGTAAATTTAGAAATTCTATAAATAACAAATCTTCTAGTTTTGTTTGGGTTAGAAAGAGTAGCTTACATAATGATCAAATTAAGACAAGTGGACCCAAAAGGGTTTGGGTCCCTAAATGTAACGTTTAATTGTGTGGTGTAGGCATGCTTTCCTTCAAGGACTGGGGAAGGCATGTGGTACTTGGATAGTGGATGCTCAAGACACATGACTGGAGATGCATCTTTATTCATCCACTTGAAGAGCTATGATGGTGCTGAAGTTACTCTTGGTGACAACTCCAAGAAGAAAGTGATTGGAATTGGAACTGTGGGCAACTCACATACATCCATAAGAAAGGTCCTTCTTGTACAAGATTTAAGGTACAATCTTCTTAGTATTAGCCAATTATGTGATTCGAATTTTACAGTTTTATTTAATAAACATGAATGCATCATTAGCAAGGATAATCTTCCTCTTGTTATAGGATGTAGAAAAGATAACACTTATGTTTTATTTTTACACATGGTCAAGAATAGTGGACTTGAGTGTCTTACTTCACAAGACAGAAATTCTACTTTATGGCATAGAAGATTTTGTCACTTAGGAAAGTCATCTTTTAAAAAAATCATGAAGTTTGATGTGGTTAGAGGTCTACCAAATCTTAGTCAGTTAAGTGATCATTTATGTGGCCCATGCCAATTAGGAAAACAAACAAAGGAAAGTTTTAAGCCTCTTAAGGACATCACTACTTGTAAACCTTTAGAACTTGTTCACTTAGACTTATTTGGTCCTATTCATCCAGAAAGTCTAGGTGGAAGCAAGTATGGGTTAGTAATTGTAGATGATTTTACTAGATTTACTTGGGTTCTTTTTGTTAGAAAGAAGAGTGAAGTATTTGAAAAATTCGTAAGTCTTATTACAAGAATTGAAAAAGAACATGAAGTTAGGTTAATCTCTATTAGGAGTGATAATGGAGGAGAATTTAAGAATGAATTATTTGATGAATATTGTGTTAAAAATGGAGTGTTTCATACTTTTTCTTCACCTAGGACTCCTCAACAAAATGGCGTAGTTGAGAGAAAGAATAGGACCTTGCTTGATGCCGCAAGGTGCATGCTAAACGAGTATAGTGTTCCCAAATATTTTTGGGCTGAAGCAGTTAACACTGCCTGTTATATATTTAATCGAGTCATATGTAGACCTTTGTTAGAAATTTCTCCTTTTGAGTTGATTTATGGCAAGAAGCCCAAGGTAGCTCATTTTCATGTGTTTGGATGTAAATGTTTCATTTTAAATAATGGAAAAAGAGACCTTGATAAGTTTGATGCCAAGTCTGATGAAAGGATTTTTCTAGGATATTCATTTTCTAGTAGAGCATTTAGAGTATACAACAAGAGAACACTAGTTGTTGAAGAGACAATTCATGTTAAGTTTGATGAATCTCTTAGTGAGGCATCTCATAGTCATCATCAAATAGATCTACTTGATGAATTTGAGGACTTATGTCTTGAAGAAGATAAATTGGATGATATAGCTAAGGTTGAAGAACCAATAAAAGATGATAGTGAGATTGAGAAGCAATTGAGATATTCTAAGGATCATCCTAGTGAATTGATTATTGGAGATTTAAAAGAGAATATTAGAACTAGAAGTTCATTTAATCATGCAGCATTCGTGTCAAATGTTGAACCAAGTTCTGTAGAAAATGCATTTGAAGATGAGTCTTGGATTGCTGCAATGAATGATGAGTTAGTACAATTTGAGAGAAATCAAGTATGGGATCTTGTACCAAGGCCAAATGAAAAAACAATCATTGGTACAAAATGGGTTTTCAAAAAAAAGGTAGATGAGAATGGTGAAGTTATTAGAAATAAAGCTTGGTTAGTAGCAAAAGGCTATTGTCAGATAGAAGGAGTAGATGTGGATGAGACATTTGCTCCTGTGGCAAGACTTGAAGCTATTAGACTTTTACTTGCTTATGCATGTCACAAAGGGTTTAAATTATACCAAATGGATGTTAAGAGTGCATTTTTGAATGGATATATAAATGAAGAGGTTTATGTTGAGCAACCTCCTGTATTTAAGATACATGATAAGTTAGATCATGTATACAAACTTAAGAAAGCTCTTTATGGATTGAAACAAGCTCCAAGAGCATGGTATTAAAGATTGTGTATTTTTTTTACTTCAAATGGATTTCATAGGGGTAAGATAGATAATACCTTATTTGTACAGAATTCAACTGAAGGTCAACTAGTATGTCAAGTGTATGTAGATGATATAATATTTGGAGCTTCTAATGTAGAGATGTGCATGAAATTTGCAGATTTAATGAAGAATGAGTTTGAAATGAGTATGATGGAGAATTAATCTTCTTCCTTGGACTTCAAGTAAAGCAAACAAGTGAAGGAATTTTTATTTCTCAAACCAAATACTTGATTGGTTTGCTTAAGAAATTTGGTTTTGAAAGCATGAAGTCAAGAAAAACTCCTATTAGCACAAGTACTATCATAAGTAAAGATGAAACTGGGAAGTCCATTGACACAAAACTATTTAAAGGAATGATTGGATCATTACTATATCTTATAGCGAGTAGACCTGATATTGTGTTTAGTGTAGGTTTATGTGCAAGATTTCAAGCAAATCCTAAGGAATCACACCTACAAGCAATCAAGCATATCTTTAAGTATCTTATAGGTACTAAGACTCTAGGCTTATGGTACCCTAGATGTGAGTCTGGATTTGATTTAATAGCCTACACAGATGCTGACTTTGCTGGCAGCAAGACTGATAGGAAGAGTACCTCTGGCATGTGTCAATTGATTGGTGGTTCACTAATTTCTTGGGCCAGTAGAAAAAAAAATTGTGTGGCATTATCAACAACAGAGGCAGAGTACATTGCTGCAGGTAGTTGTGTTGCTCAAGTACTATGGATTAAACAACAACTTTTAGATTACGGCTTAGAATTTAGTCAGATTCCAATTTTCTGTGACAATTCAAGTGCAATTTGTCTATCAAAGGATCCGGTTCAACATTCAAGAACCAAACATATAGAGCTTAGATATCATTTTATTAGAGAGCATGTGCAGAAGAAAGAAATTCAACTGTCATTTGTCCCATCTTCCGCTCAAATGGCTGATATTTTTACCAAACCATTGCCTACGGATGTGTTTCATAGACTTCGTTTGAGTTTAGGTGTCATTAACCCCTTTGAGTGATTACAAAAAGGGGGAGAGTGATGTGCTAGGATTCAGAGGGAGTATAGGCTAAGATTCAGGGGGAGCTATATTATAATCCATGATTGTTATTTATTGTTACTTTAATGCTTCGTCTTTTTATTTACTTTAATGCTTCGTCTTTTTATTTGTTTTTGAGCTTTGGTTTTGTAATCATCAAGGGGGAGATTGTTGTACCCTTTGATGTGATAATTACAAAACCAAGCTATTTATTACTGAAGTTTTTTTTTAAGTAAAATTGTTAATAATTAATTAAATCAAGCCATGTATTTTAGATATCTAAAATAATGGTCTCTAAGGGCTTTGAGGTCATGGCATACTTCAAGGAATTTTTGAGACATGCACAAGATTTTTTATAATTAAATTTCTTTTTATTTCTCTTGAATTTGATATGTCAAAACCTTGAGATTATGAGGCACACTAGTAGTATTAAATTTAAAAATATTATAATATTATTTAATAATGAATTTTCATTTTTGGGCCAAGCATATTTGACAAAATGTATAGACATGGGTATTTGATTTTTTTAATATTATTATGGAATCGTTTTTTACGAATTTCTTTTCATAGCCACTTAATTAACTTATAATACTATAAGAATATAAAATTATTTTTATACACTTATATTCAAATTTGTGGCTAAAAAATTCATCAAAAATACCCTAAAACAGCAAAAGCCTCGGGAAAAAGCACTGTAGCATGGGCGGGTCGACCCGGCGTCAAAACATCCCGTCCAGGCCTTTTAGAAATAAAAAAAGAAGAAAAATAAAAATTTGGTTGACCCGAAAGGGGCGAGCAAAGCCCGCCCAAAGACCGCAGAGAGCAGCTCGGCTAGCGCTGGTCAACGGTCAACGGAACAGTGCCTGGCTAAGCCAAGCTTGCCGAGAGGAGCTTGGCTAAGTCTAACTTCAGTGCGGTCTACGGTCAAAGAACAGTGCATGGCTAAGTCAACCTGAACCGGGTGATGAAATCCCGGTCAAGGAAGGGGGGAGCCAGCCCCAAAGTGGCTCACAGGTTAAACGGCGCAAATTTATTATAAAGCGGTGTGCCAAATTTCATTCTGCAGTGTGGGACTAAAAATCCCACCTTATAACTTCGGCAGGATCCAAAGGCGCAGATCAAGCCCGCCCAGATCCAACGGGCGAGAGTAATTTCGAACGGCTATTTAATCAGCGCCATTCGTTCAGTGCGTGGGATACAATGGTTCAGATCAAGTCCGCCCGGATCAGACGGTCTAGAGATGATCAAGCCGAGAAGTCCATCCAGCCGTCCATTCTTGAAGTGGGATCGGACGACTGCTGCTCTTCTTCTTCCTTTTCGGGCTTCCGGCAACGGCTATTTTCCGGTTTCTTTTTTACCGTTTTTCTAGCCGTTTGGAATTGCTTTTTGGTGGACTATATATATAGGACATTTTACAATTTATAGGATTGATGAATCCACTTACAAAAATCTTCAAAAACTAAGGAAAAAGGCCAAAACCGAGAGCAACAATTGGCATACTTGTGGGAGCTACGGGCTCAACCTTCTTCTCAAATTTCAACAGCTTTCTTCCACATTTCGTTGCATCATTCGGTAACATTTAGTTGTGCCACTTTGCTTTGAGAAATTAAAGGTGTAGGATTTTTGTATGCATTGCTATTGTAAAAATTGTATGCATTATTGTAGCCGGATTTGTTCGGATTTTTGGTGTCTCGTTGGAGCACCGGTTGTACTTGGTTTACCCCTACCGGCTTCGGCAAAAGGGAGTGGTTAGTGGAAGCCCGATCGGGTTGATCGGGGGTGGATGTAGGCACGGGTTTGGCCGAACCACCTAAAATCTTTGTCTTTTTTTTTGCTTGTCTTATTATTGCATTTTTCGTTTTTATTTCACAATTTATTTACAAACGTTTTTAATTGAAAGAATTTTCAAAATCTAAATTTTAGTGAAAAGCACAATTCACCCCTCCCCTCTTGTGCGTTGTTCTCACATGATTTACATCACAAAAGACTAACTATGCATTAGGTATTGTTCTTTAAAAGTAACAGTATCTTGAATATTAAAGATTGTGTTAGTTTCATGATCTTCAATTAAATCTAAAGCATACAAGCTAATGCCCGGTCTTTTTTAAAACTCTAAATGGTCCAACATTATGGGCATTTAATTTTATAAGAGTTCATAGTTGGAATCTCTCAGAATGCGCATAGATCTTTACATAATAATCCTCAATAAATTCTCTATATTTTCTATGAGCCTCTATAAGCCAATTATATATTTCATTATTTAAATTAATTTGTTTAGTAATATGTCGATGTGATGAAAAACTATTATGAGTAAACATTCAAACCCAATGTTTTATTTTTTAAGTAAATTGAATGGATAACATCAAAAGATCATAGGTTTAAACATGTTCCATTATTAGTCTATAAAGAAGATTAATGGGGCTTTAGTTTACTACATCTGTTTACACATCTATCAAGCATGTTCAATTAACAAAAACTTAAGTTTCATTCCCATTAGGAGACAAATAGATTTCTAGAAGTAGTTAATAAATATGATGTCATATTCTAAATAATTATTTAAGATAAGCCATGTAGTTTCATAACATAATGAAGAAATATCTATACAATATGTGAAACTACTAATTAATTATGGTAGTGCATGAAATGAGTCATTTTAAAAAATATATCATTTACTAAAAACACTTTCTTCCTAATGGTTTTGGGTAATATTAATACAAAGCCCATAACTATATATTACTATGGTCATTGTGGCTTAGATAATGATATATATGCACTTTGCACATAATTACATATTTTTGCTACGACACAAGTTCTGGATTAGAAATAATCGACATATCTTGTTCTGGCTATCTTGGACAATACAATAGATTAGCAGCACCACTTATGGTTTTGCCTTGAACATAATGTCCAGCTACAACTCTAGTATGTATTTGCTAAATAGGGAAACCCTTAAGAGATGTGTGTTATGATCCCCAAAACAACAAAAAAGCCAATTTTCCAAAAATAATTACCAGAAATGTATAATGAAATGTACTGACTACTTCATAGATATGACCTAGATTCTAACAATCACTATACAAATTCTTGACACATTGAAATCTAGGAAGACTTATAGTCGTTGTTGGAAGTAAAAAAATCAACATGACTTAATGCATTTGCTATGTTATTCTTCACTCTCGCGTTATGTTTTAAAGTAAAACTAAATTTCTTATAAATATTCAAACCATTTACGATACTAAAGAATTAAATTAATTTCGCAAAAATAAAGAATATAATATGTTGAATATTCTTAAATTGAAGTGTTTCATAACTAAAATAAGGAACAAATTCTTAGGATAATAGAGTATTTCTTCCATTTGCATTTACATTTTCATTGATGAATGTTATATGAGGGGAACTTTTACTCAAGACTACACCAATACCAATTCCTTAAGCACAAACAACTTCAAAGGTGTTGAAAAGTCAATTAATCTAAAGTCTGGAGCTTAAGTCATAATTTCTTTTAATTTAGCAAAGCTACTTTCACCACTTTTCCCAAGTTAATCCCACCCTTTTTAAGATTATCTATAATTAAGGGTACGATCAGCTTAGTCCTCGAATGATTCGTTGATAAAAAGTGGCTAAGCTGTGAATGTCATGATCTTAGTAAATTACCTGAAGTTAGCCGTTCAAAAATAGATTTTATTTTTTTGGATTAGTAAATAATTCTTCTTTTGAAACTTTAAAACCTTTTAATGGCATTCCTTCCATAGAAATTAACAATTTCTATGACTAACAAAATAATGTTGTTCACATAATGTAGTGCATTCCTATCTAAGATGCCCTAACTATTCAAATGTTTATGGCTACAAACTAATATATAATTAAAATAGATAACTATAAAATGACCTAGATAAGAGTGCAAAACCTAAGACATAAGTCTCATAAACATACTTGGCACATTCGACAATATAAATGACATAATTAACTGTCCATATAGTCTATCTTTTCTTTTAAAAGTAGTCATACATTAATCACGATGTAGATTCAAATATTATAGTATCCACCTCTAAGATCTATTTTATAAAATATGGTGGCTCTAACTATTTGATCCAAAAAATCATAAAGTGTAGGAATTGGAAACCTATAGTTAATCATTATTTTGTTAATGGCATGACTATATATGCACATGGACTAAGTTTCATCACTTTTTAGAGCAAAACAATTGAGGAAATTACATGCTCTAACACTTTTCTTAACAAATTCTCTTTGAAATAAGTCATTTACTTATCAAGTATGTTCTATATGAGCAAATAATTTTAATCAATAATTTAGTAAATGTTGTAGTGAGGTGTAAAAAACAAGACCAATAATATGATTGATATCTCTTAATAAACGAAATGTTTAGCAAGTCATTAAGAAAAACTTCAAAAATTCTTTTAACAATGGTTGGACTATGGGTGGTGGGGTGGAAATACTAATAAGGATTTTTTTTTATTGTCATAAACTAGAGAACTTCACCATTGGTTATATCCCTCACAATCTTGATTAGTGTAATGACAACTTAGTTATTCTTTTCTTTTGTCTTTTTCTTTTCTGGCATTTAGGGTAGAAATTCTATTTGTGAGAAGTCAAAGATATAACATGATCTTTGCTTCTTATAAAACATTATCATATTAGCTCTTTCATTTATGGTAGCATCTTAATCAATAACAAAGGTCTTTGTAAAACAAGGTCAACTATATACATTGTGATAACATTACACCATAATTTGTCAAAATATTGACCAAATTTTTAAAGAATAGAACACATTTTTGTCTATAAAATTTCATATTTTTTTGATCCAAAATATTTTGCATGGGTAGAGATAGTCTGCGTTTGGTGAAACTACTTTTTGGGAGCATTATATGATATGGCAATGACACAACCATCACTATGTAATACATTTGCAACTTTATTCTCCACTCTATCTTATGTTTTAAAACAAAAGTAAATTCCTGCAAATCTTAAAACCATTTATTATGCTAATGAATTAAATTCATTTGACCAAAATAAATAACACAATAGGTTGTATCTTTCTGAATTAAAGTGCTTCATGACCAAAATGAAGAACAAATTCTTGTGATAATAGATAGTGTTTTCAATATCTTAGTGATTAAACTATCAAATAATATTAATTTTCTTGGAACTCTATCAATGCTTAATCCTCAAGCATAAGTGTCTTCAAAAGAGTTGAAAAATCTTGTAATCTAAGGACTAGTCTTTAGTCATGATTTCCTTTGATTTTGGTAAGTCTACTTCCACCACTTTTCATAAGTTTAAACTAAACCTTTTCAATATAATCCAAAATTATGGCTATAATCAGGTTAAGTCCTTGAATGTTCCAGAGATAAAAAGTGGGAATGCTATGAAAACTACGAACTTAATGTACATTAGTTCGAGTTGGCCACTCAAAAATTGTTTTTATCTATTTAGTATTAGTAATTAGTCATTCTTTTGGAATTATAAAACCTTTGAATGACATTCTTTGAATGAAAAATAACATTTCTAATGGATAGGAAATAAATGTTGCTCATGTAATGTAGTGCATACTTGTTTAAGATGTCCTAGTAATTCAAGTATGCTATGGCTATAAACTAATATATAATTAAAATAGATAACTACAAAATGACCTAGATAAGGACAAAAACCTAAGCCATGAGTCTCATAACTGTACTTGGTGCATTCGACAATGTTAATGGCATCATAACCATTCATATAGTCTATCTTTTGTTTTAAAAGTAGTCTTATATTCATCACTAGGTAGATTCGAAAAAAAAATGTCCACTTCCAATATTTTTTTTAGAAAATATGGTGGCTCCAACTATTTGAACAAACAAATTATCATGCATAGGAAACTGATCTAATTATACGACCTCCTCTTCCTTAAGTTTATTGCTTTCATACTTTTCTTTTATATATTTATGTGGAAGACTCTTTTATTACACTTGGTTATGACATGCTCTTTCTTGTGTCAATGATAACATTGTACTCTAGAAGCAGTAGATGGTTTGTCCAATTGTTGGATTCAAAGAGCGGGAGTATTAGTGATGGGTCATAATTTTTTTATTGAGTAGAAGTAGTAGAATTAGTGGAAGTAGTGGTTTGCACTTTTGTGTAGGAAGTAGTCATGTGAATCTAACTCTTATAGGTAATTGGTATTCCAAATCATAGGCCACTTCATATGCCTTTTCTAAACTAATAATATTTCTCAACTATAGGCCAATTGAATAGTCTCTTTGAGCCTAACTCAAAATAAAAATAATGATACTTGGTCTAGCACATAAGAACCACATTAGAGCATATAATCCTCAAATTTAGTGATGTATTTGTTAGAAATCTTTGAATTTGAAGATAAACATTACTAATTATGCAAAAGTTGACTTAAATAAGAAGTGAGTACAAATTTATCTTGCAAGCAAACATTGAGTTCTTCTCATGATCAGGGTATTGCTCACTTCTCATTAGAAAATTACCTTTTTAACGTGTGAACAAATAATTTGGCATGTGATTGAAGCCTATGATTTTATAAATTAGCACGTTTTATGCCTACTAAGATCATACCAATCAAAAACATTCTCCATTCTCATTTCTCGAATTTGATATACTCATGACTCTAAACTTTCATCAAACGTTGTGACTCTTATTTTAACCATGTTAGCCTAGTGAGCATTATCCCTACGATGTCTACTATCATGGGTATGTGGGGTAGCTTGTCACCTAGGTCGATATTCAATTTGCTTAGGTTTATTTTTGGATGACATTTTCTCTTCTTTAGAGTCACTTGTCATAGAACAACTTAACCTATGCGTTTCACCACATCTATTTTCATTACATTGTTCCAATAAATCTATGGATGTTACTAAGGTTGGTCTTATCTCTTGCATTGAATTAATTAGTTGTAAAATTACATATTATGTTATTAGTCCATGGATAACTATAATGGTCAAGAATCAAACATTCTATAGTATTTTGTAGACCTAGTAATCATAAACAATTGGGATTGAAAAAAGGTTGTAATTTTGGATGATAGAGATAAAGAGAATCAAACAAAACATGAAATGTAAAAGTAGAAGAACATATAAACAAGTAAATACTGTAGCATTAGAAATAAATATAAGATTTTTTTAAAATTTCTTTCGTAATGTTTTTTTATATAATTTTAAATAATTTCTAGCAATTAAAAGCTAATCCATAAATATTAAAGATGTTGGTTTAATGATAATTAAAAATTATGCAAAGTTCTTATAGCAAACTATTCTTTGATACCAAGTTAATGTAGGATGATGTGCTAAAACCTATTTTTAGGCCATCATAATTGAAAAGTTCTTAAATTCATGCAACATATCCATATAAAATCTTAGTATTTTTGGACAAGTAAAATATTTCCTAGATGCTTAGGACATACATTGATCATTTACATTAGGAATGTTAACCAAATGAAAAAGTGATTTTAATAACCATCTTCAAGAATGCTCAAGTTTGTAGCGATGTGTCAAGGTGAACAAGTGGAGTTTTTGAATACTATATAAGAAAATCACATCTTCATTAAGGCAAAGTCAGAATTTGGATGAGGTGATTAATTTCCCAAAAGTTAAAATTAAGTGATTAAGAGCTTTCTTAGTGATTTGATGCTCTTGTAAATATTGAATAACAAGTTAGAATCTCTTTTTTTGGTCTTTTAACTCTCCTTCCTAGATAACCTCAAGAATCACACCATTATTTTGATGTACACAGCATGCTTCTATTAAACTAGCTTAATGGAAGTACTTTATTTCATTCATATTATATTACTTAGAGTATTGGTAGCATCACTATTTATAGAGATTTCAAAGCTACAATGATAATTTGTTAGCCTACGATATGAAAGCATATTTTTGGGACACTATTGAACAAAATTTAGAATTCTAAAGAATGTTTTTAAAATTTTAAAAGTCATCACAAATTATAAAAACATAATTTAAATTTATCCAAAATTTTTTCTTCAAATGAAGCAAAATTAATTTGGCATAAGAGGCTCCCAAATTGGCTCGTGCATTTTAAGTATTAGTTTAGTGAGTTGCACGGAGCTTGCCTACGTGATTTATGCACAAGAAGCAGATAGACACAGTTAGATGTCAAGTCTAATTTGTATGTTATCACGACCTAATAGGCCGACATTTGTTGACAATTTAGAAAATTTCATGGATTGTGGGTCAACAATGGTCAGTGTGAGTTGAGAGGATAAATGAGTTAGAAGAGTTAAGGTGGGTTGAGTAAACCACAAGAACTGGCACTAGCAGTGGTAAAGTTGAACGACGAAGTGAACAGTATAAAAAAGCAACCCAACTCTCAATTTTAAGGCTTTTTAAAGCTATTTTGAAACAAGCTTTTGCTAATAGAATTACTATACTACTGTAAGGATATCTTGGATAGAATTTAAGTCTAGAAGTTTTTCAAAAGCTACCAATCAATCTCCAAATGGCTTAAGGAAAATTATAAATACAAATAATTGAAATAATTAATAAAAATAAAATTAAAAAGTGTGATATAGAAGGGTCAATTATGATTGGCCTCCATAATAGGAATAATATCACAGACGAAGTAAATCTACAGATACTAAACTTCAAATTGCTCTAAGTCCGAGTAAGACTAGTATGCCTCCAGGTGGAAACCATGTGTGATGTATAGAATTCTAGTATGTCACAAATTACTAATATTTTTAAAATTCTAGAACATAACTACTCAATGATTTTTTAAAAGGGTGAAATCCGACTTGTTGGATGATTGTAAAGTAAAAACAAATTTCTACAATATTCCCTTCAAAACAAAAATAATGTTCACTTTTATTACATATGATGTCTGGTATGATATGAATGTAGATATCGAAAGCTTGTATAGATTTTTAAGCTATGTTGTTGATATAAATGATACTTATAGCTTCCCTGATAATGTTATACATGGCTTTATCGATGTGGCAATGAGAAAATGAAGAAATGAGGCTTTTAAAATTTTTAATGATTAGATAATGATATGTAATTTTACCATTAGATGATTATATTGATCATAAGTTATAAAGCTCGTTTTATATTTATTACAACTGCTCAACATCTCTTGAAATCATTTTCTCAACTTTTTCACCATTACAAGGCTATATTAAACACTTCTCAACCTTTACTTTTATGAAAAAGATTGCTACATATTGGAGGTTACAATAGTTATAGTTTATTACTTAAAATGCATTATTATTATTACCAAGACTTCTAAAGACTGCGATTGATATGTGTGTGTGACGATGAGCATCCATAAGCTTTTGATTTGTTGTTGCACGTGAATGTCATATGCTAACTAGTTACCATTCAATGATTTGGAGTGTCTCGTTGAAGTATCATTATTACCAATTCAATATATAGGTTGGAATGAGTCCAATGCATAGAGGTATCTGTAATAATCATGTTTGATTTCACATAAGTTTTGCGATGAAATTGTATATGCACACATAAAGTGTAATGATTGCTCTTGTTGTATGGAACTAACATATTTTATGATGAGAATCATATGAAAAAACTTTTATGAAAAGACTGATAAAATGGTAAACCAAGATCTAAATAATTTGACTCAAATCAATGGGATTTCAAAGAAATCCAAATGGTTCATGTCATGCCACATATTTAGCTGATGATAATCTTGCTATGAAATAAGATGTTGTATACTAAATTTATGGATTTCGTGATTGTACATCATAAGAAAAACAAATTAGAGTAAACATATTTGTCTAATCCTTTCTCACGAGTCGTAGTATCAAAATGACATTGAAACAAAATGGAAGCACAAAAGATAGATCTGATTAACCAGCATCAATTAACGTGCATAGAAGATGAGAGTCTTAATGTGAAATGATATATTAGGCTTATTAATGAATCATATTATAGCATGTTAAGAAACTTTTCCCCATTGGGGTATTCCAAATTGAGTATTGAAGCATTATGAAAATGCTTTGGACCATTTTAAAGAACTATGTTAGGTAGCCTACTTAGCTAGCAATTGTATTGCTACAAAGTAAGATAAAATTCAATACCATGATGAACTCTATAACCATACATGTTGAAAAAGTCAATAAGTGTCAATGTATTTGTTTAGTCATTAATGACCACATTAATATGATTGAATGACATGATAAAGGTACAAGGAATCCAAATAAATAGGGAGTCTTATGTATTGCCTAATTAAGCCCATGATACTAAACCGATGCCATTGAACTAGCCTTTACATAAGGTTGATTGGGAGGATGTCATGGCCAATGAATGAAGGAGTACTAGATGATGAGGACGTAGAAGCATGTTATGTAACTAAAATTGATGAATAATTATGTTAGCTATTAGATCAAATGATAGAAATTTTTGAGAAAGAAATGGCTTTTCTCTCATTCTTTTCTTATCTTATTCCTATAAAGAATAATAAATTTGATAGGTAGCTTCCTAATTCAAAAACTTAAATTAATGTTATAGAAACAATTTTATTTTAATAGTAACAAAATATGTACTCAATTTACTTTCACAAAAGTATTGATAATTGTATTAACCTCTCTTTTGAATTTTTGCTAGAATCAACTGCATGTTTGAAGGGAATATATTGGAATGGGTTTGATGTATTCCTTTCTATGCAAAAAAGTCATGATCTTATATATAATAAGAATAGTTATCAATTGTTAAAATTGGGGAACTCTATGGATATTTGTTTACCTGTTGTGAAATGAGCCACATTAATTAGGTACGTTCTTTTTCCTAGAATATGATTAACTTGACATAAGTTATGTGAACCCAAAGTAGTTTAAGGAAATTGATTTCTTAAGCCAAAGATATATGATAAAATCTAGACCCTTCTACTAAGACTTTAGTTCACTCTTTTTGGCCCCAAATGCTCAGTAATTTTCGTAAGAACAAATTAAAGTCAACCTTAACAATTGTGTGAAAGCATTTCATACATTTGATTATCAAGCCAGTAGTTGGACGACTTACCTTGTAGTCATTATATGAATATATCAACATCTCTCCTCATCAATCTTAATTAAAGCTTTCCAAACTTTTAGAATTTGTTATAAAATTAAAACCACTAAATGAATACAGTTACAAGCTATTTAAACCTACTAGTTTGTTACTAGATTTCCTTCCGTAAGTATGTGTTAGAATTCAACAACTTTGCAAAGAAATGGATTCATTTTATTTAGTAGGGTTAAGATGTAGTAAGGGATTCCAATGCTTTTATGCATCATTACAAGGATTGATTAATTTTTTGGTTTTATAATGGAATTTTTGTAACGCCAAATTATCACATAAGTTTAAACAACATAGTATTTGAATGGCTTCATCTGAAATATTTTTTTAGATATTAATAAAAATTGAGAGTGCTTTAATAACCATAACAAGTGGTCTCTAATCACATAAACACAACCGATAGGGCCATGGTAACTTCTACTCAATCCATTAGATATTTATTTGACTAAATCCTCTATTAAGGAAGTCCATTGAACAACTTTTTTTATTATTGAATTGATCTCAAAAAATCAAGCTAGTAGTGCATATTTTCGATTTAAGGATTTATTGAATTTCTTTACATAATTAGACAACATTTGAATATTGCATAAGTACTACATTGAACTCTATTAGGGAAATTATAGGGAATATTTGCTCATTGAATTATTTTAAATATCTATCTTCTAGATATTGGAAAATATGAGAGATTGTAGAATATTAAATCCATCAAAAGCTATTGAGTTTATCTGACTGCACTTTCACCATTATAGAAGCATTTCTTGAATCATGGTGTTGGGTTTTTTTGATGCCAAGATTCATTACAAAGGTTTTTCATAAGATTCATTTGAGAGTCCTTATATGCACAAAAGGCATTCATCTATAAATTGAAGCTCAAATTTCCCAAGTTGTTATAAAAGGATAATTAGTTATTTAGGAGGTTCCACTTTAGTAGAGTTTTGGAAGGTTGAGAATTAGTTTACATTATTTTTTGTGACTTATGAATAAGGTAATTAATTACCACTAAGCTGATGCTATCCTGAATTGATAGTGAATTTTCCATCCTTCGTGAGGTCCAATAATTGTTGCCATCCACATCTATTTTGTTCCAAGAATTGTAAAATACAAAATAGTGAGAATAATTCTCTTTATTTCATTCCAAGACATCGAGCATGCTCGACAACATTTTCTATTAAGGAAATTGGATATCATGTATCTAAAAAGGATAATGTTCAAGTTGTAGACCTTCTAAAAAAGTTTTGCATCATATGCATCACTAAAATTCTTTTATTTCTTAACCAATAATCCATACTTTTCATTGGGAAAGCTAATCATGTTCTAGCTAACCAAAGGATGCTTGCTCACCAACTCACAATCACGTTAAAGGAAACCATTTACCACACTTTCTACAAAATTAATAAAATTATTAAAAAGATAAGATATCATTAGATTGTAAAGTTTTATTGAATATAGCACATGACAAACATGTGTTGCCTCTTATTGGTAGTAATTTATTTTTGCATGTTTTTAATAATCTTGTGTTTAAAGTGGACCACATAATTCTTACCTTCAAATAATGTGCTTTTGAGTTAAGGGATTGGAAGATAGTTTCTATTTTCAGGCATGAGCTCATTGTCAATGTTCTCCTGCTTGTGTTTCTTGAGTGATTATCACCACTTAAGAAAATTATAAGGCATTGTATAAAGAACAAATGAGACTATGGTTGACAACCACTCGGAGTGGCATAGTACTTCACTTTACCTAATATATGCAGATTATTTAAACCTCTTCTTAGTGATTTATCTACAATGTGGAGAAGAAATAGGGATAGGGGGTTACAATGCTTTACCTAATATGAGAGTTAGATGGACATTTTCCTTTAGCACTAAAGATGACTAAAAATCAACTTATATTATAGATACCCATAATAACATTAATAAATTAACTATTAAAGTTAAACTTGTGTAGTACTTATTTGTTTCATGATATACTATTGAACAAATTCTTGAAGTCTAGCTCGATAATAGAGCTATTAGCTTTGATCTTCTCATTTGAATCGTTAAGTTGCCCCTATGAAAGTATGATTTCTTATGTAAGTAAAATATTTTTAGTGATTTCTTATTCCTTAGCTAAAGATGATTGGTCCATTAGGATAATGGTTGGTAGGAAACACCATAAGCTAACTACCAACAAATTAGTATATTTTTTTTAAAAACTATACATCAAAATTTTCATAAAGTCTTCAAAAGAAGTGTAGAAATTAGTGCTTAAAAGGAAAATTAAATTAGTACTACTACAATATTTAGCTGATGGTTACCAATAAGAAAATCATTGATAGCATCACAAATTTCATCTTGAAATATGGATCGACAATGCTGGTAAATAAACTAATAAACCCAACCAAACTATAAGAACATGAAGATCTATCAAAAAAATAATTTGTTGTATTTTCTCCATATTAACTAGTTGAATTAGTACTATATTACATTTTAGTGAGTATAAGCATATTAAAGCAAAGCACCTCCCATTTTTCTCAGTAGGGAACAGTGAGATATCAAGCAATCTAAGATATATTTGGCATTTAAATCCTTCTATAAGTTCTGACTCCCACTTGGATTTTTAACTATTTATATATTACCCATTATTTACTTGTTATTGAACATTGTGTATAAGACATTTGTGTTTTTTTCACCATTTTTAAGCTACATAGAACCTATCTTTTAGCTGTTATACATGTAATGTAGTCCCATCTAGTACATGACATAGAGGTTAAACTTGGAGATGTACTACTTCTATTCGAACATTGAGCCCAACGAGGATTCGCCACTATACTTCTCATTAGTCTTCGTTATCTTTGCCGTTGTATGGTTGAACTATAATTGACCTTTATTTTTTTATATTTCTATTTATTTTTACCAGTTCATCAATTTATTTACATCTATACTTTAGTTTAGGTTTTTTAAAAAATAATTGAAAATGTTTTGAAGATTTTCATCATTATATTTAGTATAAACCATCCTTTCAACAATCTCACAAATATTTTAGTACACAATTTTCTTAAACATTAATTTCAAAATGGCTTAAAATTTAGTTTTGGGTGTTTTTTGCTATCATCCACCACTAACAGCCATCATTACCACCACCAATAGCACTCAGTCATCAACTCGTGCTAACTCTCTTAAATCTACATTGACCACAATGTGGACTCACAATTTCATTGACTCTCTACCTATGCTACTCTTCAAAATTGTAACCCAAAGTGATGCATCAATCCACCAATGTTGCACCATGCAATACCCTATTGCCTCACCTTTTGCACCTATAATTGGCCTCCACCATCAATCTTAAATCAACCCAAATATCTCTTCTATTAATAAAAGAGTTGTTAGCATACACAAAAAGGTAACACAGCATTTAAGTATCACCATTTGAAGAAAGTATTCTTAATTTTCAATTTTTAACAGTCTAAGTACTACAACAAAAACACATTTACTTAATTTTCATTAATCTAATCATATTATTAAGGCAATAACCTATTATAGAACTAACAACACCTTTTATGCTGAATAGTAGGGCATTATTAATTACAAGCTACAATGTCAACATTTTGAGATTCTAGAAAGTTTCTTTTGGTCATTTTTAAGAGAATCACTTTTTTTAACATTTCATTTAGTGTGTTTTCTAATTGGCTTTTCACTATTAGCCACTATGAAGCCATTAGAGTCTATCTTATAAAACTTGAGAGTCTTAGCTTTTTCCTAGAGATCTTTAATTGAGCCTTTGAAAGTTTGAATGTCTACTTCTTGTTCAAGCTACATGTCCTACTTTATAATTGCTAGTTGAAATTTATCATATTATCATTGAATATATGATTTATGATACAATTAGATTTTTTTTTATTATGTGTTGATGTTGTGTGATTTAGTGGTGTGTTGATATTGATTTCTATATCAATGGCTGCCAAAGTTTGAGGTTTCACATTTCTTATTACTTCAATAACTAGAATTGTCTAATCTTCTCCATTTCCAACATTGAAGGGATTAGAACTCTTTGCCTGCTTGCATTGGATCATTGAGAGTTCTTGTTTACAATTGCTTTGAAAGTATTTAAGAAATTTTCATTACATAATTTGTTTTCCATAATCCTTTGTTGCACCAAAGCATAGAACAGAACCCCATGGGACCTTGTTAAGTTTATTTTCATAGCATTACTTTTAATGACTTGCTAACTATTAACACTATTGAGAATAGGGCCTACTTGTTAACCAAGTTGATTGGAAGGTGCTCCAATGAGATCCATACTAGATCTTAAAAATGTTTATTATTGAGGAAAAAAGTTGGAGCTACTTGAGGACCCTCATTTGGAAGAGTATAATTTTCAAAAATATTGTACATCAAACATCAAATGTTTTCCTATTCTAGTGAAAATCATAGGAGCACATGCTTACCTCTTTGCAATGTATTCAAAGATGCCAGTTGTTTTGAATCCATACACTTTGAAATTCTAATTGAAAACCATACCTACTAGAATGAGTTTCGAGGGAGCAACCTTTTTTGAGACAACATCATCATGAAATATGACCATTTGTTTGCACTTTAAAGAAGACATTAGCATTATCATGATTGGCAAGGATAAAAAACTTTCCCATATTCACCATAAAAGAAGGGCCACAAGGGTAATGTAGACAAGAGATATACCAAGTAATGGGGAGGAGCATACTAACTAAAGGATGTCCCTTGAATCATACTGGAAGCGTCGTCTTGCTCACAACAAATTTGAAAATGTTATCACCTCACTATCACTTATATTTTAGCTATTGAAGTTCTTTTGGAACTTGTCAATAAATTCACCATGTTATGATTTTAAAGATCAAGAAAGCCTTAAATAATGCAATTAATGATTAATTATAAATTATATTAAGTAGAAACGTTTCCTCAAAATTACCCTTTTTCTTTGTTTATTATTTAAGCTTGGCCACACGTCTTCCATGCTATTAACTATTCATTTCAAATATCAACTTCTTTACTTAAGCTTCATTAAATTCCTTACTTTTAATTTAATCCTTATAGTTTATTTGAGTTTTAACATTCTTCTTAAGCAAATGAGCTCCTTGCATCATGTTAAGAGTTGTTCAACAAGATAATGAGCGAATTATTTGAAAAAACACTATTTATTTCATCCAAAAAACTTAATGAAAATGTTTAAAAAATTTGAAATATGCTTAAAAAAATATCTAAAAGTAATTTTGTAAAAGTTTTAAATTTCGTTTACAATATGTTAACTTCTATTTAATAATAAGTTTTTAAGGAAATATTGAAATAAAAAGGTCAAAAAAACATTTAAATTTATTTTTTTAAGTGGTTCAACCTAAATTCAAACTTACATCCTCATCAAAGAAGATAAGACAAAAAAAATAATCTATATAGGCTTTTTGCCAAAAACTAGATATGCTAAACTCTTAGAACAATTAAATAGAATGACAAAATAGGCTAGAAATGGCTTATAGTGAAGTAAGATTTATAGGAAGAGGAAAAAAAGTGGCAAATAAAATGTGTACAAAGTAATTCCTGCACTTGGCGAAAGCTCCACAAGGCACAAGTATTATTTTAATTAAAGAGAAAAAGGGAAAAGGAGAGCTTTGTTGTTTTTAAGAAGGAATATAGAAATGGTGAAGAATGACACAATGTATAGATGCAACAATAAACATTACCTATTAATGTCTTTAATATCATTATAAAAAAAATTTTATTTAATTTTTTATAAATATTTTATGAATTAATTTTTATTAATAATAACCCAACTTTTAAAAATTTGCTAATGACAAAGATTATTTACCAAACTAATTATTTGATGTTTTAAATCGAAAGATCTTTTTTAATTAAGAGATAATATTATTTAAATAAATTTATAAGAACAAGTAAATATTGGTTAAAATAATCATTGCACAAAAGCGAGATGATTAAAAGAATCTTGGAACATTTGATTATGAAAATTGTACAAATGATGATTTAAGAATTAGTTAGAGTAGTATAGAAATTTTGATTTCATTCATTCTACTAAATTTGATTTATGATCTATTGATTAGATTTAATTTTACTTATTGATTAAATGCAGACCATGTGATGGTTTAATGAAGTAATCAGATTGTTATTATAATTATTGCTTAAAAAGGTGATTGTGGTAATGATCATTTGATTATAAAATTGCATGATTAGATAAGTCCCATCACTACTATAATTTAGAAGTTAGCTATGAGGAAAAAGCTTTAAATTTTAGTGTCACATGGTGTATTTTATCTTAATGTTTCTCCAAATAAGAGATTTTTTTTGCTCTAGAAGTAGTTTGATTTTTGGGTTAATGCCACAAAGTTTTTTTTTTGAAGTCATTGCACTTCTAAAAACATGAATACTTGATTTATGAATGCAAACAGTAGTGCCTTGAATTAAGATACTTTGATCTTTCTTTGGGTGGGATGCCTTGTTCGAATTACTACAGCGAAAAGGGTTCAAAATTAATTCTCTGTGCTTAAAAATTGCTCCATAGGTTTAGGTTAATTAATTCAAGTAGAATTAGTTTTTTAAAATTTTATTAATTATTTTGGAAAAAAAATAACAAAAGTAAATAAAAATGATTCTTAAAATGATCTTGACATTATTATCAAAGATATTGAAAAGATATCTTTAAGGTTGATTAATTTAGATTTCAATTTAATTTTTATAAATTACATAGATGTCCAAAATGAGACTAACATTCTAAAAAAAATTTAAATACATATAATTTAATTAAAAATGTATATACTAGTGGCCCGCCACTCTAACCAACATGAGTTTCATTGATTTGATATTAACTGCACTTTATCTTTAACATCTTCCATGAACAAACACATTAGCTATCTAAATTTTAAAACAATACCAAAAAAAATTTATTAGAAATATTTTGGTTTGTTATCACCTAATAACTCAACATGTTTATGGCTCAACATCACAAAATCATGCTTGTAAAAGTTCTTAACATCTCTTTAAATGTCCACTTCATCACTTATTTATACAAAATTATCTAAGCTTTATGATTATGTTAAAACTTCACATAATTAGGTTATAACAAACAAAATCTCTTTGATCCTCCATGGGGTCATTGGGATAACAACAATTACCATTTTGTAATACAACAAAAGTAAACCATTAAAAGTAAAATGAACTTTAATTTTAAATATTCAATCTATCATATAACTATTTTTTCTTTTTATAATTGATTCAATTGTAGAAACACACATACACACACATATATAACTACTTTTTCTTAATATAATTTATTATATATATATATATATCATTATTTTCTTAGCCTATCTCTCAAATGATATTACACTATTAAACCTAATTTTTTTAAAAAACTATAAGTGTAAAAGAATTCTAAAGAATCATATAATCATATTGTACTTGTAGGCTTTAAGAAAAATACTATCATGCCAAGAATCCAACTATTTTTCCCAACCACATGACCAAAACAGAATAAGTTATCTAAAAAATCAACAAAACCACTAGAGTCTAATCCAATCAAGAGAAATTCCATGAATACCTACAAAAGTCTCATAAGAAAAATTAACTGGTATGTACCAAGACTTTCAAGACAATTTGATAAACTGTTATGTCACATAAAATAATAAGTATCAAATATATTATATTAAATGGAATAAATAAAATAAATTAACTAGCTAATTTACTAACTATAATATTCTCTAACTGCACTCTTGCCTAAAGTTTAACGACTTGATCTTATTATGAAGGGGAGAGTTAGGTGGCTCAATAGGGAATCTTTGAGCCATTCTATAGAACAATTATTCATTAATAAGAAATATGAATGTAATAACGAACTAAGTCTTATGAATAATGACACCAATTTCTAACTAACAAAATTATTTCATCATCTACTAAATAATTTAATATATATTTCTTTATAGTCTAATTAACCAGATACTTAACATCCACTACATGATATAATATAATTTACATAAGAATCATTTAGTCTCTTCCACTTCTTTAAAATAATGTAATCCAATTGAAAAATGTTACCTATTAAAGTGAGTTTGAAGGGAGTAGCCTTTTTGGAGACATCATCCTCATCAAACCTGGCCTTTTCTTCACACTTTCAAAAAGACATTAGCATTATCATGATTGTCAAGGATAAAAAAAATTCCCAAATTCACTATAATAAAGGGCCAAAATGCTAATGTGCATGAGATATACCCAATAAGGGATAGAAGTGTCAACTTGCTCAAAGAAACCTTGAAAAATTCTATCACCTTGTAGTTGGTTTGAAGTTTGTTTGTAATGCCCTTTTGAAACTTGTGTCTAGAAAAAAAAAATTTTGAAAATTTTTAATTTTTATTTAAAATATATTAATCTCTTTTTAATAATAAATTTTTAAGGAAATTGTGAAATAGGAAGGTCAACAAAAAGTTTAAAGTACATTTAAGAATTTTTTAGATGATTCAACCTAAAATCAAACCTATGTTTACTCTTAAAAAAACAAGGCTTAAAGAATTTATATAAGCCTTTTACTAAAAAAATGGGTATGCTAAACTATTAGAAATATTAAATAGAAAAAACTAACTACAATGGCTTTATAATGAAGTAAGATTTACAGAAAGAGGAAAAGAAACTGGCGATTAAAATCTGTACAAAGTAATTCCTACACTAGAGAAATGCTCAACAAAGCACAAGTATTTTAATTTATTAAAATATAAAAAGTGGAAATGAGAGCTTTGCAGCTTTTAAGAAAGAATATCGGTTTGGTCAAGGACACAACGTATAATGGTAATGATATGCACTAGCTACTAAAGGTTCAATGTCATTACTTCAAATGTGCTTTTAAGAATTTTTTAAAAATTTCATCAATTTTTTTTATCAATAATTAAAAAATTTATAAACTGTTTTTAATGGCTAAAATATTTACCAAGCCAACAATTAGATGTTTTTAATTGACAGATATTTTTTTAATTAAAAACATAATATCATTTAAATAAAATTTACAACAACTAATAAATAATAGTTAAAATAGTCGTTGCATAGGAGCTACATGATTAAAAGAATCTTAGAATGCTTGATTATGAAAATTACACAAATGATTAGGTACAACTAAACTAGAGTAGTTTAGATATTTTGATTTGATATGAACTATAAAATCTAAATTATTTTCTAATGATCAAATTTAATTTTACTAATTAATTAATTGCATACCATGCAATCATTTAATGGAGCAATTAGACAATTAGTAGAATTATCGCTTAAAAAAGATGATGGTGGCAATGATCGTTTGATTGTAAAATTGCATGATTAGACAACTAACATCACTATCGTAATTTACAATTTAGCTATAAGGAAAAAGCTTTAAATTTATCTCTTATATAATGTATTTGCTATTATTTTTTCTCCGTATATGACATTATTTGCTTTA
This sequence comes from Vanilla planifolia, assembly GCA_023846275.1. Lineage (NCBI taxonomy): Eukaryota > Viridiplantae > Streptophyta > Magnoliopsida > Asparagales > Orchidaceae > Vanilla > Vanilla planifolia. The sequence continues at coordinate 541,298 of JAIUJO010000292.1, forward strand.
GAAGTTGTTTTATTTCAGGGTTAGTGCCACCATTTTTGTTTCAGAAATACTCATAACATCTCCAATAACATGATTAATTGATCTATGAATGTGGGGAGTGGTGCCTTGATTGAAGATAATTCTAGCAATGTTTAAGAGTGATGCCTCGATTCAGGTATTGTAGCAAACTGGTTCGATATTAATACTATATGCCTAAAAATAGTTGCATAGGTTTAAGTTAGTTATTTGAGTGGAATTAGTTTTTCTTATTTTTAAAATTTATTAAGTTATCATGGAAAAAAAAATAAAAGCTAAAAAAAGGATTCTTAGATGATCATGGTATTATTTCAAAGATATTAAAAAGTAAAATATTTATTTTATATGTTGATTAATTTAAATTTCAATTTAATTTCTATTTCTTGCATAGATTTGTTAAATAAAGCTTATATTCTAAAAAACTTAAAAATACTTAAAATTTAACTCAAAATATATTTCTTTGAGGTCTACCACTCCTGGAATTTGATATTTACTACTCTTCGTCTTTAAAGGCCAACAACACAAAATCATACTTTTAGATGTTCTTGAAAGGTCCTCTTCTTCACTTATCTAAGAAAAATATATGCAAGCTTTAAGATATATTTTAAAATCTCACATAATTGGTCTATTATCATCAAAATCTCTTTGATCCTCCACTTGAACATTGAGAAAACTACATTAACAATTATATAATATAGCAAAAGTAAACCTTAAACTTACAATGTATATGTTCAATCAATGATATAACTTCTTTTTTTAATAGGAAAGATTCAATTGTACATATGTAATACAAAGACACGCACACATATATGATTTTTTCGTACCCTAACATTCAAATGAGATTACACTATCAAACTTAAGTTTTAAAAAAAAACCATGAGTGTAACCAAATTCTTAAAAAATCATATTATCATATTGTACTTGCAAGTTTCAAGAAAAATTTTATCATGCTAGGAATTTAACAATTTTTCACATTCACGTGACCAAAACATGAATATAATATCTACAAAATAAATAAAACCACTTAATTCTATTCCAATCTAAGGAAGTATTATGAAGAACTACAAAAGTCTGATAGAAAAAATAACTAGTAAGCACCAAGTCTAATAAGAAAATCTGATGCAGTCCTATATCCAATAAAATATAATTAAAGAGAAATAAATAACAAATATATTATTATCGATGATGAAATAAATAACATGAATTATCTAACCAACTCACTTGCTCTAACAATCTTTAACTCAATTCCTACTCAAATTTTAACAACTTGATCTTGCTATAAATAGGAGAGCAAGGTGGCTTAACAAGAAATACGAAATATGAAGGTAATAATGGAATAAATATTATAAATGAACAACATCAATTTCTATCTAACCAAAATTATATAATCATCTACTAACTATTTAAATATATTTTTCCTTAGACTATGACTAACAAGATACTTAGCATTCGCTTCATGATATAATATAATTTCCTATGCATAAGGATTATGTCAGGCCCTATCACTTTTTTAAATAATGTAATTTCGCATTTGACATGGTAATGATAATCGCATGGCAATCCATGTGGGATTCTAAGAGTTTTCAAGAACCACAAGTGGGCCCTAATAGAAGGAAGCACAACATTGAATTTCTTATAAGACTAAATCTGTAATTGTTTTCTTCTGAGACTATTCACATAATGGTTCCTACAAATTCTAGTGGTTCTTATCATGAAATGTGGTACTCCAACTATAGGCTTGACTATTCAAATTTAATACCAAGCCAAGGGAGTGACGTAGCTAACATGTCTATGTCCTCAATGAGTGTCGATAATTTAGAGTTCATTATATCTAAATGCCTTAAGGTTCCCACTAAATTATAATTCCACTATCTAGAATTTGTTAGCCCATTTTTCTTATATTTAACCTTGCCCACATTTTGTTTTGGACCTTTCCTATCTAAGATAACCACAGAGTTCATAATGGCTTCGCTTTTAACCTTAGATTCTTTATTTAACTTATTACTAGTGTAACGAAGCCTCGATTCACCCAAGTATCATGAGAGACCCTTATGATCCCAAGGCAATCATTTGTCATCATAACATTCATAAGGCCTCTCCTAAGCCTCCACATATTCCTTAGATCACAATTAAGAGTGTCATCATGTGACTTAAGAGCATAATTAGAATTACTTGTGGTCTTACCCAAATAACCTATTCAATTCAAGGTTTAGCTAACATCTTTACCATATTGCTTACATGGCAAAACCTAGCACATCCTTATGTCATATTCCAACCTCTTCCACCTTCTTGCAAGGTCTTGGGAGATAGCCTAGCTAACCAAAACTTAATTTTCATTGTTCATAAAGGTTCACAAATGGTATTTCATGAGCTTACAAAAAATATCTTTTATTATAGCTTCCTTTTCTGTTAGGCTTTTTGTATGCCTTAGAGCATGGTTCCAAACAAATGCTTATTTTACATATTCATGCACAAGAATCTTAAATTCATAATTTTACTACAATAAGGTCTATGAATTATCTCTAAAACCTTCACCACAATGTCTAACTTTAACCTTAGTAGTTTTAGTCGTAACCAAACTCTTTGGTTTCTAATCATATGCCCACTTAACTTAGCCTTCTTCTAAGGCCTTAAACCGAGCCCTTCAACACTTTCTAAGCACAAACCAAGAACCGCACTTATCATAAAATCCATTTAGGTTCTCTTGAGGGTTGAACCAATGCCTCCCATAACTTAACCAAGCCCATGGTTCTATTGTTCACAAGTAGACCCTAGACAAAAGAATGGTTGGCCATAACATTGTTTAGAGTTTTTTTATTTATTTTCAAATGCAATTTGCTTATTACATAATCTATGGCATAACCTATATCACGTTACATTTTGTATATTTTTTATCCATGATTTTAGCAATAAAATACCGATTTACACCATGTCATGCTATGTAAAAAACTTATGAGTAACATAATCATAGTGCCTCACATCAAGAATAAATTTCAAACTATAAGTTTATATAAAAATATATAATAAAATCTCAATTTTTTAACTTCTTTATTAGTAATGGAATGACACTCTTTGTCTATTCATGCAATAATCGAGAAATAAATATTACATTCAATCTATATTGCCAAATATCAATTATACTTAGAAAGAAAAAGAATTACACTAAGGATCCTAACTCTTAACAATATATAATAAGAAAAATGGTTATTATGTCAAGGGTATGAGGGTAACATTAAAAAAAGATTTTGTTCCCCATGATTTTCCAATTTTTTAACAATTATCATGATAATCTATGCTTAATACATAAATAATTAGATAACCAAACATAAATAACCAAATAAGCATACCGTTTAGCATAATTTACACTTATTTCACATGGTTTAGTCTATGTTTGAGAAGTTTTTTTCATCAAAAAATTGCTATTCAAAAATTATATTCCACATCTATTCATAACCAATCCCAAACATGATGTATGTGATCATGTAATCTGCTTGTCATTCATAGGAAAAAAATGTAATACACATTTTTTATCACTCAACTAGAAACACTACATATGAAAGTGTGAAAAAATTGTTAATCAAAAAAAGATTCTGGTTAGGAATGGCTCAGAGCTTCATTGAGTTTAGTGCAATTCCAATTAATGTGTTTGTGAGCTAATAGATGATACTCCTATGTCATCCATTTGCTTCAATATTTATTTCCTAAATTCACCAAACTATCCATTTTTAATTTCATATTATCTTTTGATAAAAACCTAGCTTTATCTCATGTTTCATTCTCATGCATTAAATGATTTATTCCATGTTCAAAAATGACATCAGATTGATCTTATAATTCTTATTAAATGGTTTGATGTTCATCTTATAGAAAGTGAATTTGGTCATCAACTTTGTTGATTCTTTTGGATTTAGCTCCTTAATGATCGATTACGCTTTAGATTGAATATTAGATTTTTGATATTGTTGTTTAATGGGCCTTTAAGGAATCTCCATCTTGGGATTTGACCATTATCTTTTATTTGTAGCCAACTGAGTAGTTCATCACCAATAACGCACTAGTATAGATAGCTAATTATATGATCAAAAGGACCATCAAATAGAGATTCTTTTAACAATTTTTATTTACAAAAATTCATTTTGCATTAATTCCTTTATAAAACATTTTTTTGGACAAAATCATGAATTTTTGTTGTTGTAATGTATTGATGAATATGAATATCTTTCAGCTTAAAATTAAATATTTGCATGTATAAAAATTCAAGTCCTCTCTAAGCACCTTACCGCTAAAGCTTTTCGCTATTGTTGGAATTTAAATGTTTCATCTCAATATAGGAAGTAGTCTTGTATACAATTCTATCAATGCCTAAAATGAATAGGAAGTGCATGCTTGAAATAAGGTCCATGAGTAGTTCTTGCTCAATATCTAATAAAAGTGATTTATTCGTTACATAAGTACTCAAAAGAACAAAAAATGCCTTAAAGACAAACTTATCGTGCCCTTTGGGCTCTAAGTAATCTTCCACAGCCTTGAGTTTAATCATTCATATGACTTTTCTATGCTCTACTTAAGCAACATTTAACACCATAAGATAAGAATAATCACTTATAAGTTTCTAGTTTGCAAAATAAAAAATCATGCATTACGTATACCATAAGATCACAAAAATAAGCTACTTAAAATGTTTGATGTGCTCCAAATCATATTTTGTCACTTAAGCGCATGGTGCAAAAAATTCCTACATTTTTATGATACCATATCGAAATCTAAGAACGTATTCAAAAATAAAGTGATCCTTAATGGCATATGCTTCCTTAAAATATACATATAAAACTACTAGTACAAATGGCACTCAAAAGAGGGCAACTGAAATTAGTGTGCAAAAAGTTTTTTTAAAAATCACACATCACATACCAATATTTTTTTAAATGTAATGAAAAATTCACAAAAGCTATAATAATAAATATATAGGAAATAACATGTAAATTGAAACGTGCATCAAAAAGTTTTTTCATTTTGGCTCTTACAAAATGAGCCAAAAACTATCAGCAAGTCAAATAGGCTCAGCTTACATATTCCTTTCACTTCTTATTCATAATTAGTGAACAAGCCATTGCATCACGTCCCATTTCTTTTTGATTGAGGCATAACCTCCTTTCTTCAGGTACATTTGTGCTTCAATACTACTATCGTTATGAGATTTTAAAAAGGCTCAAACCAAATCTAAGGTAGGATGATATGATAAACCTCTTATTAGCTAATAAATTATTAAAAAATATTTATGTTCAAATAAGATATTTGAGTAAGAGCCAACACAAAGATTCTATTAAATCTAAATTGGAAATCATAGGACAACTGAACAAGCAAGAACATTTCTAAAAGCTAAAGACTTAAATTAACCTTTGGCGTAAGGGATCTTAACCTAAAAGAAAAGTAGTTCTAATAACCTAAACCCAAAATACTTTTGTTGGTGTAGTTGGGCAACAAGATTTGCCACTACAACTATGAGGAATTTCATGCAATTTCACCTTATTTCTCTTCCTTAAATTATCCCATAAACATAAGCATATATTATATAAAATCTTAAAATTCTCTTAAATAAATTTAATAAAAAAATTTTGGGTTTATTATCATTAAACAAAGTACAATAACTCTCCTTATGTGAGAAAAAGCTCAACTCCATGGATTCATATTAAAATCTCTAAAATTTTTTAACATCTAAAATTTAGCTGGTGAGGCTCTTTCTTAGTAATCAAAGTGTCATGAAAGACTTGATGGACCTATTAACCTACAAAAAATATTTGTTATACATGATTCAATGTTAAGATTGCATGATCATTTAAGACTGGCTTCACTTAATCTCAAGTTGTAAATGACTTTCAAAAAACTTTTAAGTTGTCAATGAGTATTTTCTAGTTATTTATATATCTTTAATTATTTAAACTAATTTATTTAGTAATATATTTATGTAATAACAAAACTTGGTACATATAAGACTCAATCAACTAAGAAGTGTTAAATCATAGGATAAGAGTATAAAATAAATAGGACTTTGATGTTGATTTTTAAGGACTCAAACCTATTATTCTATTAATTGAATCATTTTAAATGAAGTAAAATGCTATATGAGATTGTAGATTTCAATGTGTTCCACTACTAGGATACAAAAAAGATCATTTAAAATTTGATTTAGTACTGCTATTTGCCCCTCTATTTTTGGGATAAAAAGTCCATAAAAACTTAAGTTTTGATTGCTTTAGCCATCAAAATAGTTTTCAAAAGTACCAAGTAAATATGATATCATGATCTAAAATAATTATTTTAGGTAAGCCATGTAGTTTAACTATTTCGTCAAGAAATCACTTCAAAATATGGGAGGTTTTTGATGTCTTATTGTAAGGTATAAAATGAGTCATTTTAGAAAATGTCTCTGTATGAATATAGAATCATTATTTCTAATGATTTTGAAACTCCTAAGACTAAGTCATCTTACATGTTTCCATGGTGATTGTTCTATAAGTAATGGTGTGTGTGCACCTTGACTATAATTACCTCATTTAGTTACGACACATCATCAACATTTAGAATCCATCCATGCAACATTTTTGGGTAACCTTGGGTAATGAAATAAATCAATAACACATCTTATTATTTTGGCTGCCAAAAATGTCTAGTGAGAACTCCAATATGTATTTGTTAGACAAGAAAATTGTTAAGAGATGTGTGGAGCATGTAAAGTTGAGATACACAAAACAAAAACAATCTTTCAAATAATAATCATAAAAAACTATATTGGATAACAGTACTGACTTCATGATATGTAAGACCTAGACATAGGCAATCACTATAAAAATTCTTGATGCATGTGACCATAATTCCACCATTATTGAAGCATCATGTTGGATGCATTTCTTGCTAAACTTTAGAGCAAAGTGGCTTCATAAGTTTATGGAACTAGAACACTCCATAAAAGCATGAATTTGAAAATCCTTATATGCACAGAAAGGGTATTTGTTTGTAAATTTCAATTTCAACTTTCTCAAGTAGTTAGCAAGTGGTAATTAATTATTTAGTTGCCTCCACATTAGTAAGTAATTTTTGGAAGGCTGGTAAGTACTCTACATTATTTTTTCTATCTTTTGAATAAAAGCATTAGTTATATGCTTATATCATGCTGAATTGATAATTAATACTTTCCATCCATCATTATTTGGTTCCATGTCTGAAAATAATGAGAATGATTTTACATTCCAAGTTAGGAGAATGCTCCATAACTATTTTTTTTTAAGTAATTACCACTTATGTTTCTTTCTTTGAGCTATAGACCTTCTAGCAAAACCTCGCATTACATGCATCCTTAAAATATTTCAATTTCTTAACCACTAATCCATAGGTTTCCTAAGGGAACCTAATTTATTTCTAGTTGGCCATATTTTGCTTACTCAACTAATCATTATTAGCCTATAGGAAACCATTTGTCACACTTTTGACTATGTTCATAATCTTGTTAAGAAGATAAGGTATCATTAGAGTATAAAGTGGTATTAATTAGAGAACATGACTAACCAATACTAAATCCCATTAATTGAAAGTTCTTGCCAAAATTATTAATCTAGTATTAGAAGTGAAGCACCTATTTCTTAGCTTTATATAATGTTCTTTCAAGTTAAGGGATTGGAAGATTGCATCATTTGAATCCCAAGAGTTCCTAGTTGATATTCTCAAACTTTTGTTTTGTGTTTTTAAATCAAATAAACAAGTCCTTTTGTACATTATTCTACAAACTTCATGTGCTCTCGAGCTTAGAGAAAAATAACTTGATAGTTTTAATGGACTATTTGTCACCTCTTCGAAAGAGGATATAGCCATCTACTAAGCACAAATGGGAGTTTTGTTGACAAGCTCCTTGGGGGCGTTGTGATTCTCTTTTCCTTGCATATGTAGAATGCTTAGCCCTCTTCCTAGCACTTCAACCACAATGTCGAAAAGACATGGGGATAAAGGTCCGCTTGGTTTAGCCAATGAGATAATTGGAAGGAATCATTTTTTCTAATTAATAATGACTAATAAATAACTTATATTATAAATACTCATCACTAGATTAATAAATTTACTATTGAAGTTAAACGTCTATAGTATGTGTTTAACAAAACCCTAAGATATATATACTACTGAATACTTTCTTAAAGTTTAGCTTGATAATAGTGTTATTACCTTATGACTTGTGATTTAAATCATTAAGTAGTTCTCATGCAAGTAAGATATTTTTAGTGAATTACCCTTAGTAAAAGTTGAATGCTCCATCAAGATAATAGCGAGTACAAACACTGTGAGCTAGCTACTAAAAACATAGTATTTTTTAGAAGCAGCTATAGAAACAAATTGTTCTAAAATCTTCAAAAGTTGTAGTACAATAAGTCTTTGGAAGGACAATTATATTAGTACTAGTGAATTCTTTAATTGATGGGCTACCAACAAGAAAAACAATGATAGCATAAAACATGTCATGTTGAAGTACGGTCAAACAATGCTTGCAAAGGAAACTATTAAACCCATCCAATCCACGAGAACTTAAAGAATCCATCCAAAAAAAATTTGTTATATTTCCTCCTTGCTAGCATGCTGAATTAACATCATTGCACTATTTAGTAAGTCTAAGTATAACAAAGCAAAGCACCTATTTAGTAGGGACTAGTTAGAGTTGAAGCAATCCTTGACATATTTAGCAATTGAATGCTCTTTTGAGACCCAACTCCCACTTGAATCTTTAATTATTTATGCATTAAGATCCCTTTTCATATTATTAAAAATTGTGTGGAAGAAAATAATGCTTTAATCACCAACATTGTGTCACACAGTAAAGGTCATCTGGCTCTAATAAATCTCCTCTATTTTACCAACCATGATTAGCTGATCCAAAGCTCTGTTAATTCTAACCATGATAATCCTCTATAACTCATTGATTTTGTTTTCCTTCTTTATGGCATGTTATTCAAATAATTCAATATTATAAAATATATTACCAAATTAAGTTTTAGTTTATTCTTTAAAGGGATCTTTAATGCTTATTAGCTTGTAAGCTAAGGTCCTCATTCCTGACGAAGCAATTGGAAGACTCCAATTCTAAGCAACCATTAGATAGAATTCAATGCCTTTAATCCAAGTTCCTTGTAATCTGAGTTGTTTAGTATTAGATTTAATTATTTATGGAGAAATGATCGATATGGGGAGTGGTTTGATAAGATATTGTTCATATGTTGAACCAATCATGATTCAATAGGTAATGTTGCCCTCAAAATAGTGAAAAGTTTGTATACTTTAATATTGTTCACTTGTCTGTCACATGCAAAGCCTTCCCACATTGCAATTAACTTTGTTTTGTTCATTTTGATCACATTATTAAGGCATCAAGACACAATAGAACTAACTACACCCTTGATGTTTAAAATGAAGAAGTTATTAGTTACAATATGTGATATTAGCATTATGAGACTCGTAAGGGCTTCTTTTGGTCTTTTTCTTGCAAATAAATTTTCTTACAATCCATTTTGTTGCTTTTCTTATCGACTTCTGTCTGGGAACCACTATAAAGCAATTATAGTCTATCTCAAAATGCTTAAGAGCCTTTGCTTTTTTCTTGGAGATCCATAATAAGTCTTTTGAGAGATTGAATCTCCACTAGTTTTTTAAGCTACACATCCTTCTTTTGTTTAATCTTAGATTTAAATGTTTTACACTTTACAATTTCTCATTGAAGTTGACCATAAAAATGAACAAATAGATGATTCATTATGAAATTAAGTTCTTTTATTAAGTTTTAATGGTCTATGATGCGGTGGGGGAGTTATTTCTTTCAATTATGGGGCCAAGAGAGTTTCAAACATGTTAAGATCCTATCATGCCCTTATCAATTTCAATACCCATACTTTGCCTCATTGATTTTCATTCATTTTCCAACCTTTTGGCGTCCACATATATGACTAACAAATTTGGACATTTCACATTGCTTACTACTTAGGAAATTAGAATTTTCACATCTTTACCATTTTTTACAAGTAAGCGTGTATAATGTTTTTCTTCTTACATAAGACCATTAAGCAACCTTGTTTAAAATTACATAGATAGTATTCAAAAAAATTTTAAATACTTCATTTTTTTCCAAAATCCATTATTGCTCCAAATGTTTCTACAAATTCTAATATTTGAATGAAGATCTTTAACAAGATTGACCAATACATAGGATAGAGTCCAATAAGGCCATATTAAGTTGATTTATGCCAAATCTACTTTTAAAGGGTTGGTGACTATTAACTTGATTGGGAATAAGTACTACTTGTTGACTAGATGGATTGGAAGGTTCTCCATTAAGATCCACACTAGAGCATTAAAAAAGTTCAATATTGAGCTAGACAATAGAAAACATTTTAAGTTTCTCATTTGAAAGACTGTGATTTAAATAATATTGCACATCTAGTACTAAATGTTGTACAATTCTAGTGACAATCTTAAGAGCACAAGTCTACCCCATCATGGCTGATCCAAAGTGGCCGATTTTTTTGAGTTGCTAGTCTTACCAATTCTATATTAGTAAAGATATTTTTGATGATAGATGACTATTCCACCAAAGGAATTCATTCACTAAACTTTCTACTATATTAGTAATATTATTTGAAGGATAGAACATCATTAGAGTATAGAGTGGAATAAGTTAGGGTGCATGGCTAATAATCAAAACTATTATTAAGAGTAATTTCTTAGTCTATCCAATTATCTTAATACATGCTTTGTTAACATGGTTTTGTAAGTGAAAAACCTAATTCTTAACTTTGGGCAAGGTGCTTTCAAGTAAAGGGCTTGGATGGTAGTATCTTTTATCTTAAGAGCTTCTTCATGTTCTTCTCTTACTTTTGTTTCATTGATTTACTCTCAATAGATAAAATCTTTTGTACAATAATTTTCAAATGTCATGTATCTTGAGAAGAGTATAAAATCCAACAGTTAGGTCCACATAGGAACCTAGTTTATAACCTCTCGAAGTCTCATATTGCTGCACTACACCTTATGTACGTAGATTGCTTAAATCTCTTCTTAGTGCTTTAGTTACAGAAAGGAAAAGAAATAAGGATAGATGGTTACCTCGCTTTAGCTATGCGATGATTAGGAGGGCCATTGTCTCTAAAATTAATAACTAGTAGTCATTTTTAATTATAGATACATATGACTAGATTAATAAATTAACCATTAAAGTTAAGCATGCATAGTACTTTTTAAGAAAATTGTGTGATATACATTTGAATGCTTTCCAAAAGTATATTTTGATAATAGAGTTATTAAATTTGACCTTGCAATTTAAAGCATCAAAGTAGTTCATGTGTAATGAAGATATTTTTAGTGAATTCCCCTTTGTAAAATTTGATGGCTCTATTAAGATGATTGTGTGGACAAGAGGGATTGTAGGATAACGACCAACAAATTAAATTTTTTTCAATGAAACTATAAGTTCAAAATAGCCCAAAGTCTTTAATAGATGTAGTGCAATAAGTTCTTGGAAGGAAGATTGTATTAGCACCAATGAATTTTCTAAGTAATAAGTTCCCAACTAGAGACTCATTGATAGCTTCATAATTTTCTTCTTGATAAACAATGCTTGTAAAAGAAATTATTAAACCCATCCAATTTAAAAGCACTAGAAAAATCCATCAAAAAAAATATTATTTTTATATTTCTCTCATAGAAATAAGCTAAATTAGCATCTTATTAAATTTTAGTGAGTCTAAGGATAATAAAGCAAAGATGTTCCCATTTTGCTAGTTAGGATCAATGGAGAAGTGAGAGATGAAGCAACCCACAACATATTTGGAAATTAAGTCCTCCTCTGAGACTCAACTCCCACTTGCATCTTTAATTCATTATATATTAAGTTTACTTTGCCTATTTTTTTCCATTATGTGGAAGAACGTTTTTCTTTTATTGCCTTCCTTGAGCCACATAGTACTTTTATTCAAGTGTTTAATAAATCTCCATTATTTTAGTACCCATGAAAAACTTATCCTAAATTTGGTCAATTCAAAACTTTATCATTCTTTTATAGTGTTAAGGTTTTTTTCTTTCTCCAAAAGTGACTCTTCAACTTCTTCAATCAACTAGATTATATTACAAAATTTAGCCTTCTTCATGGTCAGTTTTATGTCTCCTCATTTTGTAAGCTAGGGCCCTCATTCCTAAATCAACAATTAAAAGACTCTAGTTTTGAGCAAACACAAGATAGAAGTCTTTGCTTTCAATCAATATGCTTTGGAATTTTAAATGACTTTGAATAGATCTATTTTTTAGAGGAAGGATAAAAAAGGGAGTGGTCCAATAGGATCTAGTTCATATGTTAAACTACTATATTGGAATTATTTTGAGCTAATCATGATTCATTAGGGTTCTATCCAAAAGAGTGATATTTAAATTCTTGAATATTAGTAATGACATAAATTCTCCCTACCATCCAAGGTGGACAATTAGCCTCCATCATCAATGTTAAATCACACCAAAGATCTCCTCTATTAATGAAATAGTTCTTGGCATACACAAATGGTGACACTGCATTTATGTATTATGCTTTATAACCATGTGGAGACATTGTCTTTAATTTTCATTATTTGTCCTTGTAAGTCATACAACTAAAAATCCCATACTTCATTAGAGATGTTCTCACAATACTAAAACTTTAGCTCCTTTGAATGATGTCCATTAGTTTGTAACTTCAAGAGGTTCCAAAAATGAAGTCAACTTAATTTTATGAAATTTGATCAAGTTCATAAGGCATGAATCTTTTGTAGAATTAACTACATTATTAATGTTCAAAGTTAGATATTATTCATTATAGTCTATAGTGTTAGTATTTTGAGCTGTCTAAAGTCTTTTTTAGGCCATTTTAAGGAAAATGAGTTTTTTGCATTCAATTTAGTAGCTTTTCATCTTGATATATGGCTAATAGCCACTATAATGCCAACTTGGTCCATCTAAAAAAGGTTAAGTGCCTTTGGTTTTTCCTAGAGATCCTCACTAAAGCTTTTAAGTAATTGAATTTTTATTTGTTACAAGTTATCGTGCCTCATCTACATGCACATTGTGCATCATGGCTTGTGAAATCCATGCGCATTCTATTAAGGGATCGGATGACACATAATCTACAACTTGTGTGCTTTGGGTCAATGGTCAAATGTGTCTATATAAGGAGGTAAGAAAGATGAATGAAAGATGGCGAAGTTCTAGGAGGGAGCAATCTTCTTATGCATGCACAAGTTACTTCATCAATAGAATAAATAGAAGTATTAGTAGGGATGGTGTTAAAAATTCGATATACTCCATCATAAATTTGAAAGAAAAATTGCCATGCAAAGAAAATGTTTTTAAATCATAGGAAACCTAGGGGTACATTTGTGGATGCCATCATTACTATTCCTATTGAATTCATGAGAATCGATAATGTCAATTCAAGTTAGAGATACCTTATTAATGATGGTACTGTGGATGCAAAAATATTAGATGCCTAATTAAATTAAATTGAGACCTATTTCTCCTTGTACAATTACTCTTCATTTGACAAAGTAGTATATATGCTTGATTTAAAATGTTGAGCCATGCATTGGCCCAGTTGAATGTAAATTTCGGAACTCATTCAGATATAGAGCTAATATGGAGTCTAATTGAGAAATTAATTTCAAAAAACTTTTATCCCATAGTTTACGTATGAAAGGTAGTGGAAGTAGCTCTATCTTTAATATTGACAAGTGCAAATAATCTAAGATTACACCATTAAACTTCAAAGACAAGCTATAGTATTAAGGATATCTATTACAAAGATATAGACTTCATCTATGTACTTCTAAGGATTTTATTATCCTATTGCTACATAACTAACCTTTATCCCTATATAATCTTTTGTATAAGCAAGTAGATTTACAATGGCCATTCATATAATAGCCATTGAGAAGAAGAGACAAAATATGGAACCAAAGACATAGGATTTCACACTTCGGGAGGATTAACATTAATATAATGAACTCACAATGGAGAAGACATAACTATCCAATAAAGTGGATGACAGCCACAATAATAGCAACACCATTTACAAGTGAGAGTCACAAAAATTGTACCCACTACGAAAAGCAAGGTACCATATGAGAAAAATGTTGTATCTTTTACACTAATCTTTCCTTAGACACGTTTAAGAAAAATAATGAAAAAATACTTTGTTGCAACTAAAATTCAGATATTTCTTAATGCTTGACAATAAAAAGATAATACTATTTTTTTGGTAGGGCCAACAAAACTTATAATTAATGAAATTATAATGGAAAGAGTGGAACACATTTCAACCTATATTCATGTAGATGAGTTGGACAATCTTAATACAAACACAAGAAGTTAGAAAAACTTGATCTTTAAAAGCACTTTCGAGAAGCTTCGCTTAGAAAGTTGTACCTCTCCCAACCCTATTCTCATAGGTTGAGTCAAAAATCCTCTAAAGCAAGAGTTTATAGATAATAAAAGGTAAAATTTAAAATCACTAAAGAATATATTCATTAAGTTGTTGATGGGACAATTTCATTCGATATTTGCTTTATCATATTTAGCTAGTAATACTTGTGAGTCAAGATGATATATACTATAGATAAGCCCAATAGCATTGATTCACAAAGGTTGGATAAAAATTTAATATAATATCTAACAAAAGAAAGTTAATAGTAGTTATTATTACTACTAGCCAAGCAAAGAGATTAGAAAATAAAAATATGAACTGTGTTATAGTTAATTAGACCCGAGAAGCTAAATATTGGTTCCCAAAAATATAGTAATCTACATAAACAACTTAAGAAGATACTAATAGAATCTTATACACTATTTACTAAACTCAAGTGCAATTGCCAAATTATGTTGTGAAGCATCAGATAATTTTTATCAAATCAACACTCATAAACATAGATTATGTATCACAACATAGTAGTAAAAAATTAAGTGATTAATATGCAAGTCATAGAGTTATTGAAGAATGGTGTACTCATACCTACTAATTCACCATTTGGCTCTAGAGTTGAATTAGTGCAAAAAGGATAGAAGTTGGCAACTGTGTGCGGATGGTCGAGCTCTTAACAAAATGACATGTACGAAGAGGTATCCACTATGAAGAATTAATGATCTATTAGAGCACTAAAGCATGCACGAGAATTCACAAAATTAGATTTCTAAGCAAGGTATCCTCAAGTACATATTATAGAAGGAGAAATTTTGAAACGAAACCTTTAAAACTCTACAAAGACTGCATGAGTGGCTAGTAATGGTGTCTAGGTTGTTCAATGTCATGTCAGAAATGAATGTTCTTCTTTTCCCTTATATGATTATATGCAAGTATACCTTGATAAAATTCTCATTTATAGTGGTACACATGAAGGACATATAAAAAATTTATGGAAGGTGTTCGATATATTACAATCTCATCATTTATAGTTGACTGGGAAGATGTGGGAGTATGCAAGGGAAACCATTTTATATTTGGGATATTAAGTTAGAAAGGGTGGAATAAACATTGATGAGGAGAAGATTAATGCAATTGAGAAATGTTCTACACCTCATGATACTACTAATGTCAGAGGTTTTCATAGAGCTTGTTAATACCTAAGAAAATTCATCAAAGGATTCTTGGAAAGACTAGCACCATTTCATGCACTAGCTTGTTGACATTTAAAATTTGAGAGGATAAAAATACATCAGTAGACTTTTTGATAATTAAAAGTGGTAATTTGTGAAGCACCATTTCTAGCTCTACCAATCTAAAATATCCATTTGAGATACAAGTAGATGCATCAGGGTGAATTATAAATGTAGTTTTAATGGAATAAGACAAGCACTGGCACACTTTTTTTAATGACTACTAGGAGAATAAAAAATCTAATTAATGATAAAGAGCTAATTTTTTTACATCAACCTATAAAACAATAAAGGCCATACACCATTATCAAAATAACTCGTAGCACTCTGATCATTAGCCACTCCAACATTTGTAGACTCATTCAAAGCTAAAACTTGTAGACACTTCAAGTGGTCATCATGGCTATAATAATTAAGCCTGATTATTAAATATGAGAAAGGCACCTTGAACAAACTTGTAAAGATACTTTCTTGACCTCCTCAATCTTACAATGTTTAACAACTATTATGGAAATATAACTTGTAAAATTTAAGAAGTTGGTCATAAAATATAAAGTCAACCCAAGTTTTGCAAAATTTATCAAGAGAAAAAATGAGGTAAATACTCAAAGTATTTTATCAAAAATAAAGTTGTGTACATCAAGATGGTGATAATAAATGTTGCATGAGTGTAGCTCAAATTGCCAAGGCCTTGAGACACATTGGAGTTTCAAAGACCACTCTTAATTTTCAAAGGTATGCTTATTGACCCCACTTGAATTTAGATGTTAAGATATTTATTGATAGGTGAATGTTTTTTGTTGCATCAAAACCATCTGATAAAATATAAGAACAACATATACTACTACAAATACTGACAAGTCATTGGAATAAAATCTTAATAGATTTTATCAATGGTCTATCAATGACTTCATAAGAACATAACTACCAATTTGTAATCGTAAATAGAATTTCAAAGATGGATAGAGTACTGTCATACAAATAAGGGATTACAAGTGAACAAGTAATTGTCATTTTCTTCTAAAAACTATGGGTACCATTGATGGTCAAATTAATATCATATTGTATGCTTGATTAAGATATAATTTTTGCTTTTTAAGATAGAAAATAAATCAAGAAATGTATAATTAAATATTATAAAAAAAATAATTGCTCATATGCCTTCAATCAAATCTTGAAAAACATTTTCAACTCTTTTATACATTTCTTTTATTCAAAACTTAGAAAATAAAATAATAATTCTATCCTAAAATTATCCAATCAACCTTGAAATAAAAAATAAATTAATCTTGAAATAGTATTATAGATTTGTTTTATGCATATCTAAAAAATAAAAATATAAATTATATCTATATACAACTATTTTACTTTTATCTCATAGATGCATCAAAGTTTATCACATGTTTCAATCACACTCACCTAAGCATTTTTTCATCCAAAATATTCCAAGAATACCGAACCCTACAATGCATGATGCAATGAAAACCTACTAGTCAATTGCTAAGAAAGATGAACAAACGCTAATTAAACACAAAACATAGGAAAAAAAGAGAAAGAAATAGTAAAAGAAGCATACATGGACATACCAGTTTTGCAAAAAAAAATTAAACCATCATAGTGCATCAATCAATTGCATAGGAAACCAACACCTTTGTATAGCTAAAAACCTTGTTCAAGTTACAACTTGAAGAAGAGGAAGAAGTAAGAAACAAAGAAGGAAAGAAAATAAGAAGAAGGAGAAGGAGAAGAAGAAGAAGAAGAAGAAGATGAAGAAGAAGAAGAACATAAAGAAGAACAAGGAGTAGGAGACAAAGAAGAAGAAAGAAAGAAAGGTGAAGAAGAAGAAGAAGAAGAAAGAAAGAAAGTAGGGAAAGAAAGTAAAAAAGAACAAGAAGAAGAAAAAAGAAAAAAAGTAAAAAAGAACAAGAAGAAGAAAAAAGAAAAAAAAGTAAAAAAGAACAAGAAGAAGAAAAAAGAAAAGAATAAGAAGAACAAAAGAAGAAGAAGAAGAAGAACAAGAGAATAAAGAAAGATAGAATGAAAGAAAGAAAGAAAGAAAGAAAGAAAGAAAAAGAAGTACTAGAAGAAGAAGTAGTAGTAGTAGAACATGAAAAAGAAGAAGCAGAAGAAATATTAGAAAGAAGGAAAGAATGAAAGAAGTAGAGGAAGAAGCAGAAGCAGAATAAGTAGAAGAAAAAAGGAAGAAAGAAATAATGAATGAAAGAAACAAAGTAAGAAAGAAGAAGAAAAGGAAGATGAAGAAGAAGAAGATGACGATGATGAAGATGATGAAGAAGAAGGGAAAGAACAAAAGAAAGAAATAAATAAAAAAGCCATAAAGGAAGTAGAAGAATAAGAAGAAGAAGAAAGAAAGAAAGAAGAAGAAGAAAATGAAGAAAAAGAAGAAGGAGAAGAAGAAGAGGAAAGAATGGAAGGTGGAAAGAAGAAAAAGATGTTGAAGGGGAAAAAGAAGAAGAAGAAATAGACAAAAGAGGAAAAAAGAAAGAAAGAAAGAAATATATGGAGAAGAAGTAGTAGTTGTATTAGAAGGAGAAAAAGAAGATGAAAGAAAAATGATGAAAAAGAATAAGAAAGAGAAGAAGAAGAAAAAAGATAGAAAGAATAAATGATTGAAAGAAAGAAAGAAAGGAAGACGGAGAAGAAGAAGATTGAGAAGAAGGAGAAAGAAGAAGAAGATGAAGAAGAAGAAGAAGAAGAAGAAGAAATTGAAGAACAAGAAGAAAGTGAAGTAGAAGTAACAATAGAAGAAGAAGAAAAAGAAGAATGTGGATAAAGAAAAAAGAAATATTGATAGTAAGAAGAAGACGAAGAAGAAGAAGAAAGGGAGAATGAAAGGGAGAAAGAAAGAAAGAAAAAGAAGAAGATGATGAAGAGGAAGAAAGAGAAGAAGAAGAAGAAAGAGAAAATGAAAGGAAGAAAGAGAGATGAAGAAGAAAGGGTAGCCAAAGAAGAAAGAAAGAATGAAAGGAAAAATAAATAAATAAAGAGAGAAAGACGAAGAAGAAGAAGAGAAAAAAGAACAGAAAGAACTAAAAGAAGAAGAAGAAGAAGAAGAGCAAGAAGAAGAAGAAGAATAGAAGAAGAAGAGCAAGAAGAAGAAGAATAGATGATGAAGAAGGGGGAAAGTAGAAGAAGAAGAAGAAGAAGAAGAAGATTGGAAGGAAGAAAGAAAGAAAAAATCATTGAATGAAAGAGAGTAGGAGAAGTAGAATAGGAAAAATAATAAGAAGAAGAAGATGATAATGAAGAAGAAGATGAAGAAGATGAAGTGGAACAAGAAGGAGAAGGGGAGAAGAAGAAGGAAGAGAATATGAAGAAGAGGAAGGACAAGATGAAGAAGAAGTAGAAGAGAAAGAAGAAGAAGAAGAAGAAGATGAAGAGGAAGTATAACATCAATAAGAAGAAGATGAAGAGGAAGTATAACATCAATAAGAAGAAGAAGAGGAGGAGGAGGAGGAGGAGGATGAAGTAAAATAAGTAGAAGAAGTTGAAGAAGAAATGGAAGAAGAAGAAAAAGAAGAAGAAGAAGAAAAAGAAGCAGAAGGAGTAGAAGAAGAATAAGAAGGGAAATTGTCCATCCTTAGTCATGTGAAATCATGATATTCGATTAATGAATAAATTTGAGTAGCAATGTAAGAAATGATCGATACCAATTTTATGAGGAAAGGAAATTGCATGTAATTAGTGTATTATAATGTAGTGAGCAATGTAGGAAAAGATGGATACCCATTTTAGTAAAGAATATTTGGAGTTTATAATGTAGATCAGCCAAAAACATGGAATGAGAGTATTGCATATTTATCGCTTGCATGCAATCATATTGTGTATGGATTGATAGATAAGCACTCTTTCAAAGATTGTTTGTTAATCCCACCCCAAAGCTTGCTACACTTGAATTTCAAGGTACAAGGAATAGGAGAATTTAGAAGTGATATTCAACAAAAAGCTGAAAACTTTCTAGATACAGTACAATAAATAAATTTCAATGCCAAAATAGAACTACTCAAATCATAGAAGAAGTATAAGCGAAGACATGACCAAAATAAAGCTGAGATGTTCACAAAAGATTACCTTATTTGGCTACATATTAGGAAGGAAAGATTTAAAGTACATGGAAAGAAGATAAAAATAATACGATATAGTCTTTTTAAGAAAATATAAGGAGTTAATGATAATACTTATCTAGTTGAGTGTCAAGGATAAATGGAGATGTTCTTAGTAGTGATATGGTTAACTTGAAGGCTTGTGAGATATTTTTGCTTGATAAAGATAAAAACACTTACCACCAATGGATGACTTTTTAATGAATGATGATAAGATCTTAAAATAAGATAACATCATCTACAAAGGGATCGTTATGATAAGGAACAAGGCCTAGATGTAATACCAAATTCTGAAGAAGGGAAAAATACTTACTACTACAAATTGTATAGCTTGGAGAAAGGTTAATCATTAATCCCTCATTTTTGTTTCAAATAATAATGAAAAAGGAGGAGTACATCAACTGGTCAAGTTGATTCAATGGAACTAAAAAAATCCAAAACCAGAGCAAAGATGTGTGAAATATACAACTATTGCTAGTCATGTTGGAATGAACAGTTGCCTTATGTATGCTTGACTTCAAGCACCACATGTGCTTCACTCCATGTGTATACTAACTTTTTTTATGTGCACCACATATGAATACGAGATCATGCAACCCCCACATATACATGGGCATGCTTTAGGTGGGTAGCTATGTGGGTATTATGCAAGATAAGTGATGCCTACTATGCCTTGTCTTTGCTTATGTAGTGCTAAATGGTGCATCAAATTCAAGTGTACCTTGGGCTTTGATATGTTGGTATTGATCCATAGATGCAAAAGTTTGTCAATTGTAAACTTTTAATAAAAGGACAAATGTGTATTTTGGAAATTAAAATATTATTCCTTTTGTAATAAAATATTCAAATATAAAGAAGCAAGAATGATGGAAGAAGAACTTCTTTTACTGTTAAATTTTCTTGTGGCAAAAGCTTTGATCTTCTTCTCTTTATTACTTAATTTCTCACAATTTTTTGTACTTCAAATTCAACTATTTTGGCTAGAACAAATAGGTGTACTGGTGAGAGCATAATGTGAAAAAACCTAATAGAAAGATTAGTTGCTAATTGAATTTGTTAATATAGTTATTGAAGAAATGATTCATAGTACATTATGGTTCTTTTACTAAGTATTGATGTTTTGTGATATTGTTAAGGAAGTTATTTTTTGTCTTGTTGAGGGAGTAGAATTTGTCACATGTTAAGTTACTTATGATACCCTTATCAACTTCTATTCCCATACTTTCCCTCGTTGATGTATTTTCATTATCCAACATTTGACTGTCTACACTAAAGACTACCAAAGTTTGGGGTTTCATATCGTTTATTACTTAGTGAATTGGAATTATGTCTTCTTCACCATTTCTTGCATATATCTAAAACTTTTTTCCTTGTTGCAATAGTCAACTAATTATGTTTTTTGTAATAATTTAGATAATAGATTTGAAGATTTTTATTGCTTGATATTTTTCTAGAAACTATTATTGTTGTTGATCTTTCCAAGGATTCTAATATGTGAAGAAATGTCTTTAGAAAGATCAAGCTCTATGTTGATTCGAGCCCCATAAGGCCTCGTTAAGTTAACTGTTGTAACATCAACATTTAATGGGTAGTTGACTAATGATGCAATAGAGAGCAGGGCTAACTTTTTGACAAAGTGGATTTGAAGACACTTCAATGAGGTCGACACCAAAGACCACAAAGGTTAAATTTTGAGTCAAAAATCCACGAGCCATATGAGGATTCTTATTTGAAAGTCTACAATTTTATGAAATTTGTACATGAATAATAAATGTCATCTAAATTTAGTGAAAATCTTAGGATCATATGTATTATTTATCACAACAGATCCAAAGTAGCCAATTTGTTTAGATTTTAACTCTTAGGAACTCAATGTTGGGCCTTGAAAACGAGAATGTTGCCAATTAAAGTGAGTTTGAAGGGTGTAGCCATTTTGGAGATATCATCATCTTTGAACATGACCTCTGGTACACACTTTGAAAAGACATTGGAATTATCTTTATTAGAGAGGTTGCAAAACTCCCTTGATTCACCATAAAAAAAGGGCGATGACTCCAATGCATACATGAAATCTACCTAGTAAGGGAGAGGAGCATACTAAAAAGAAAATAATCCTAAAATCTCATTTGAGTTGTCATCCTACTTTTGCCAAATTTGAAAAAGAGCATATTATTGAAATGTTTCTTTTCTTAGTTATTACATTGCATTTCAATGTAGATTTATCATATGAAAGTCCTATGTTGCAACTACTTATATATAAATATATATATATATATAATCATCATTTTGTGCCTTAGTTTATTGTCAAATGTTTTATAGCCTCTCCCAGCTTTTTCTTCGATAATGAGTATAACCCAAATTAAATGCATCATGTTATCAAAACATACCTATAATTTTTGTAATATGACAACATAAAAAACACTATCATGCTAAGAATCCAACAATTTCTCTCAATCACAAGACTAAAGCCTAAAAATTGTATCCAAAAATTAATAAACCTTTGAAACTTAGTCTAGTCCAAGGCAACCCAATTTATCACTATCAAAGTCGAATAAAAAAAATATAATATCTATTAAGCCTAATAACAACACTATTTGATACAGCCCACATCTAATAAAATATAATTAATGGTAAATAAGTATCAAATCTACAACTATGAAAGGTGAAATAAAGATGATGAATCATCTAACTAATGTACAAAATCTAACAATCTCTAATTTTGCTTCTCAATAGTTCTGACTCAATCTCACAAAAATATAAAGGGGTGAGCTAGGAGATTCAATAAGGATTCTTTGAACTATGCTATTAAATTGACTCGTGGTAGTCAAAAAATATGAATGAAATAATAGAATAAATCTTGTAAACTAATAGCATTATATTTTAACTACTATATTGAGATCATCATCTTCCAATAAGTTGATATCAATTTTCTTATATTGTGATTAATTTGATGCTTACTATGACAAATTGATATAACACACTTTATTATGCAAAAAAAAAACATGACAAGACCTACACTTCTTTCACATCATGTAATCTAATACTTTATGAGAAAATGTTGATCACATAAACCATCCCTTTAAGGTTCAAGGGCTCCTCCACAACCTTAAGTACTCCCCTAAAAGGCATTTCACATTATGTAATTCCTTAATGGGCAAAATGTGGAAATATTCTCTCTTTGAACTTTTTATATAAAGGCTTCTTAGCTATTTTAAAGATCTTTACCCTTTAATCTAACACTCCTATTATAGGCTTATGCATTGATGCATAACTACACTTGGACAAAGAAGTAGGGTAACTAAAGTGTCTATCTCTTAAGTGAGTTTGGAAAATAAAAGGCCTATTATGTCTAAATGCCTTAAAATTTTCACAAAATCATAAATGAATGTTAAAAAAGTTTAAGCGCTTTTTTCATACTTATTATGTCTAAGACCATGCCTATCAATGCTAACATAGTGTCTACATGGTCTTGAATTTTACCAATAGAATAATTAAATATTTAGTTGATTACCTTTACAACAAAGTTTGGGTCACACTAGTATCACTAGTGAACTTTATGACTCTAAAGTAACCTTAGTCATCATACCCATCCTATGGCACCTCTAGAGCTTCCATGAATTCCATAGATCACCATTTAAGGTGCCATCATATGGCTTAAGAACATAAATAAAAGCACTTTTGGTGCCCAAAAGGACCAACTGAACTTAAGGGTGACCAACATCATTATTTTATTACTTCTTTAATAGAACCTAGCACATTCCAATGTCTAATTACAATGTGCATAAGGCTTCATTGATAGTGTATACTTAGAAGATCAAAAGGACATTCTATTATAGCTTTCTATTCTATAGATTATTTTTATTCCATTGAGCTTGATTCCAAGTCTAAGCTTATCGACATAATCAAATCCAAAGACATTAAATTATCAAGTTAACTTTACTAAGAATTGTTAATTATCCATAAACATTTACTTTAATGTCTAACTTCATCCTTAATACTTATTTTAAGGATTTAAACAAAGCTCTCCAAGGCTTCCCAACAAAGAACCAAGGGCTACACACACCTTAGAAGTTATATGAGTTCTCGTATATGTTGAGGCAATTACTACAATCACATAGCCATGAAAGGGTTCCATGCTTCCCAAGCATACCCAAGAGAAGGGACACTTGACTACAACAATTTCAAAACTTTTGGGTTGTCTTTCCACACATAAAACAATAATTTATCAATTAAGCTAAGGTTCAAACCATATTGGTTACAATTTCAAATGCACACATTTTTACCTTCGAATGTTATCAACTAAGATTGTTAGTAATTTCAAATACAATCATAGTGATGCACATCAAATATGCAATTCAAAAATTAAATTTATAGACTAACATATCACTAAATCTCAATTTTACACATCCCCTGATTTTTTATGCCTTGAAACTCTTTGTCTATGCATGCAATAACCATGAAGTGAATGTTACACTAGATCTATATTAACAAGCATCAATTTTTTAATGAAAGAAGAAGAACTTGAGAAGGGATCTTAACTTCTAGCAATATATAGTAATAAAACAAGACTATTTTTTCTTGGTTATTCATTACATTAAATAAAATTTTCTTCTCCAATGTTTTCATATGTTTTAACAATTGTCATGATAATCCATGCTTGTGGCATACATGCTTAGACACCCAACAAGGCAAAAGAGGTAGCATGGTTTTAATTTTTTCCACATGATGTTGTCTAAGTTAAAGAGTGCTTTGCATCAACAATTTTTTAGTTTAAATTCATCATCTAACTATATTTATAAACAAATTAAAACATGCAACATAATTATGGAAACTACTTTGCATTCACAAGAAAAATGCTAATTTACATTTTTGACATTGTTCCATTATAAATATTACACAAGAAACGATGATAATTGACTCATTTTTTTACAAACAAATCTTCATTTGCCATGGGTAGAAGGAATTTTCTTTTTCCTAAGCAAGTTTCTTTAAGAAGAGTAACTAGCTTTTATCAAAATCAATTTTCATGGTTTCATATGTATTTTGACAAAGTAATTCCTTTTTATATTTGCTTAGATCTTAACTAAATATATAGTATGAACTCAAATGTCATCCTATGTAGAATAAGTATACAGAGAGTTCTCCTTAGTTAAAACATTTCTTACATAAAAGCTTGAACTCTACTTTATTGTCTCTTAACTTAGTTTTCTACTCGACATCTCCTTAGTTGATTTCTCTAAATTCCCCTTTTATGGTTACTTTTTCTTAAACCATTACAAAAACATGTTAAGAGCTCACATAAACTTGGCCACACCCCTTAAACAAAGGATTTAGTTTAAGATAATCAAATTTTTGGTTGGGGGAGCCATAATTTACCCTATTTAATTAACCATCTTATAATTAGATGTTTTAGGATAGATACATCAAGCTCCTAAAATTTATAAATCTATGTAAGATATGGCTAATAAATCTTCTTCTCTTACATATATATATGTGTGTGTGTTTGTGTATGTGTGCGCACGCGTGTGCGTGTATACTCTTTTGATCATTTTGTCTATTACTATCGACTCCAATTTTTCTGGAATCCTATCCATATCTTATAATGCATTCATGGTTCGCTAAGAATAGGGATGAGAGAAAAATCAAAATTGTAAATAAAATTACAAACTTTCATGTAACTCAAGTCATGTCATTCCACCATTTTCGTATTTTTAAAAATTCACACTTCGAAATTAAAAATTCAATATTCAATATTAAACTTTCATGTATTCAAATTTTAAAATATTTAAATTCAAAATTTTAATTCACAAGGAAGCATATACCTTAATGAACTAATTAGCAATAATATTTCTAGGACTGTGGAGGCTAACTTAAAATTTGTCAATTAAAAGTAATTAAGAGCAATAACAAATATTATCTTGCCTTTTGTTTTCATTAAAATAATTATAATGAAAATAGTTATCCAATGTCAATTAAGTGTAACAAAGATAGTTGGAATTCAAATTAATATTGATTATTACTTTTCATATAAGGAAGGCATTAGGATTTTCAAAGTTATAATGTACCTCTAAATTATTTAAAACCCCCATTTTATTACCACATTATGTATTCTTGAATACAAGATTCGTGATGTCATTCTTCTCCACTAATACTTTGATAATGTGTTTTAAAGTATCTATCAAGACTATATAAGAACAAAAGTTTAGCTAATAATATAGATAGTTTATATTGCATGAATTGATAAACAAATCAATATGACATTTACCAATTATTGAGAAAGATAGAAATCATACTAATTAAATCTCAATATATCAAAAGTAGAAATTGTTTTATTAAATCACATGTTAAATTAATTCATATATTAAAATAATAATAAAATAATGTGATGAAAAATATAGTTGACTAATTTTTTGCACAACAAACTATTAAAGGAAGTTCAAGAAAGGGTTGTAGTGAGCAGGAGATATGGAGGTTTAGGCTTAATAGGGAATTGGTGTTGCTCATGTTTTTTAAGAGAATCTTACTTATAAATTTGATAATATTAGAGCTCATAAAACGTATTTAGTTCTATGATAATTGGAGGAATAGAACGTAGGCTAGAGGGTGCTCAAGAATCCTTTTGATTGCTAATTCAAGAGCTTATATTTTTGCTTTGGAACTAAATCATTAATTTATATCTTAAAATAACTTCAGGATAAAAAAGATTCAAGTTTGATCTAAATTAATGATTTAATAAGAATTTTTATTTTTTTCTATGATAAATTATTATGAGCATCAAGAACTTCAAAATGGACAAATTTCCCTTCAACAAGTTAGGGCTTAGGTAGATAGAGTCCTATCTATTAAAGAGAGCTTGTGTGGTGACAAAATCATATAGTTTTCATTGTTAAACAAATAAACTAAAGAAAGATGATTATCATGTGAAATAAATTTTTAGGCTCATAAAAAATGGGATTTGTTCTTTTGGTAATTACCAAGCAATTGGAGCTAAAACAAAAGAACAAAAATCTTGTGAAGAATGGGGGTGTACTTTGTTGGTTCTCAGTTAATAAGGTACAAAATGGGATAAATAAAACTCACATGCTTAATGACTCGTGTGTGCTATTGGAAATGTCTTTCTAGTTATATTTTGAATTTGTAGATAAACTCTTTAGAGAATTAGAAATTCTAGTATATTGCTAAATTTGATTTGATTGAAATTTCCATTTGATAAACTCAAACTAAGAAACTATCATCCTATCAACCTTAATTATGATATTGCAACTCTAACATTCATCTTAGAAGGAGAAATGTGAAGCTCAAAATTATACGATAAATACTTCAAATGATTATTTCATCCATGGTCTTGAAAGGAGAAACATGAAACTCACGAAAAAATATAATTTGTTGTGGAATTATAAATTCCACTTCAGCATGGTTGTTATCCTATATATCACAAATATGATTCAAGTGACACAATGACATAACCATCAGGGTTAGTTTTTGTCTAAAAGATGTCAAACATAACAATAAAATATCAAAAAAGAAATCTTCTACAAGATATCTCTTTTAGACAATTAATCATTTTATTAGATGGAGACGACTCATAATTTCGCATTCCCATTTTCTTGGTAAAAAAACCATAACCACAAAAGAGTAAAAAGTTAAAGAAGTAGAGCACAAAGAAAATAATAAGAATGAATCAATGAAAGGATGGGCTTTACACATAACTTTAGTAAAGTGTTGCTTTTTGTAGGTTTCATTAAAAAGTTTAAAAACAGGAATGGTCCCATTTATTTATTTGGTGTAACATCATGAGCCAAATGGGAGGAAACTTCCACATATGATTATGTGTGCATGTGTGTGCATGTTTGTGTGTTTGTTTTCATGGGGAGGATTCCTATAAGACTCTATCTTAGTTTCTTTTGCTAGCCCTATAAATAAAAAAAACTAATTTCTTAGGATTATGAGATTCATTCCAATAAGAAATACAACCTTGGAATGACAACATCCATCATATTGTACAACTCCAAGTTTCAAGAAATTTTGAAATTCAGAAATCATAAGGGGGTCAAATGTCATTAGACATCAATCAACCAATTTAGATTTAGAAATTGTTATAAATAATTCGATTGTAAAATGAAAGGAATTAACAAACAAAAAACTTGCAAGAATTGAATATGAATAGGAAGATAAAAAAAGAAGTGGAAAGGATTTTTTTGCTAGTTCCTTTGATTTAGATAAACATTTTATTAAAATAAATATAGAACTAAAATAGATGTTTTTGTGCCTATTAATAATTTTCCCTTCTAAGTTGAAGCTAATCAAATCATTCAAATAAATAGGGGTAAATTAATGCGTTTGAAACTTAAGGAACTACATAGAACTATCATCTATCAAAAGAATACTCTTATTGATGTATTAATTACATGTGAATTACTCCTGGGGAATTAGTGATGCGTTAGGCAAGATTGGTATAAGCAACCATGGATACACTTCTTGATAATATGATCCATGGACAACCCATAAGGGATTGTCATAACAGGCTTGACGAGTTAGTTTTTGAAATCATTGAAGGTAAAGATGGAATATTTCATGGCAATTCTTAGTAAATTGGTGGATTCATTCTGCCATTGCTATGGATAATTTGCTTCCTTATGTCAATGTGTAATACTTCAAGAAATAACAATCGACCGCTTCCAAATATTTTTAATTCATGGTTTAATCTGGCATGTCACTTCTAACATAGCTATTGCTAAAAGATAAATTCAAGAAAATGAACACATTGAATGGGAAATAAATTGTGAAGTTACGTAGATGCGTCCTATATTGTTAAATTGAGTAAGCAACCAACATATATTAGGCAAATAGGCATTTCAACCCATTTTAGTGGAGGGGCATGCTTTTCTTTACACCCATTAGTTTGTATGGGATTCAATGTAGACTTTAATAGGGATAAAATGGATCTTTATGCACCTTTACCTTCAAAAGCTCGAGTAGAAGATCATTTACTTATGTTTTCTAACATGACTCCCTTTTTTCCAACCGTTGGGGATCTTGTTCGTGTAACAACTCAATATATGCTTTTTTACTCTATATATTATTGATTGAGAATCTCTAAGTTATTTAAAAACATGTTATAATCAGTATATGAGAGTTGTACAAACGAAAAAAGGGAAACAGTTGATAAAAGACTATTAGTATACAAAAGAGAAAGAGACATACTTTTCCAGTTCTTATGATGCACTTCGAGCTTATCAGTAAAAAAATCCATTTGGACAATCATTTTTTGCTTTAATGGAAATTAAATCAATGCATAGTTAGCTTGAGAAAAGTTCCATTGAACTTCAATATGAATCTTTTGTAATCATCATAAGATTTATACACACTATCAATAGTAAGAATTATCAAAAGAGAATGTTGTTTTATATACATATAATTGACTATTGGTCACCTTTTTATTACGAAATAGATGAAGTGATATATGTTATATGCTTTTTGCCTGACTTACTCATAAGCTATCTAACTTAAAAACAAAAACTAAGAATTTATTAAATGAATTTTTATTCATGATGCCCAAACTTGTTGGAATTTGCATTTCCTTATAACTTCTATGAGAGCAAAGATTAAGTGATTCTATTGAATCACTATCGTAATCTCATTGTTGAATCTAACCTAGTGTAATAAGGAGGTCGTTATGGAAGATTTGGTAGATTTTTCCTTTCAAGATAGGATTGTGGATTGAACTACTATGAAAAGCATTATTAAAAGATTAATAGAACATTTGAGAATGGCACATGCAGCAAATATCCTAGTTCAATTGAGAACTTTAGGTTTCCAACGAGCTACTGCTATATCTAATCCATTAGAAATTGGTGATGATTTGACCATCCCTACAAAGATATGGTTAGTTCAAAATACTTAACAAAAATGATTTATTTTAGAGAAAACTATCATTACAAGAATGTACCTGTGGCTAAAAAGTTATGTTAATCTATGGAGAAGTTGTATGCTAGAAGTGAATATTAGAGAAAGAAATGTGCCCTTAGTTTTGGGTGATTATTCTCTCTAAGCTAGTCCACTTAATATCCTTTTAAAGGTTAGAACAAATGCATCTTAAGTACATAAATTGGTCGATATATGAGGATTAATGTTAGATCCTCAACTACAAATGAATGGATTTCCCATTCAAAAAAAAATTACTTGAAGGGCTTTCCTTGATAGAATATATAATTTCTTATTGTAAAGCTTACAGAGAAATTGTATAAACCATTGTATGAACTTTAAATGTTTGATATCTCTGGCATAGACTTGTTGAAGTACAACAATATGTTCTTTACATAGAACTAGTTATACTATTCAAAGTATATCCAAGAGTCCTTAAAATGGATAAAAAAGCAAATTTTTGTCCAAACACTAATGGGTTGTGTATTAGGAGATAATACATATATTAGTCCATGATGAATTGTTGCTTAAAATCAAGATATTGGAATTGAGCTTGTAAATTAATCAAAAACATTTTGAATACACCTAATATATTTTATGACCCCTTTTATTTGCAAAATTTGTCTATTAGATCTGTCAATTATGTTAGGAGTCTCACTCATGGGGACCTTGTTGAGTTGGTAAAGTTGTAAGCATTATTATGGCTTATTCAATTGGAGAACCATATACTCAAATAACGTTAAGAACTTTTCATACTAGTAGAACATTCACAAGTGGTATTATAAAAAATGTACAAGCTCTCTCTAATGGAAAATTCAAATGTGATGAGTATTTTGTTCATCCCACGCATACAAGACATGGACACCATACTTTTATATATTTTGTAAACTTGTATTAACTAGAGAGTTAAAGTACTCTAATAATGTGAATATTCTTTACAAAAGTCTTATTTTAGTTCAAAATGACCAATATGTAGAATCAAAACATGTGATTAGAAAGTTGTTTTTTTAATGTACTTTTCATTTTGAGAGGGTTCGAAAACATATTTTTTCGAAGTTTATAGGAGAAATGAGTAAGCTAACTAATGTATAACAGTTGCTAATATATCCATATAGTAATATTTATTTATTATCAAAAATAGTTCATTTATGGAAATTTATAAAAGGTCTATACAAATAAACCATTGTTCATTTTCCTTTCATAATGATCAAGATCAAGTGAATACTAATTATTTTTTAGAAGAAAGATACATCTTTCCTTCCATGCTTAATAATATTCAAGCAAGAAATAAATTTTCAGATACATTAGGAAAAAAGATAAGGAATCCTAACTATTGAAAACTTGATCACATCATATCCAATATTATAAACAATCCCATAAGTTCTAATATTTTCAAGATTGTTTAAACTATTCTTAGGAAAAAGAGATGAAATAGAGAGAAA
Source organism: Vanilla planifolia (assembly GCA_023846275.1). Lineage (NCBI taxonomy): Eukaryota > Viridiplantae > Streptophyta > Magnoliopsida > Asparagales > Orchidaceae > Vanilla > Vanilla planifolia. The sequence continues at coordinate 572,499 of JAIUJO010000292.1, forward strand.
AACTCATTATCAAATGGTAGTTGATAGTTTGGTAATCATTTCATGTAGTATTGTTTACTTTATTATAATATTGACCCTTAGTCTTTGTGCTTTGTTTGATTGGAACAAACTCTAAGAATTTTAAATAAAATAGTTTGAGTGAATTTTGAGATTTTAAATAAATGATGCTTATGTCTTAGAGAGAACTTAAAATGAAAAAAATAAGATAAAATCTCATGAAAATCATCTCAATTAGAGTTATAAATAGAAAAAAAATATTTTAATTTAATTTTAGATATTTAAATTTTATTTTAGCTACAATTTTAAACTTGATTAAAATCATTCATACAAGGTTCAAAAATTAAATTTTACTTAAATTAATTATTTTAGGAAATTATTAGGATTCTAAAAGTCTAGATCTTATCTTGATTGGTCAAATAATTGTTTTATTCTTAATCATATTATTGCAAATCCTTTTTCAATAATTTATTTCAAAAAATATGTTTTAATCATAATAATTGTTCAGAAAAAATAATAATTTAATTAAAATAACAAGTAAGAAAAAGTAATTTCTAATAAGAACAAAAACTCTCAGATTAATGCACTATACCAAAATTTATTTAACTACACTTATTGTGCCAAAAAATATCACCCAAAATTTTTAAACAATTTTGGGTTGATTCATAACTCAAGAATCTGAATATAACTCATCTTTTGAGCAAAGCAGGGGGTAGGCATCCCCGAAAAATATACAAAATTCATAATGTAGGATAACTCACATAAAGAAATAATAATCCTTCATTCATTTAATGTGGATCTACAATTTATACCAATTTCACACGAATGTAATCAAGATTGGCAAATTGAATTCTTCAATCCAATTGCACAATTACATGGTCAAGTTATCCTAATTTCATCTGTCATTTTAAAACACTTATTTTAATCCACAATTCAAACATGCAATTTGGTCATTTCCAAGTCGATGTTTTATTCATGCAAACAAAGTAAATTTGGATGTAAAATTTCAATTCAAATCAAATGGTTGAAATCGAATCCTAATTTCAAAATAGTACTTCTCTAATCATATTCATCAAATCAAGAAGTTTTCAAGATCTAACGTTCTAGGAGCCTTTCAATCAAATAGCTCCAATGCAAACACTATTTTAGCAATTACTACAAGCCATTGGGATTTTTATAATTTATTAATTAATATTATACGATGGTCTTTTTACTTAATTAGTAACAACTAATTGGATAAATTAGAAAGTTTTTTTAGTCATTAACAAATGCTATAAATAGGTGAATTATTTAACCCATTCAACTGATAAAAGTTTTACAAAATATTAAAAAACATTTCAATTAACGACATGCATGCCATTTGTGGTAGTCTTTGTTGTCATTTCCTTAAGCTGCATTCTTCACTAACTAAACTAAAAATCTCTACTTTCTTCTCAAATAAGCTAAGTACTAAATTTTCTTTATTTTTAATTGATTTTAATAAAATACTTATTCCTCATTAGGCCTTCATCAAGCATAAGATTTTTATTTATATTAACTTTATATTTCTGTCACGAAGTTATTTTATTATATTGCTATTTGTTTTCATTTAAACATCGTATTAACCTATTCATATTATTTAGTTATGAAGATTTAATCTACTCATCTTTTAGGGAAAATGATTTATATAAGTTGTGGCTTTGCTTAGTTTTTGTCAAGAGAAGATATAGAATTGATTTTAGTTCGAGCTACTAAAAAAGTGTTTGTGTACATTTTATATTTTTGTTAATTTTAAAAAAATGCTTAATGTGTTCCAAAATAAAATTAACATTTTCTTAAAATAACTTTTAAATATGAGCTTACCTTTAAGAACAAAATTACTTCAAACAATTTTCTTTAAATGTTCTCTATGGATCAAAAACTTTTATTGTTATTAATTTGCCCACATCTTGTGAACTCTTCTAAATCACACTCTAATTAGTGTAAGACAAAATTTCTTTCTAATAAGAGGAAATTTTTTAGTTGATCCATAACTAAAATTATTGCTTTAGTAAGTATGGGTGAAGGTTCATCTTCTAATAGACCACCACACTTTTTTTACAAGTCTTATCTTGAAGAAAAGATTAGGATGACTACTTATTTAAAAAGTATCGATAAAGAAATATGAGAACTAATAAAAACCACTTTCATTTTTTTCAATAAAAAAATTGAAGATTTGTTATATAAAAATTATTTAGTGAAGTAATTCGAAAAGAAAAATATAACCTACAATATTTTTCTTGTTGATGTCAGACAGATTTAAACTTCAACTAAGATCTAAATTGTAGCCAATAGTATTGAAGACACTTAACAGATTATTAGAAAATATGAAAAGATATTATCTATTAATTTAAGTTATGTAGCATGTGTGTTATTTTAGACTTGTTCAAAGATTGGCATTTCAAAACTGTGTAGATTATTAAATTGAGTTGGCAGAAACATCGTAAACATTAAGTATTAAGTCTTATAAAGTAATTTTTGACATATTCAATTTCATAAATATGAAATAAAGATTTTAATTCAAACTCTATGTGAACTACTTTAACAAAAAAAATAACCATAACTGTAGATTACTATGTAGAAAATAAAATTTTCTAGAAGAGCACATCTTGTTGGCAATGATGTCTTTTAATTTATAGGCATTAGCATTTCAAGTACCAATGTGGTAAAAGAGTGACATAGTGATTAGTTGAGGTAATAGGAATGCTTGGGGTATCAGTGAAAGTATGAATTTGTTTAGTTGTTGACTCTCCTCGTGGAAGGTCTATTAATTTTGATCCATGTCTCTCACAAGTAATTTTGTGGCTGACTCTCTTGTTGGAAAGTCACTCAACTTCGATCATTGTCTCTCATTAGTGAAATTTGAATCCCTTCAACTGAGTTTGGTGCACATAATTTAATCGTTAAAGTGGAAGAATAAAAATAAAATAATTTTATTTCATAATTTTATAACTTTACAATTTTGTGAGTATCCGTATTTATAAAGATCTCAAAGGTTCATCAGTAAAAATTTTAAAAAAAAATTAAAAATTTAAAAAATTAAATGAATTAAGAAGTTCAGAAATTCACTATGCTTTTTGAGTGATGGTAACGATGAGTAATGAAATGTTGGTGGCACAATGGTAGGCTGAGCGATACGATAGAGAAGTCGATCTGTTTTTTGGTTAGGTATGGGTCAGGCAGAACAGATTCGGTTGATGGGACTCGTTGGTTAGTGCTGGTCTTTGTAGGATGTCATGGGTAATGGATCAATTGATGTGGAGCATAGGTCAAACGATGTGTTTTTCAATTGTGTTCAAGTAGGTGCATAGGTTAGCTTAGGTAGTGAAAGTAGTTGTTGAAGGTGTTAGTGTTGGTGACAGATAGCATGGATAATGATAGGAAAGAAACTTAACAAAGAAAATCAATTTTAAGTATTTTTGAAGTAATTTTGAAATAGGTGTTGCACCTATGGACTTGTGGAACTGGTGCGATGATAAGGAATGTGTGTTCTTGACCATATGTTACTTGCTTATACATCATCCTCCCTGGTGGAAGAGAGCTTAGCTCTGTTGTATCGGGGTGATGAGCATAGTAATGTTCTAACAGGTGTGATGTGATAATTGTAAGTCAACATAAATAAGGTAGGAGTTCTTAATTAGAGGTTTTCCTTTAAGGAAACTAAAAATTTTTGAAGTTAATAATTTTTGGTTGGAATTGTCTCTTGTTCTAAAGTTTTCTTCACATTATTCTTACTCCTAAGGCTAATATAGTGTAAGGAAAAATTCACTCAGTATGAGAGAATTAAGCTCAAATGAGTCATTAGGTATTAGATATAGTGTCCTATTAGAGACTAAATCCTTACAATTAAAGGTTGACCTCATCATATACTCTACTAGCAAATCCAACACAAATACATTAGTTCCAAGTTTTGAATATTTTTAAAATATCTAGTTTCATGAACTTGTAATTTCTTATAACCTATAAGAAGAAACTACTCTGAAATGGCTGTAATGATAATGTAATCTCTTTCGTAAAATTTGCTAACCATTTTTTAAGCATCTACTCTTTTCTTGTATCCTTTATTACTTCAATTAATTGTTTAGAAGTTTGATAGTCCATTTGGTAAGGGAATAAAATCAATCAAAGATATTGGCTTACTAGCATGAGCTTATATAATATGTGATGGTTTTGGTAAGGTGGTGATTAACTCTTTTACTATAAGAAACAAAACTAAGTCTCCTTGATTAAGGGTCTGCTTAAGTTGGGGTAATATATTCAAGCTTAAATTCTTTGTCTTTCTTTTTCCATTATCTATGGGCTTAGAAGTTTTTATAGATTTCTTAGGCTTAAGAGATTAAGGTCTCTCATAAAGTGGAGTATGATGTAATGTGATGGTCTATCCTTCATAAATAAAGGAATATTTATTTTTGTTATCCTTAAGAGTTATGTCCTTATTAAAAATCCTTGGTCTTCTAAAAATAAGATATTCTACTTGCATAAGTATGGCAACATAAATAACCTTGTCATTATACTTAATTTTAATGATTCATAAATTGTTGCTTAATAGGATAGATATTTTATCTATCAAGGACGCAGAGTAAAGGTTTGGATGTTTCAATAAATCTATTATTTGTTTAATAGTAATAGGAGATGTCACAATATTGCAACCACTAATATCAATGATCATCCAAAATCATTGTTCCTTAATTTTTATGTTTGTGTTAAAGCTATTAGTGCACTTTCAGTTGTCTTACAATTATATAACATGAAATTTTTTATATTAATTACCACCTTCTAGGTTAATAGTCATACATCTTTTTAGCTAGTTTGTAGTTATATGTCCCTTTCCATGACACTTAAATTAGGTGATTCCAAATTTTGTGGGTTAGGTTAAAGCACGATGAAGGAAGTTGGATGTTAATGTAGGTTTGGGAGGTCATGAAACTATGGTAGATGGGGTAGATAATATTCGAGTGTGAGTGGTTGAGAAATGGGGGTGTGCACCTTCAAAGGAACTGGCTTGTCATATCTCATAAAAAAGAAATTCTACTCCTTTCAGTGTTTCTAGCTATGCAATAAGCATTCTCTAAAATGGTATTATTTCTCAAGTTAAGCTCTACTAATATGTATTCCTTTAAACTTAACACAAAGTGGAAAAGGTACATTCTTGGCATCATTTATATTACAGCTAAGTTTATAATCTTTAAACTTATTAGCATTCTTTTCAATGGATCTATCATATCACAAAAACCTTTGTTGTTTATCTTTCATTTTGATATTATAGATTTTAGAAAAACCTATTGTACAACCTAACCTTAAAGTTTCTTCAAGTTTAGGATAACTCTTCATAATTGTTAGTATATTATTGCTCTTAGTTTTTAAGAAATTTGTCGGTAATACTCTGAGATAGTCTTAATAAAATTATACTTTTTACTCACTCATTTGGTGCTAGTCAAAATAATCATTTATACAAGTCTATCAGTTAATATAATCCTTAGGATCAAAACTATCATCAAAAGTTAGAGTATACAATTCCACATTAGAGTTATGCTTTGATCGTAATGTCTCTTATGTCTATCCTCTTTACTAAATATATCTAAATCATCATTTTATTCTAACTCATCAGATGGTTCATTTTTTCTTATACTATCATGATATCTCTTGTGGATATTATATTCAAATTTATTAAAAGGATTATCATGTCTTTTGTAGTTCCTATCTCTTCTAGGGTTTTTGTCTTTTAAAACATTGGTGTATCTCTTATTCTCCTCTTGTCCTTTTTTCTTCTTAGATTTGGTTTATATTGTTGGTTTTAGAGGATTTGTCCAATCATCTCACTTAGTTTTGATATTGATTGGGATATTGCTGTCATAGAATCTTAACTTGTATTTCATCTTTCATTTTGAACTAATTTTTTAGTTTGATTTATCATGTCATCACACCTATTAGATCTTATACAAATAGTTAGGTTTTCCATATAAGAAGATATCAAAGAATTTAATGTGGGATTTTTTTAATAACAAATTTGTAAAAGCAAGGCAACCACATTTATAGACCAACAAAACAAAGATAAGGTCCGTTTATATGAAAATAGCAAGTGATCGTGGCCTACATTTTGCCAAGTGTTAGAAAAATGACACATATATTTACATGTTGAGCAACACTTAAGCACAATTACCAATGTTTACTAATAAATTTTCACAAGTGAATCAGTCTATGGAAAACTTGATTGTGCATTCTAATTTCTTAATTCATGGTTGATTTTGTGATGAATGATTTAAAAATAATTCCAAAAATTTTTATTAACTAAAATATGGTAATTTTGTTATCATCAAAGAAGTGTTACACAATCAAGTGTTCAACACAAAGAATTATTTTTGTTTTACTCCAAAAACTTCTATTCTATATAAAAACAAAATAATTATTCAAAGGTATGTGTCATTAAAGAATTTAAATATAATTGAAAATATCATCAATGAGTTATTGTAAGTAAAAAAGTCAATTCTTGAAAAAATTATAGTTGATTTTTTTTCATAATTAACTACAAAAGTATAAAATGGTGACTATAACAAAAAATATGGAAACCTAAACAAAAGACATCATTATTAATGTAAACTACTTAAAGTGTTTCAAATATTTACAAAGAATAATAAGAACTTCGTAATAATAGAAAAATATTACATTAGAAATACAAAAGTATTAAAATTTATAAGAATACAAAAAATAAATGAGATAATGGAACACTTGACATACTAAAAGCTGTGTGCAAAACATATTTATTGGACAATTTTCTAAAGAGGTAATGTTCTCAAGTGCATAACGAGTATATTGTGTGGGCATGCATTATATTCGCAGAACACATCTTTTAAAGAATTAGAAACGCTCAAGGTGGTTGTATGGACAACTTATGTACTTGTGAGCAAATTTTTTCTCTCTCGCTAAATTCTCACGATCATTTCCAATTAGTGTGCCTACACAAAAAGTTTAGTATTTAAGACTAGAACATGGTTTGTAATATTAGTTATAGTTAAGATTTGATCCATCATGTAAGTTGACTTGGATAGTGCTTCCTTTTATTGTTGTATGTTTTTAATCCTTTGCATAATAAAATTATGTTACTTTCTTATAAAAACACATTTGACTTGTTTTGATTAGAGAAATATTTTTTTATTAATATTTTGTAAATTTATTTTTCATAATTAAGTTTTATTTATTATTCTATATTTTATATTTTTCAATTTCAATTTATAAACATTGACTAAAAATTATTTGTATTATATAATATTTAGTTTTTTTGATTTTTACTTTCAACAATTTTTTTATTATTATTATTTTATAAAACATTTGCTCTTATCATTACTTATCAATGTAATATTTTGAATATTTTTTAATGCTTTAAATTTGTGTTATTTCACATACTTTTACTTCACTTTTTACATTATGTTTGCTTGTTTCCAAAGTTTGGAATAGCACAACTTTTTTTATCATGGTATATAAATATTTTATAAAAATTAAATACTCAATATTAAATAATGCAAATACTTTTTTGGTTTTATAGCATATAATAGTTTGTTAATTTCAAAGATATATTTCTTAATCTAAGTAAATGATATTTACTAATTGTTCAATTTTCTTTCAAAATTATGGTCAATTTAGAAATTTTGTTGCAATGTTGATTTATATTTTTCACATTCTAAAATAGTAAATAAAAAGTTAAAAAAATTGTTATGATTAAAATTTAAAATATTAATATATTAACATGTAGCACAAAGAATAAAAATAAACAAAGTTATCAAGAAACATATCCGAAATATTTAGACAAATTTGAGTAATTAAGTTAAGAACAATTTCATTATGTGCATATAAATATTTTAAAAGAATAAGAAAAATATGTAACGTCAATATAGTGAACTTATAAACTATTTTTTATATTTACATAAAAGATTAAAAAAATATTTCTATATATATTAATTTAGCAAAACTTCACATTGTAATAAAAATTAAAAAAGTTAAACATTTAAAAATTGAAATATTTGATAGCATAATGGAATGGGAAAATGTTGAATTTTTTTAATAATGTAATTACTAAATTAATTTTGATAAAAAAATATCATACAATTAATTAATGCACAAAAATAAATAACAAGTAAATAAATTGTGTCGGCATGTAAAAAAAATAAAGAATACCACTTATTTAGTGATGTTTTCTTAGACATGTAGAAGGCTTTATTTATTGGCACTTCCTCTTGTAATATATGAATTTCAATATTGACAACATTTTACTATAAAAATTTCAAATGTTAAATATTTTACATTATTGAAAATATAAAATAGATATTGGCTTCTTAATTTTGATTATTTTAAATTTTTCACTTAAACAATTACTTTTATATAACACTATTTCCTATACATAAGTATTATTTAGTCTCTTCCGCATCTTTCAAATAAGGTAATCCAACATTCAACATGTAATGATAATCACATGGGCATCCATGATTGGTTCTAAGAGTCTTAAGAACCACAAGTAGTCACCAATATAACAAAGCACACCTTTAGGATTTCCCATAAGACTAATTATGTAATTGTTCCCTTCTAAGGCTAGCCATATAATGGCTTCCTACAAATTCTAGAGTTTCTTACCATGAAATGTGATACTCCAACTATAGCTTTAACCATTCATATTTAACTAACACCGAGCAAATAGAGTGGGATAGCTAACATGTTTATCTTCTTAGCGAGTGTCGATAATTTATAGTCAACTATATCTAAATGCCTTAGGGTTCCCACTAAATCCTAATTTAGCTATCTAGAATTTCTTAACCCATTTTTCTTATTTTTAATCTTGCCCACATTTTGTTTTGGATCCTTCCTATCGAAGCTAACCATGGAGTTCATAATGGCTTGGCTTTTACCCTAGGGGGCTATATTTAACCTATTGCTAGTATAATTAAGTCTCAATTTACACAAGTATTATTAATGGCACTTATGAACCCAAGACAATTTGTAGTCATCATAATGATCATAAGGCCACTTCTAAGCCCCCACACATTCCTTGAATCACCATTGAGAGTGTCATCATGTGACATAAGACCTTAAATAAAACTACTTGTTGTCTTATCCAAATAATATTTTCAATCTAAGGTCTTGTAAACGCCTTTATCATGTTATTTACTTGGCCAAACCTACCACAACCCTATGTCTTATTCCATGTTCGGCCACTTTCTAATAAGATCTTGGTTGAGAGCCCAGCTAACCAAAGCATAATTTGCATTATGCATAAGGTTCACCAATAGTATTTCTTGAGCATGTTATAACAACCTTTTATTATAGCTCCCATTTCTTATATATTTTTTCTATGCCTTTGAACATGTTTCCAAGGCTATGCTTACATTACATATTCATATCAAAGCACCTTAAAGATACAATTTGACTATGCTATGGATTATGAATGATCTCCAAGACCTTTACCATAATGTCCAGCCATAACCTTAGTAATGTTAGCCATAATCATACTCTTTGGTTATTAATCGTATCCTTAATTAACCTAATCTTATTGGAAGGGCTTAAATTGGGCCCTCGAAGGCTTTCTGACTAGCAACCAAGAATCACACATATCTTAGAATCCATTTAGTTTCTCTCTTGGGTTGAACCAATACCTCCTATAACTTGTGAACCCATGGTTCCATGCTTCACAAGTAGTCTCTAGATGATCGAATGGTTGGCTGCAACATTATCTAGTGTTTTTTTATTTATTTCCATGCTCCTTTAAATTGTTTATTACTTAATCTTTAGTATAACCTATATCACATTACATTTCCTACATTTTTTATCCATGATTTCAACCATTAAGTGCACATTTATTCCGTGTCATGCTATCAACTAAACTTGTGAGCAATTTCAAGTGCAATTGTGGTGCCTCACATTGAAAATAAATTTCAGACAATAAGGTTACATGAAAAAATATACAATAAAGTTTCAATTTTATACATATCTTTATTCATGGAATGAAACTCTTTGTTTATTTATGAAATAATCAAGAAGTAATTCTTACATTTAATTTATATTATCAAACATCAATTCAACTTAGAAAGAAGAACTTGACTAAGCATCCTCACACTTAACAACATATAACAAGAAAACAAGGCTAATATGTCTAGGTTATGAGGGTTATATTTGATTAAATTCTTTTCTAAAGACTTACCATGATTTTCTAATTCTTAAACTATGACCATGATGATCTTAGCATAATCCATAAATGCTTAGACAACCAACATAGATAACCAACAAGGCATAAATTTATCATGCTTTTCACTTATTTTACATGGTGATGTCTATGTTAATAAGTTTTTTGATTAAACAAATTGCTATTCCAAAATCATCTTCCATATATATCAATAATTAATGATATACCTGCAATATATGGTCATGTAATCTACTAGAAACATTGCCTTTTTTATAGCTCAAGTAGAAACATTGCATAAGAAAGAGTGAAATTGAACCATTCATTTACTAAAATAAATCTCCCTATATCTTGGGTAGAAGTAATTTCTTTCTTTTTTAACAAGTTTTATGAAAAAAATAACTAATTATTGTCACAATCAGTTACCAAGGCTTCATAAACATTTTCACAAAGCAATTGCTTTTATCTTAGCTTAGATATGAGCTAAGTTTATTATATGAACTCAAGTATTATCTTACCTTGAAAAGTCATTTAGATTACTTCTCTTTTATAAGATCTATCCTTTCTTTAAAGCATTAGCCCATATTCCTCTTTTCCTCTTAGCTTATCTTACTTTTTGTCTTGGTATCATCTAAGTTGGCTCTTCCAAATTCCCTTTTTATGGTGAAGTTTTTTTTTGAATTACAAGCATACTTTAATGGCTCATATAGCCTTGGCTACATCACCTTAAACAAAGACTTCAATTTAAGATAAACTAGTTTTTCGGTGGAGTATACATAATTCACTATTTTAAATTAACCTCTTCTAATTACACCCTTTTTTGTCTTTTATATGAAGCTCCTTAAACATAAGAATCTATGAAAGATACAATAATAGATTTTTCTTTCTCTTATATTCATCTTTTTTTATGATATTCCTAAATGCACCATATACAAATGTTTTTCTTTTAATTCTCTTATCTTAAACCACCAACTACTAATATTTAAGAATCCAATCCATATCTAATCAAACATTCCTGGTAGGGTAGAAATAAGGATGAGAGAAAAAGTTAATAATATAAATAAACTTATAAGCTCATCTTAAAGTATTAAGCCTAATCAATATTCATGTGTTACAACTCAAGTCTTGCAATTCCACAATGCTTTTAAGTTTATATATAAAATTCAAAAATCAAAAACTCAATTTATGCAAATCAATTTTTTAAATATATTTAATTTTTAAATTTTAATTAAAAAATCATACACCTTAGTTAAATAAATATTTATTATATCGCCAAAAATATTAGGTATATAGCACCACTTGTTATCAGCAAAATATGGATAATAAATGTAATTCATTATTACCAATTAAGTCTAATAATGATAGTTTGGAATCAAATTTATATTTATTATTTTTTATCTAATAATCGAGGTTTTAGAATTTTCATAATTATAAATATAACTCTAAATTACATTCCAATACTTTTTTTACCACATTTTATATTCATGTATAACAGATTTTTGATGTCATTAATCTTCACCAATATTTTGATAATATATTTCTGCATTTTCTTTAACAAAATATGGGAATAATCTTTTAGCTAAAAAATTTTATCAAAATCATTTTCACACAAGCTCATAAAAAGATCAATAAGATATTTATTAATTATTGGGTAGAATAGAAAATCATACCAAGTTGATCTCATCACAACAAATGTACAAAATTTAGCAATTGTTAAGAATTAATATGTCATATATATGGTTGACTAATTTATTTAATAAAGGATTTAAGCATGAATCCCAAACATTAAAAGTGTTTAAGATGAATTGATTAACTTTGTCTTTAAAACATTACTATTCAAAAATTTTAGAAATAATAAAGGTTGAAAGATGTTATATTAATTCTGATTCACACTTGTTCAAAAATATATATAGACAAAATTGCATGATGAGGTGAAATAATTCAGATTCCAAGTTTTTCAAAACTTCAAAATTTAGTTACCAATTGTAAATAAATAGATAATATATCTAGTTAATTGATACAAAATATTGAAAAATGAGATAATCATAGCAAATTGTATAAACGTTATGATGTAAACAAAATTAACAAAAATTGTTAAGACATCTACATAATTGATACAATTTGAATTTAACATCAAGAATTGATTTAAATAGAATAATAAATGATACCAACTAATAATTTTATTATTTACTAGACTTTTAAATTTTGAGCTTATAAGATCTATCATAATTTTTTTCTTGCTTACTAAAACAAAGACATCTGTTGCCTAAAGCTTTGACTCATATTTATTTCGTTTAGTAACATAATTCAATTAAATAAACTACGTGGAGATCCTGCTTAACATTTTTTTTAACTCAAACATTATATTGCTTTCAAACTCTAGTTTAAATTACAAAAATATTTAAACGAAAAATCATATAAATTAAAACTTTTATAGACTTATGATCTAATTCTTATAAAGTAAATTTAATAAACACTAATCATGTAGATTTATAAGAATAATCTAAATTACACTTCATTCAGTAATTTGAATTAACCCTATAGTAAGTAATGCCCCTAGGTTTAATGCTGGAGATTTTATGATAAGGATTTCTCTTATTTATCCTACAATTTTCATTGCATTGTATATTTATTATATTTAATTGTAAAATAAAGTTTTTAAAGAAATATATAAAGAACAACATGAATTTTGAAAATATGTAATTTTTTTTGACAAGAAATAAGAAATAACTTTAGTTTAAAAGAAATAGCACAACTAAGAAAATCATTAATGTAAAATATTATTTAAATTTTAAAAATTATGTCATACTATGTATGAAATAGTTTTCTTGATACTATGATGATTGAAGATCTACCATTATTAGTAAATAATATAACTTGGAAAGCTATCAGCAACATAAAAATCATAAATTGAAACGTTAACAAGAAAAATGTTTTGAATAATCAATGCACTACAAATTTTGTATTCGAGTTTTTTTTAATAATATGATCACAAAAAATTTGTTAGTTTATAAAACCTTTCAAAAAATTGGAAAAAATAAATTAGTGTTGAAGTTAAATATTTAAGATTTTATTTAATATGCTGATATTTCAAGTAAAAGATATAATATTTATTTAAAAATCAAAAACAAGGTATCAAAGATACAATAATATATAAATATAAAAATCTTAAGAAAGAAACTGATAAAAAAATTGAAATTTCTTATATAATACTAAATATTAAAAAATTAAAGCATAAAATATTACTCACAACATTTAAATTATAATAGGACTATAAATTTTTCCAATTGCAAAACTTTTATAAAAGATAAATTTCATAAAAAAATTTTTATTACAACGAAATATTCAAAATAATTAAAACTATGTTGACATAATGCTAATAGAGAAAGATCATAATATTTTAAATAAAATATCTTTCATATGAAATAAAAATGTACATTCAACAATAATTTTAAATTCTTTGGAAATTATATACATAAGGCATTATAATTAAGTCAAACTATAACAATTGCTATAACAAAAGTTTAGATTGTGATACCTTAAACAAAATAACTTAGTTTAAATAAGAATGACATAAAAGTTAAAAAAATATAAATCATAAATAAAACAATATACTAAACGTAAAATAAAACATTTTGAAAGTCAATTAATACATTTATTTATGAAAAAAAACATCCTTAAAAGTTATGCAAATAGTACTTGATGTCCCAAATAAAAACTTATTAAAATGTAATGCAAACAAAATAATAAATTTAACATATGTAGATATTCATCATGATAATATAACTTCTTAAATATTAAGAATTATGACCCAATTATAAAATAATTTCATCATGAGAAGTATGATAAATTTACCATAAGATAAATTTTATAACTAATTTATTTAAAATCTAAAAGGCTATACTTTTATAGCGTAACATGTAAATAGCTAAAACATCAAGCATTAGGATGTTCATCATATCTTTAGCAAACATTGTAGTTGATTTGAAGAATGGTTTTGACCATCTCTATTTGATCATTGGCTTGTGACGAGAAATGGTGACAAAATATACTTTTTGTTTGCACGATAAAGTTAATGAATGACCTTTGTATAATATTTCAAGATTTAATATGCTTTTTTCATTATATTTATGATGTTATATATTAATCAAGATGCATTATTAATTAGCATAACATAAAATTATTTTCAACTTTCAAATAATTTATATATTCACTATTTCTTATGTTACTAAGGTTTAATTATTTTTTATATTATGTATTTAATTTTTTTATATTCATTATTTTTTGTTATCTATCAATCGTTTTTAGTTTAATTGTTTTGTAAAATACACATTCCTCCAAAATCTAACATTAATATATTTTTTCATATTTTTTTAACTATTTTTTTTCCATATTATAGATTTATTTTTTTAATTTCTATAATATTTTATTTGTTCATATATGTGTATTTCTTTATTTTTGAAGATTACGTCAACTTATTTTTGATATATGATACATATATTATTAAAAGCTTTTATTATTTATTTTAATGAGATATTTTAGTTTACGTTAGATTTGCTTTTTGTATTAGATTTTTTTTACATCCAAATAGTTGAAAACATGTGTGAAAAATAAAAATCATGAACATTATTTCTCTTTTGAAATATTTAACTCTATACCTGTATTATGTCGTGGAACGAGTTTTTAGATAAAATCAGCCTAAAAACAATCTTCGTGTAACATTTAAATATTAAATTTATGGCAATAGTAAATATCGGTTTTTAGAAAATAATAATGAAGATAGACAAAGAGTATAAAATCATTTTGCAATTTGAAATTTCTATACATTAACAAATGTTTTAAATATAACAAAATATAAAATTATTTAGATCGCTAAATATCTCAATTACTTAAATCATTTTTAACCAAGTTCTATCTATTTCATCTAAACATGTAATCACAAAAAATAACTTGTGTAAAAAAACTTTATAATTGCAGTAATCGTAGATACAATAAAAAATTAATAAAACTACAAATATTAATGAATTTCTAAATATTAAATTATTTCTATAATACAAATTTAATAAATATTAATTTATTTAAAATATCTTTAAAAGAGTAAAAAAAATTATGAAAGTGAAAAATTAAAATCATTATAAATACAAGCAATTGATAGCTTAGTTGGTGACCTAAGAACAAAAATTAGCTTGATCAAAATAATAAAAATGAATTCATGATTAAAAATTTCAAAATAATTAACTTTTTAAATTTGTTAAACTCCAATATGCCATTAACTTTCAAAAAGATATTACAAATTTTTTAATAAATTTAAAATAACTAATAAACTAAAATAATAAATCTTTAAAACTTTCTTATTAAAATACTAATTAAAAATAACATACATAATGCATCACCAACAAGTTTTTCAATTTGTTGTTTATTAATGCAAAGTGTCATCATAATTAAGTGAAATAATAATGTGTAATACAAATAAAAATATATATTATAATGACAAACAAAACTATCGAAAGGAGTTTAATAGTGCATTAAAAAGGGAATTAATTTATTTTTGTGGTGGTGCAATGTGCAAAATCTTACGAATCACTAGACTTTTTCGAATAAAATTAGTTTTGCATTTGATAAAAATAGAATTGGTATCAAGAAAACTAGGAAAATTAAGAAACATTTTCTACAAAACTTAACAGGAAGATACTGACAAGAAACTTTTGTAGTCTAACTACATGTTAATGAAATACCAATTCTCAGATGCATCAAGGATAAAATCCAATACATGGCCTAGTGTGCATTGGATAAAACATTTGATTACAAAGATGTAAAGTCGTCAGTCTCAATGAGCTATTAGATATGGTCACTAACTTATAATGTGTAGCTAAGAAATATTCTACTTGGGATTATTTGAGATAAAAATAGCTAATTTTAAAATGTAGACTATATTTATGGTGCACCAATTGTCCTTTAAAGATTTTAACATTAACATTATTGATATTGAATAACCTTTACCATTCTTGAAAACCCTAATGAACCTTAAATTTTAACTTACTTCAAAGAGATCATAATTTGCAAAATGATGATTCAATTGATCATGCTTTTATTTATTAAAAAAAGCTAAATAGACATAGGTTAACTTTTTTAAATAATTTAAACATAAATCTGCTTAATATCTAAAAGATCATGAAATTGATTACAAAATAAGGCAAGCTAAGTTATATGAAATCAGTCATAATCATGTTATCCACTTTAATATCATAGAATGTTTAGAAAGCTAGTAGTGTTAATAACATTACAAATTTAAATCAAACAAAAACAAATGTTATATGTAATATTAAAGAGATTTGTCATCTCATAAAAAATTATTATCTCCTCATTAAAACTTCGTTGTAGGAAGATTTAAACAAGTTTTTTTTGGAATCATTAATCAATTTGGAAGAAACTAAGCAATAATAGTGCAGTGACGTGGTTCCTGTTACTAATTTTGTGGATGTAGTTTAACATCACTAGTGAGAATGTAAGTGCCAATTGTTGTGTTCTTGTTGTTGGAATTATTTGGAACTATTTAGAAGAACTGAGTTTGGCATCTTTTTAGATTGAAATAAATCAAATAATAAATGAAGTCAAGATAACGGTGATAATTAGGGGTCTGTAATTATGTAGCTAATTGCAATTTGGCAATTCATACATTTTAGTAGATTGTGGTGTGTTATTTATTGTATTCCAATATGTAAAAAATATATCATCAAAGTTAGCTAATTGTATGTTGCAAGGGAAAAAGTTTGCTAGATATACAATAGAGCTTTGTATACAAAGAAAGCAATAAAGTGGGCATATCTTTATCTAAATCAACTACAATAAAAACTTCAACAAGTATATGCTGCGAACAACCAATTATAAATAAATGCGAAGTTGTTATTAATATAGACAAAATACTACTTCCATGCATCCTATGATCATAAAGGACATGACATTTAAAATGTTGAATATGTTTCCTATATATATGGGTAGAATAAGCTATTTGATGTTTTTACATATTTTTTACAATACAAATAATGTTTTCATAAGATAGGCACTTGTACTTTTGAGAGTTACTATTCATGTGCACCAAAATTCATAACATCAAAAAACATGAATAGCTATGGGTGGTGAACACTTTTCATCATAACCCATTATTTCTTTAGAAGAACATTAATAATTGATGGATAAAAAAAGTGCGTAACAAAGAAAATATTGTCAAACTAACATACTATTATGATGCAACACCTCTTCAAATAATAACACTATGTAAGAAAAAATTGGCCAGGTCCATAACATACTATCTTTGCATACTTAGAGTAGTTCAAAGGTCATCAAAGAATTGTGCATAATACACTAACATCATCTATGCCTATTATACTATCATCTAGGTTTACTTGGTTATCAATAATATTGTTCATCTTATTAGACTATTTATTGTGGAAATTTATTTGCAAAGAAGAATAAATTAATGCAATATTTGATTATGAGTGTATGTAGTGCATCTCACCTCTTATGCTAGATGGACTCAATTTATATTTACATCAAGCTAATATGTTTGGCAACTTTCACAATGATGCGATACCTTTTCAAAGATATGGATATTCACATATGACATATACAAAAATTGACATGAGTGTAACAGCAATGTTGACTCTATATTTCAATTAACAGTATGATGTTTACCCACTTCCTTGGTTGTAATGGATTATTCACCATTTTCGTTGACAACTTCCACGATGTGCCTTTCACATGTCCTACTAAATAGTTAGAAAAAATTAGAATAGCCTATAAGGAAATCTATACTCAATTTTTTGGATGAGTAAAGAAGTGAATTGTGCCAAATATAATTTAATGTTTAGTATGGGAATATCAAAGTTATGAATGAAAATGACTTTTTGTTTTTTAAGTTTGAGATAAACCCAATTTATGATGTGTCATGGGATGCCACTTCTAACAAGAAATCCTAATCATGAAGATTTAAAGTATGTCATATAGAAAATGATGAACAAATATGTGGTTTGCACTATTGAATCATTTGTTTATTACTAGAAGTTTGTTATGATTAATTCAGTATTTGAGGCCAACCATTTATACACTCTTAGTGACATTGTGGTCTTAGTGGGAATTTTCATTGAACTTGATTGCATAACATGACAAATGGCCTTAATTGCCAAATATTATTAATTTAGGATGTGTAGAAGGAATTTCTATAGTAGGACTTAAGAGGTAAGGAAATGATGAAAAGTATAACGAAAATGATGGGCACAAATTAAAATCATAAATCAGATATCCAATCATCACCTAAAATACCTAGGTTGCAACTTATGATTATGTACTTATGTAGATAAAGAAAACATTAATGCTAATATAAAATACTCTATCATTTTATTCCATAATAGAGCATTCAATAAATAGTAATACTAAACCTAAAATCAAAATAAAAACTAAATAAAATATTTTTCTTGTTGAAAACATGCAAAAACATACAATGTGTTGGTAAGAATGAAAATATCATGGGGAACTTATGTGAAACACTAAAAACAATATTGGAATAAAAATATAGTAAACTAAATAAACCAAAATATAATATTTTTACTCAATTATAATCATAAGATAAGTTGTCTGACTTCAATACAAATCACTAAGAGAAACTCTATCTATCTTGTGATGTTGTGCTCGAACTGAATTTTCATCAAGCTTAGTATTGATTTTATGATCTTGCCAAACATCTAATTTCATATTACATAGTTGATGGATTACAATATCAATCAAAAAAACTTATCAAAAACCACCATATAGAACATGAAAAAGAGAATTACCAACCTAACTCAAAAAGAAGTTGAAGAAACTATTCTACTTTTGTTGCTTTATTAGATTTTATTGGGTAGTTTTTTGCATCATTTTGATAGTCTTTTTTTAGCCTTGCAAAGCATAAAATTAAGCTTGTTGGCATGACAAAATTGCCATGCTCTTTAAGAGTTTATCTTTTATTGAACTCTTGCAAAATATATGTTAGTTTGTTTGTAGATTGTTCTAGTCTATGATCAAGTAGCTATTAATTGAATTCAGGTCACATAGACAAATAGCATGTACTGTTTCAGAGATAATTTGACAAGTTTCATTCATGCACTAGTTTTGCTAAAGTACTAGGCTTTTGTTTGCAAAGCTTGTTGTCTATTTAAGGTGATAATATGTTTTTTATAGAGGAATATATAAAAAGCAAGGAGAATAATCACTAGCAAAACATTCACAATTTTGAGGATGACAATTGGAATGTGAAGTAACTTTTATAGTCATATATATTAAAAATCTTGGATAAACTGAATTGTTTAACACGTATTGCTTGAATTTGAAATGTTTCATAATTTTTCTCTTCATCGTGAGAAATTAGAGATAGAACCTCAAGTTGAAATGGATAATGCAATATGCAAAATATTTGTTGTTTTGTTTTATTTCCTTGAGAAAAAACAAAAATCATTCATGCCATATCAACATTATAGCTTTTTGAATCTAAATTATAATCAAGATTTCCTAATAAACAAGGTATAAAAGTTATGGTTCAATGCAAGATATGGATGCTTATTTAGCAAATGTTTTTATCAACAATGCCTACTTATTTTTTGCCACATTGAAGGGAATAAACAATGTATCATGTTCCCATGACACTACCCTCATGATGAAACCATTAATCATAGTTGATGTTGCTATAAATATTCACAATCAATTTTCAATTCTTTCGCTTCGATGACTACCAACTTACAACAATACTTAACTATTGGATGCATTTTCATAGCTTAAGAATTTATTAGACTAGAAGTAAATCAATAATAAGGAAATAAAAATAGAAGAATTAGTTAAATAGGTCGTTACTATAAATTATCATATACAATAAGATAAGAATAAAAAACTGCACATGAAGTTGACACTCTCATCCACTTCCATGATCAAAATTATACCCTAAATTTTTTGTAGTGTTGGAATTTTTTGATAGGGAACTTTTGGAGCCACCACAACTTACATAGGCTACAAGTTATTTCACAATATACGTTTACCCCCATCTTGGCTCGATGATTATGAACAATGAACCTACCAATATTGTAAACTATTGCATGTGTTTTCGTATTATCATTTGAGATAGAAAAATATGGTTTTTATTTTAGAACTTCTCTAATAACCTCACTTATTCCTTACAACAAGGGCACAAAATAAGGACTAACTCCTATATTGCTACAATAGCTCACTAGAAGTACTAAAAGTATCCCTAAATGGCAAAAGTTTAATGTGAATATATTTTTTATGACTTTTTACTCTATTAAAGTTTGCTATATTTACCATGAAGGGATCACTACTCTAGATTAAGTCGCAAAATTTACTCTATATGATGATGTTTTGTGAGACTAGAGCATGCCCCTTCCTAAATGTTTTTGTTTGCTTTTGTTGTATTATTATTTGTTTGTATATCAATGATGTCATATTAGTATAAGATTTATCAAAAGTTTTTTAAAAAGCAAATGTTTAGAGGATAAGCACTTAGCCTAGCCTTATAGTGTATTGATCATGGGCCAAAAAAGTAGAGATAAGGAACCTAAAAGAGAAGAACACATACACGCACCCACACCCAAAGGCCCAAGCAAATAAAAGAAAGCTTGTCACAGGCACATATGAATGTCGCATTTCACTCTAGTTATGCTGGTGGATCCATATCTACACACTAAGGGCTCAAACTTATGGCATTGGCTCTAATACCACTTGCATCTTAGAATTTGTGGAATTAAGCATTTAAAGCTTAGATTAACCTTATTCTTTATGTTATGTTTCTTAATTTGTTCTATCATATCCATCAATGTAAATATTGTTTCTCTTATTCCAAATGATTCAACCATTAAATAGTAATGTTTAGCCACAGAGTGACCTTGTCTTGATCTCCCTCCCTTGGCATGCTTGTACACTTTAAGAAATGTTGATCATGGTTGGCATTCAAACTAAAAAAATTCACTTCTTGCATGTGATATTTCATGATATGTGGCTAGAACTCAAACCTATTCCCAATAGAAAGTTGCACACATATAATTTGTCGACAATGAAGTTTTTGGAATATTGGTATTAAAAATGATATTTAGATTGCACTTAGTGAACTTATCATCCATCTTACACAGTAAATATTTTTTTTCACTATAGTCTTCTATTATATCAAAATTATTGTTGAAATACTAAATCATCTTACCATTATATAGATTCCTTTGTCATAGATCATGTACAAGTTTGGTTTGAGAGAAATAAAAAATTATGGATCAATTGGTTTATTCTATAGCTCAATAGAAACAGGTTTAAGTGCCCTTGACCAAGCTTTCCTATCAAGCCTTTAGGCAGACACTAGGCAAAATGTCTTTTTTTGGCTACAAGTATTAACAATTTTTAAAAACTTGGAAGAAAATTGCAAAATTTGTAGAGAACATCACATAACATAGATTTCAAAAATATTCTTGTATTAGTATGCTAGTAATTATTATAACAAGTTAGGGTATTAATCATGGTAAGTACTAGTTCATAAAAATAATTAATAATTTCTCCAAGTAAAACATGAATTCTATAATCATAATAATAAAACATAAGACATTACCTTATCGTTGTATCAATTATCAAAACACAAGTTCATGTACACACTCATTTGATCTTTGGTATTGTTATGAAATTAATCACAATAATCCTCTTAATAAAATCCTAAAAATAGAATCATGCATGTGTACCAAATATTTGGTTTGAACCCACACACATTTGTAGTTTAATTAGATAGCCTTGAGGTACATCTTACAGTGATCCATGTAGAAGAGTTCACCAATGAATGTGCATCCTTCTTTTCAATATCTAAGTAATCCTTCATCACCTCCTCAAGATCGTGGTTTTAATTCTTTATCCTACTTCCTTATCTCTTAGATTTTCATAATGCTCAAGGAAAAAACCAATAATTTCTTATATAGCAAGCTCACCAAATCTTCTAAAGATAATGTGCCTAAAGATGATATTAGTTAAAGATATGTCTTACTTAATTCACTTCTTAGTATCATGGAACTAAAGGAAAGATTTATATTTTAAGCATTCCTTTGTGTCCATTATCTTCCAAGTTTTTTGGCATCTAAGTGAATTCACACCTAAATGAAAAATCGAGTGTGATGTTTGTTCCTCTAAAGAGATTTGCACTAGAGAACATTGAAGGAAAGGCTTTCAAAACGTATTGCCACCCAAAACCTTTTTGGATTACACATAGCATTCTCTATAAAGATTTCTAGATCAAATCTACGGACAACAAGAATCTAAACATCCTCTATTTCAAAAAGTAAAATTGAATTTATGCCAAATGAGTGAAAAAAATTATAATGAGAACTTAGAGATTAATTTGCATACAATAAGAATATAAAAAATAGAAGATAAGCCCTAGAAACCTAAAAATGCATTACACAAGACTCATACATCCAAAATAATCTTAATTAAGAAAGGATAGAGAGCAACACAAGGTCACATTATATGCTAGGCTAGTTACCACACCAATAACAAAAAAATGGTGTGCTTGAAAGGTGTTTGATAAGAGTGTCTTTGTGATAATTAAAGAGCAAAGTAAAGGCAACATTGGAGTTGATTAAAATGCATTGAAAAACTTTAATAATTCTTACAAAAAATATTAAGTAACAAAGTGACAATATGTAAAATTAGTTCAAACAGTTATGAAAACAAAATTGATGAGTATTGAATACAATGATAATAAGGATTAGAAATTTGAGAAAACATTAAGAGATGAAGTGAAAATTGATGAAAACGTTAACAAAAATGATGTAAAAGCGAATCAATGAATTTAAAGAAAAAAATAGTGAAAGGAACCACTATGTAGCTATAGTAGGAAAGTGATTTCATATAATCATTGGTAAATTATCATGGTGTCGCATCATTGAAACCTTATTCTACTGACAAAACAAAGGCACTAACAAGTCATCACGTTAGACTTTTGTTACAATCAAAATTAGACATCAACAAGGCAATGGAATAATGGAAATTTTGCTCCTACAAAGATCATCCATTTTAAGGGATAGGCTTACCATTTTATAATGACTCAAGAAAAATAAAAGAAAATGAAGAAGGAAATAAAAATTCAAATTTGGTGGTCAAAATCTACTTCCATATAGATTTCTTAAAAAATCTATTTTCTATAAGCTATTTGCCATGGTTATGGTTAAAAAAATTTCAAAACAAATTTTTAAAGAGCTTTCATTTTGGACCAAAAGTTATGTGGTCGAAGCTATTACTAAGTAGTTTTATAAAAAAGCTATGTTTTTTTGTTTCAAGCTACCTAGGTTAGCTAACACCCTTGTAGTTTTGATCATTCTCAACATGTCATGGATTTTATCATTATTTTCTGGGTCAATGTGTTGCACATTCGGTATGTGAATCGAAAAGATGTCGGCAATGTCAATGGTCATATTTGGATAGTCATGTCACAATTAAAGTTGGAGGGGCTAGTGTAATGTTCATGATGCCATAGGTTAGATTTGGATCAATGTATCATAGCATCGATAGTCGGGTAAGTTTCATTTTAATTGTCTAAGTTTTTTCGCAAGGCACATCACCTTTATTACTATTGGGTAGATTTAGTAGCTTCTTAAAACCTAATGGATCTTGATGTAATCATGGGTTATGTAAACTCAAGAGTGGGATTGAGCTTAAATGACTAATTCACTAATCTATTTCTACGTAGTGCAATCCATGTTAGGATCAACACTAATTTGGCCAACTCAATGATGAGCGATAGAGGAAACAACAGATGATGACAACAAAATTAATGGGATCAATGGGCCATTTTTTGTATCTTTTATTTATTCATGATGTGAATTTTGTGCATAGAATAAAATTTTAGGATCCATTTTGACTTTGCACAAGAGGAAATGATAGCTTGATTTTCTAGCACTCTAGATACAAGTCTTAATGGTCTTTGGGCATTAAAAATCTTGACTAGTGTCCTCTTTAATTCCCTTGAAGTAGAAGAGTTCCATTTCTAATGAGTTACCTACTCCAGATTTGTTCTCATAAACCTATAATATGTCAAGGTATGATCTCTAAGACTCTTCCATTATCATCAAAGAATCCTTATTTTCTTACTAAACTTGCCTATGAGAAAGATACTTTTGATACCTCAGACTTTTGGATTGCGTAGTATTCTCATCCATTACTACTTCAAACCTCTTACTCTTCTTACCATGATATGGTAGTAAGCACTCAAGTAAGTGGTCATTCTCAATGGGTGTGGTTTTTTACTCAAACAACTCACAAGAAATCATGATCAACTCCTTGTGTGAGCTACCAAACATGAGATATTGAAGGTATTGCCAGTGTCGTAATCATCTAATACCTCCACAATGAATGCATTTGGTCCAGCAATTTTTTAGATTTGGAATGACAGGACTACTCTTGCATGTAACTTCTACAAAGATTATAGAGGAAACCATTCAGACTTTATTCTAATCATCAGGAATTCTCCTTCTAAGAATTCTTTAAGCTTGTGGTGTGCATTGGCTAATTTATTTTACTACTCATTACTAATATTTATTGCTACCTTAATTTGCTCATGAACCTATCGTATATGCAAACAATTATGTTTATGCTTGAATGGCTAATCGGATTAGGTCAAAAAGGATAAAAGGTTCATATTTGTTATTGCATTCGATGGGGCTCAATCTTATCGACATATTGATGGAACTATTATAAGCTTTCTTGGCTTGTGCTAAATAATGGTCTAAATTATTTACGTTTTCTCCTACAAAACACCTTAATTGATTTCCTAGGAAAGATTTATGAACTTGATTTGATCAAAAGCTAAGGGTGATGGGCAAATGAGAATTCTAACTTTATTTGCAAATGATGCAAAATGGTTTCCCAAAAATTGCAAGTGAAACAAACTTTCTTATTAGTGATTATGGTATTAAGCAACTCATTCAACATAGACACTTTGTCAAGCATAGTGTGGAGGTTGAAGCATAAATTTTTTATGTTATAGCTTCATTGACTTCCACAAATATTTTCTTAGTTGAAAGGGTCCATTCAAATTTTCTTTCTAAAATTATCATTTATTAGGGTAGTGATGATAATAAAACTATTAATGAATTTCCTTTACAAGGTTGTTAAGCCATGAAAACTATTAAAATCATTGATTGATTGAGGTGTTGGTTGATTAAATATAGCCTTAATCTTGTCATAGTAAAATGATACATCATCTTTTAGGGTTTGAAGCCCAAAAATTCACATGATAAGAAATAAATGTTCACAATTTATGTTTGGTCAAGGTCTTCTCCCTAAACATGGAACAAATCTTTTCTTATGGTGTTCTAATTTATGTTCAATGGTAGAATTAATGTTCAAGATTTCATTCAAGTAAACTATCACAAACTTTCCTAATTAGGATATTTGTGTCATTCTTCTTATAAATGTGCTTAGTGTATTAAATATGGTGATGGAAATGACAAACCACTTGTATTATCTATCCTTTATTTTGAAAGTAGTTTTTACAAATCCTCTAACTGGATTCTATCTTCGTGCTTTCTACTTTTTAAGTTTATTTTGAATAAAACGTCTCTCCATTAGTTTGGTCCAATAGGTCATCTAATAAGTAGATAAGGAACCTATACTTTGCATCGCTTTGCTAACTCCTCTATTATTGAAATAGATTCTCCTTGAACCATCCTTATTTAGGGCTTGAGGGGTAGGAACAACACATGGATTTTGACTTTCTCAAAAGAATCATTTGTCTAATAAGTCATGCATTTGTTAGGTGAGTTCTTAATGTTTACAATGATTCGTTTTATAACGTGAAAAATTTAGTAAACTAGCACCTAGTATATGGTCTGTAGTATATTGGATGTCATGAAGAGGTGGCAAACATTGGAGTTCATTTGTAAAAATTTTAGGGAAACTAAATAAAAGGGATTTTATAGTGGGAGATATTGTTATATAAAGTATTATTATGTCTTACACAAAAGTTCTATAAATAATTTCTTTATCAAGTTTATCATGGGACATTAATAGTATTTACTTATTTGGGGTGTCGTGTTGTTTTTTATTGGTTGGACATGTTCTTTAGGTGTTGATGTATGTATATTAAATTTCTAGTTGTTATGTGTAAATGTGTATGTTGGCTTTATTAGAAAACATGGTATCATTGTCATATAACCATCGCCATAATAAGATGATACTTGATATTGCCATAGAAACAACATAACATAAAATATATTCCAAATTGTTGGCCAAACTTAATTGGTATAGTTCTTTTTTTCTTGAAACACATGGATATTTTGTTAATAAAAGACATACTATGTGGTTTTGGGTAGTGAATGATTCAAAGTCTTAGGCATGCTACACCATTTGTAGAAATTGTGTTGAAGCTACTATCACTTTCTACGATGAACTTTACAAACCTTTTCTCTAAGCTTGACAAAGATATGAAAAATTATAGTATGTCTTCAATCTTCACTTCACTTTGGTTTGGGGAAGGTTCTTATCTTGACTATAATGCCCTCATGTTATCAATATTGTTCTCCCAATCCTCGTTGGAGTATTCATTGGCTAAGATTGGAAGCATATTCTTTGTTCCTTTTTTTACATTGGTGTTCAATTCCCCATAATTGCCTTCCTCGATATAGTTGACTTGTTGTTTTTTATGTTGGGCTATCATGTAACTTGACTTTTTACATCGAAATAAGTTACCTTTGGGTGATTGGTTAATAGGTTTGTTGGGTATCATTATAAATTTAATGATAGGGTGGGCTCATAGTGGGATGTTTTGGTACACTTATTGTGGACATTTGGGATTGTTCTGCTCAAAGTTTAACATGGATGAAGCTTCAACGTTTTGATTGGATAATTGTTTCTAAGTTTCATAGTTAATAGTAATCCTATAGGCCTCTTCTAAGGTGTAAATGATTTGCATGAAAAGTTCCCTCTACATATATCACTAAGCCCAGCTCAAAATTATTAAAATGTCACCAAAGGGTTTTCATTAACACCACGATACAAATATATTCATCAAAATGAGTAATGTACTCATTACATAGTTTCCATATTTTGTTATGCATGTCATTGGTCAATCAGGTGATTCTTTTATAAGATGCATATGTATTTTGATGAGTGGTGATCCTCTTTGTTGAGAATATATTTCTATGATTGTTATAGATAGTTGAGTTTATTTTGTCAGTTTCATTTGTGCAAACAACTCCTTTTGTTTTCATTAAAGTTTAAACAATTGGAAGCAACAATCAAAGGAAACTTTCAAATCTATATATTCCTTAAGGTTTATGAGGCCTCCAAGGATGAGAATGTCACATTTTATAGGATTCATTTGTTTATTATTATCATTTTCGTAGTATCAATCAAAGAAAGGATTGTTGATTATAAAAGGTATTTGACTATAGTGCATGGCAGTATTAGGTTTGAAATGGTGGGTTCATTTAGAGCTTGTTCTAGTTTGATGATCCTAAAACCATATTTCTCTAGCTTGTCTTCCAGAATTTGTAGTCAAGTTAAAAGATCTTCGAGGGCCACTTGAGATTAGTTGATGTGTGTGTGCTCCATGTATAATTTATACATGATATTATTTGTATAAATTGTGCCCTTTAGAAAAAAGAAAAGAAAACTCCCTTGTTTAAGTTGTGCCACTATTTGTTTTTTAAAATTAGGTGTCAATAAAGGAAAATTCAAAAGATTGTTTCGTTCACTATTTCTTTGCTATCAAAATTGCAAACACTAGTATAATTAAGCTATAAAGCAAGATTTGATGATTAACTAGTGCTACAAAATATAATGAACAAGTTGAGGTTTCACTCCATAGATTAAGAATAAAGAAAATGGTAAGATAAGAATGTAAAACCTAGAGAGGAAACACAGATGAGATAGCTATCCATGGCAACTTTAGTAAAGAAGGGACCAAGAACAACATGGGTTGCATTCCTTATGCTTGGCCTACTACTAATTCAATGGCAAAAAGAAAGGGTATTTGGAAAGGGGTTTGACAAAACAAATTTTGCAATATGAAAAGAACAATATAAATGTCACATGGGTGTATGAAGTGTTTCGTGCTAAGGAAATCCCACAAGAGGGGGGGTGAATTGTGTATTTAAAAATTTTATGAATTTCGAAAATAAACTAAAAAACCTTTAAGCAAGAGTAAAGAGAGTTGAACACACAAATTTTTAAGTGGTTCGACTCAAAACCGAGTCTACGTCCACCCCCAACCGGTGTTGGGAAAAGTCCACTAAATGCACCGATTACAAGTGAGGTTTTTCCTACGGTTCACCTCAAACCTACTTGGGATTTTTACTACGGCTAATCCCAAACCTACTTGAGTTTTTACCGGGCTCAACTCAAACTCGGGGCTTTTGCACAACTGCCGGGATGCCCTTGCCCCAAAACGAAAAATATGAAAAATTGGCAAATAACTTAAGAGAAATAGGAGAAAAGAGGAGGCACACACAATCGACAAATTAGAGGGATAGAAATTGAGAAATAATTGAAAAACCTCTAATTCCAATAGCCTTCTTGCCGCTTTGCTTTTTGAGCTTGGATGCACCATTTTTGCTTGATTGCTCCAATTTTGAGATCTGAAATCTTTGGAAAATTTAGCAAAGGTTAAACTGAAAAATACATCAATTTTCCCTATTTATAGAGCTCAAATTTGAGCTCTAAAACCACCCCCAACGGCTCCAAAAATTAATTAGCCGTTTGGGCAATAGACGGAAAGCAGCCACCGTCCGATCCGGGCCCAAAACGAACGGTGCAGATTGATTTACGCATTTTACCATTCGGGCTTAATCCAGAGCGTTGGATCCAGGCGCGTAATCGAACGGCACGGATTAAATCTCGCGATTACCGTTTACGCAATTTAATCCCGTGCGTAGGATCCGGGCGCTGAATGAACGGCGCCGATTAAAAGGCCGTTCGATTTTGATCTGGAGCATTGGATCCCCACGCTGAACGAACGGCGCCGATTAACCTTGCGAAACAGCAGTTCGAAACAATTCTCGCCCGTTGGATCTAGGCGGGCTTGATCTGCGCCTTTGGATCCTGCCGAAGTTATAAGGTGGGATTTTTAGTCCCACACTGCAGACATGAAATTGGCGCATTGCTTTATAAAGAATTTGCGCCCTGTATCTTTCGAGCCTCTGCGGGGCTGGCTCCCCCCTTCCTTGACCAGGACTTGATCACCTGGTTCGGGTTGACTTAGCCAAGCATTGTTCATTGACCATTGACCGCGCTGCAGTTTGACCTAGCCGAGCTCCTCTCGGCGGGCTTTGGGCGTGCTTGGCTTAGCCAGGCACTGTGGATTTGACTGTTGACCAGCGCTAGCCGAGCTCCTCTCGGCGGGCTTGGTTCGGCCTTTTCGGGTCAACCAAATTTTTAGTTTTAGATTAAATTTTTAATTTCTAAAAGACCTGGACGGGCTGTTTTCGCGCTGGGTCGACCCACCCATTGCTACAATGCATTTTCCCGAGACTTCAGCTGTTTTAGGGTATTTTTGACGAATTTTTGTGCCAAAAATTTGAATATAAGTGTATAAAAATAATTTTATATTCTTATAGTATTATAAGTATTTAAATAGCTATGAAAAGAAATTCATGAAAAACAATTCCAAAATAATATTAAAAAATCAAATACCAATGTCTATACATTTTGTCAAATATGCTTGGCCAAAAAATCAAAATTCAGTATTAAATAAATTTAAAATATTTTTAAATGTTAATACTACTAGTGTGCCTCATAATCTCAAAGTTTCGACATATCAAATTCAAGAGAAATAAAAAGAAATTCAATTATAAAAAATATTGTGCATGTCTCAAATTTCCTTGAAGTATGCCATGACCTCAAGGCCCTCAGAGACCATTATTTTAGACATCTAAGATACATGACTTGATTTAATTAATTATTAACAATTTTACTTAAAATCAAGCCCAAATAAAATATACACATTTATGCTTGACTCATCAAACACAAGGGTGTAACTGTGTAGTTTAAAAGCCTTGAGAAAAATTAATAATCATTACAAAAAAGATAGAGCATTGAAATAACTTACACATAAAACTAGTTCAAACAAAATAAAAAATTTAATTGAGAATAGCAAGGAAGGTGGTAATAGAAATCTAAGAAACAATTAAGAATCAAAGTGAAAAGGACAATGATGGG
The DNA here is from genome assembly GCA_023846275.1 of Vanilla planifolia. Lineage (NCBI taxonomy): Eukaryota > Viridiplantae > Streptophyta > Magnoliopsida > Asparagales > Orchidaceae > Vanilla > Vanilla planifolia. The sequence continues at coordinate 602,896 of JAIUJO010000292.1, forward strand.
CAAGTAAATGACATAATAAAGGTGAATCAATGAAGTAAAACAAATGTTAAAGTGAAAGAAACCATTATGCAACATCCACTATCAGGAAATGTTGTAGTGTTATTGGTAAACAAGCTTGTACATAGTCTCATCCCTTAAGCCTCACACTCTTCCCCCCAATATTGAAACCTAGTTGATTTAGCATGGTGGAGTTCTCATTGCAATTAAACATAAACCTCAACAAGACATCATAGGAAAAGTGGAGTTTTACACATGTAAGGATCATTTTTTTGGAATCGTATGTCTCCCACTCATAGAAGCCTATCCATAAAAAATAGAGATTAAAAATACAAAATTTATGGTAATTAGCTCTTAAAAAAAGTCGATTGAAAAGCTAGCCTTTTATTTTAAAAAAGTCTATTTTCTAAAAAGTAGGTACCAAAGCTTTGGTCAAAGCTATTGCCAAATTGGTTTCTAAAAAGTTGTATTTGTCCAAAGTTTACATGGTGCAAATAGTTGCAAAAAAATCTTTGTATGAAGTTGCATTTTCATTTTTTATTAGCCAGGTTGACATGGGTCATTAAAATATATTTGTGTTTGAGTTTTGTAGATTAAACTATTGAATTGGCACACCATCGATGGTGTCGCAAGTGAGATCGAAGTAGGTGTGTTGTGGATTTAGCTGTCAGATCATTGTGGTTTAGATGATGTCTTGTTCAAATTTTAGTTGATGCATCGTGGATGAAGTTAGCAGGTTTATGTGACATCGATATTGTCATGGATGAGATCAGGTTCATTGCACAGTAGACTATGATGGTAGGTAAGCATAGCATTGGTAGATTTAATTTCGTTTGCAGATCCCACAAATTGTGGCATAGTTAAGTTGGCCCTAATGGGTAGCCACAAAGGACCTTATCTCGGTGTGTTTGTAAATCATATGAGTTCTTGATCTAGATTAGAATTTGAAGACCTATTCATTGATCTATTTTATGAAAACATGGCACATATAGTCTATTACATCAAATAAGGTCAGTGTGGGTAACAAATGAAGGCATTGATGAAAGCAGGTAGTTTTTTGGGTCCTTTTCACCTTCTTTGCATGAAATTTGATCTTCTAATATAATGTTAAGTAATATCTTAACACCAAATATAAAGAAAAGATACAATGACTCCCCAAAAGTGTCAAGCCATTTCTGATTGGTTTTTGGGCATCAAAAATGCTAATTGATGACTATACAAAAAATCTTATGAAGGGTGTCTATGTTGATTGTGCCTCAAGAACTATAGCTCTTAGAAAACATGTGTGTGCTATGTTCTAAAGATCTTGCTTTGCATGTTTTAATAGTTTAGTAGATTTTTTACGATAATAACTATTGGTCCCCAATAATTCAACTCGTAGTAGCAATAGGAATCACATTCTTGGCAAATGAAAACAAAAAAATGTTGGTAATAATGAAAAAACAACAACATCACCTTATTTGGTTTTGTTTCTACCAAAGTGAACGATTGCATAGCAAGTTGAGAAAGCATGACATGTCATTACCATAAGGTAAAAACACAACCCCACGTTGACTATTTTTTTCTTGTGCTAGTTTGCAACGACTTGTATTTTCTACTAGTTGGAACATAATTTAAGTTGTTCCCTTACAATGCTAAATCCAAACTTTCTTGAGACATTGTGGGTCAGACTCAACCACATAAAAATGGCTACTTTTGAAACAAAAACAAAATCAAGTTATAATTCTAAAAGCAACTCCCTTTACTTGAAGTGTAATGCATAAGATCTTATAAAAATGTTGGTCATGTGTAGAACATGTGAAAAATAAATAAAAACATTCCCACAAACTTTGTCGGTGCATGAAGTTGACAAGGAAATTATGTAGAACGATGTACTTTGATTTTTCAAAAAAAACATTGAATATGTAGTTGAATGATTTGGAAGTTGGCAAGGGTTTTAAAATAGTTAAATGTGATAAACTTAATTTAGTGTGGGTGTGGTAGTATTTTCTTGCATTAAGAAATGTTATGTAGTACTAATTCCAAAATTTTTATTTAACTCTACTAATAAAAACTTTAAAATAGTTTTGCTTTCTTAGAATTAGTTTAATCCTTTCCAATTGTGAATTTATCATTAAACTTTCATAGATAGGGTTAGAACTGATCTACGAATGTCTACAAATGTTCACTAGCGGCTATGCAAATTTACTGTCTACCTAAATGGTTGTAATTTATTTGATGAAGTTGTAGGGATTTCTAGTATGCCCACCATATGGCAAACATTGCTAGTTTAGTGGAAGCCTGGCTTGGTTGACTATTATTTATGAAATCTTTGTGTTCATGGAAGACTCGTTTGAAATCATCCATTGATTTATTTATTTATTTATGTGTTTTAATTATTATTTTTTCAATAGTCATATATTTACAAATCTTAGGAAGGATTTCAAATGATTAAAATAATCGTTATATATCAAAAATCATTTATGTTAATAATTCAAAAAGACAAAATTCCCATCCTCTTGCATTTTTTGTGATGAATTGTTTCCAATATCTATTAACATTGTGGATTGACCTCCTTTATTTCTTTGGTAATATTACACATTATGGGAAAATGCATTTAAAGGTTTTCTTGAAGTGTAAACTATAATTTATTCAATTTCATAGTCCATCCTAGAATTATTCTTGATGATCGTGGTCATAAGTCATGTATAACTATTCAACTTATTCTAAGAGGATAAAATCTTTTACACTTTGCTTTGTCTCATAGCATTGGGATAAAAGTCCACAACTTTTCTTCTTATTATGATGAAATGCAAGATTTAAGTAAATTCCTTAAATGCATCAAAAATGAAATCCAACACATGGGCTAACAGGAAAAGGATGAAATATTTAATTAAAATTGACACAAATTGGTTTAACTCAATCAATGTTTTATATATTGTCTCTTGTGATGTGAAGTTTAGTTGTCATTCTACTTGGGCTTATTTGAGATCAAAAAAGCTATGTCTAAAATGTAGATGACACTTATGAAGCACCAAATGCCCTTTAAAGTTGTTAATGTTAGCATGGATGATATTCAATAGTTTATGCCATTACCAAATAACCTAATGAACATAAACCTTCAACTTTCTTGAATGTGGCAACAATCTCGAAATGAAGATTCAATTACTAATGTGCTTTTTATTATAAGGAAGCTAAATAAGCATGGGCTACTTTTGAAAATAATTTACACGTTATGCGACCTGATCCCTATGCAATCATGAAATGAATTACATCTTGAGACAAGCAAGGTAATATGAAATTTGCAATAGAGAGGGCATAATCACACTGTCCACTTTAATATCATAGAATATTCAAAAAGCTGACATAACTAAGAACTTTGGGCAATTAATTCAAATTGTTGCATGATGTTATATGTAATATTAAAGAGAATTGTTGCTTCATAATATGCATTTTTCTAATCTTTCAAACTTTGTAGGAAGATCTCAAACAAATCATTTTGGGAATCATATATTAATTGGCAAGAACGTAAGAAACAACAGTGGAAGTGATTTGGTGGTTCCCTCAACCAAAGATCTTGATGTCGTTATACATCGTTTGTGAGACGTTATGAGTCAGTTGTAGTGTTATTGTAGTCGAAATGTTTTGGAACAATTTAGAGGAAATGAGTTTTGATTTTTTATTATTTAAATAAATCAAATAACATTTAAAGTTATGGTATTAGCCATAACTAACGATCTTCAATTATGCAACCAATTTGAATTTAACAATTTATACATTTTAGTGGATTGTAGTGTGCTATTGAATCTATTCCAAGATAAAGAAAATGTAGAATAAGAGATAGCAAATGGAATGATGCAAGTATGGAAACTAGTTTGCTAAACATAAAGTGAAGCTTATTATACCAAGAAAATAATAATGTGTCGATACTCTTGCAAAGAAAAAAACGATAAAAAATTCAACTCATATAGGGATGGAGCATCAATTCTAGATAAATACAAAACTATTATTAATATGGAGAAAACTTTCATATATTTTTTCATCATAGAACACATGACATTTAAAATATGGAGTAATTCTCATATTACATGGGGTTAGAATTAAGATATTCAAGGTTTCTACCTTTTTTGTGTAATATAAATAATATTTTCATAAGATTTGTACTTTGACGTTTAAGAGTTACTATTCATGTGCATAAAAAATCATAACATAAAAATAGTTGAATAACAGTGGGTTGTGAGCAATATTAATCATAGTGCATGATTTCCTTAATTCAACTTTAATAACTATTAGATAAAGAAAATATAAAACAATGTAAATACTATAAAAAATATAGTGTTGTTATGATTTAACACCACTTTAAATCATAACATTACGTAGGGAAAACTTGGCCATCACCATAACGTACTATATGTGGAAGCTCATACAAGTTCGATGGTTCACAAAGAATTGCAAACAATGGACTAATATGATCATTGTTTATTATAGTATCATTCATTTAATCTTGGTCATCACTAATACTCTTCATCTTATGGTGTATATGTATTGCAAAAATTTATTTAGTGAGTTGAATAGAAAGAAAGAATATTCAAATATGAGCATAGGAAAGCATCTCAAGTCTTATACTAAACAAACCCAATCTTTATTTATAATGTACTAATATGATTGACAACTTTCAATACAAAAATATAGTTTCAATGATATGGATATGCACATCAGACACACAAAAATTAGGACGAGTGTAACAAGAATTTAGTATCTTTATATTGCAATCACACACACAAAGCTTGCCCATTTCCATAATGAGAATGAATTTCTATCCATTTTGGTTGATGACATCAACAACTATTATTTTACATGTCCTTCTAAACAATTAGAATAAACATTGAATAGCTTATAAGGTAATATATAATAAATTTATTAGATGAGTAAAAAAAAGTAAATTATGCCAAATATTATTTAAAGTCTAATAATGGAAGGTCAAAGAAATGAATGAAAATGATTTTTATCTATTTAAAAACGAAACAAAGCCAATTTATGTTGTATTAGGGGTTATCACTTTTACCCAGAAGCCCCAAACATGTAAAATAATGAAATATTATATAAAACATGATGAATAAAGATGTCGCTTAGGTTACTAAATCTTTGTTTCTTGCTATAAAGGTTGTTATGAGTAATTAGAATTTAAAGACAACCACTTATGCACTCTTAGTGATACCATGGCAATAATGAGGATTATCATTGCACTTAATTTCATAACTTGAACAATTTTGTGAGGCAGCCTAGCTAAAATCAATATAATGCCTAATGGTTTATAAGGCTTAAGACTTAAGTGATTAAGGACATGGCCAAACATTATTAATATAGTAGGGGTAAAAGGAACTCCTATAATAAGATTTATGATGAAAGACAACAATGAAAAGGATGACAGTCGTGGTGAAGATAAATTCAAGTCATAATTTACATGTTAGATAATCATCTAAAATATCTAGATAGAAAACTATGATTGTGTACTCTTTTAGATAAAGAAAACATTATTTCTAGAAGTATAATGCCAATATTAAAAAAAGACTTTCTATTTTTTCCATCATATGGTTTTAAATAGAATGTAACTTTAAACCTAAATTCAAAAGGAAAATTGACTAGACTACTGAATAACTAGTGGATAAAAATAGATAGTAGTTTAATTTCTTGCAAAACAACTAAATTCAAATTACATAGAAAGTGGATAAAAATATCATTAAAAATATTATCAAAAGGTCAATTATTTTTTTTTATCAAAGTTTATTTTGAGTTATTGAAATAATCATTATGATTCAAAATCACCAGTTGTTGCATTGCAATATTTCACTTTTCTTTCCTCATTTAGAACATTTTCCTACGACCCATAGTATGGCATCAAATTATTATATTTTGAATACCAGCATGTTGTTAGCACATTTACTATGTGTTTTTAAATTATTCTTGATCAAAAATGTTTTTGTAACTCGACACATGGCCTCACTATCGTGTCTATGTCCATAGTATTATGCTTCGTGTTGGCCAAGTAGCAACCATAAGAGTAAAACTTTCGAGTGACTTGTCTCCTTTACATTGAACCTAATAATTAACATAGCAAAGTAATTACATCTTAAATACTTCTATTTAGGTTGAAATTGTAATTGGCTTATGGCATTGAAATAATCATTATGTTTCAAAATCACTACTGGTTACACTGCTACATTTTACTTTTCTTCTGTCATTTTTAACATTATCCTACAACCCACATTGTGGATTCATTTTATTGTATTCTAAATGAAGGCATAATGTTACCACATTTGATACTTGGTTTATTTGAAATTAATCTTGAGCAATAGTGTAGCAAAAACTCCACTCATGGCCTCACTGTTGTGTATATGTCAACATTATTATGCTTCATATTGGCCAAGTAGCTCCCATAAGAATAAAAGATTCAAGTGACTTGCCTCCTTTACTTCCTAACAAATAATTAACATAGCAAAGTAGTTGCATCTTGACTACTTCTAAATACATAAAATCTTTTGTTGAGATTATTATAACTTATTTTGAAAGCAAGTTTTCAAAAAAAGTTGTCATTAAAACTTTACTATATTTTGATGTTGTTTTATGCCACTTGTGACCTACTATTTTTTATATTAGGTATATTTTTAGAAGATTAGATTCTATTTTATGAGAATTTAAATTTCAAAATATTTAACAATTTTAGATTTTTTTATGAAAACGTATTAGCCTTGGAATATGTGAAACATTGCATTCAACATTCTAAACATAAGCATCTCAAATTATACCTTAGTTACATGTGTTTTTATTATACTAAAACCATAAAATGATTCATGTTACACATGTAAGTACTACATTACTTAATCAATTATCAAAATCTAATTTATTAATGTGTGCAACCTCTCAGTATGTTTAACATTAATTTTTTTAAGAAGCTATAATTTTATTAATGAGAACTTCATTATTTACTTGGGATTATATTAATTAAATTTACAAATATCAATACTATTACATTTTTTAGACCCATCTCATTGAACTTTTGTGAAGCCATTCAAGTTAAAGAAACTCAAACATATCGTGTTGCTATTACATATGGAAATTACATACATAATACTTTATGTGATTGATTTATATGGCTACATTTATATTATATTTTGAAAGGACTTAGTTATGATAAGTAAGAGCTTGGCACTTTGGCCATGAAAGTTTTATCACTTAAAATATCCATCTTATTATTCAATACATCATCTTTACATTTCATAAATGATAAGCTCAAATGTGAAGTTTTTAATTTCTTTTACACAAATATAAATCTAAAGAACTTTTTAAAATTTATCCACCTATGGTAACTCTAAGTGAATCTAATTAACATCTAAATAATTTTATAATTCTACTTCTTAATATAATAATAAAACTTTTAAACATTACCTTTTTTGAAACATAACCACCTATGTTTATCTATTTTTAGTTTTAATCAACTAATGCATTTTATTAAAATAAGGTGAATTTATGTTACACCAAAAAAAGTTCTTGCCCATGATTTCAAATATAACTCTAAGCATTATGTTTTTTTGCCAATTTATATGAATTTATTTTGATAAAATAAATAGTCACATTTTCAAAATAAAAGTTGTACTCAATGAAATATCCTAAGGGTATAAATACATGAAGTATGAAATATTTTTGTATGGTTAATTAACTAATATAGGAAAAGTTGTATTAGAAGATTAATAAGGACCATTTCTTAGTTTTTTGCATTTATAATATTTATTCTTTTGAAATGGTTTATGTATAAGGAATTTTTTGATACATGATAGTTATCATTTTGATACATGGATTCCTACTATCAACATGTTAAAAACCATTTTGAATGAAAATATGAAATTTTTATTATAATAATTGATTTCTCTATCATTGAAATTTTAGCAAGCAATTAGAGAGGAGAATAAAGATTGTTCGTCCTTGCTTTTCTTTTATTTTTTAGTTATTTTTTATCATTATGGTATAAGAGCAAGATCTAAATTTAGTAAAAGGATCTCCATTCTACCTTTTTCTTTATAATTCTTGTTCTCATATATATCTTCAATAAGAAATTTATCATGATTTTATAATATATATATATATATATATATATATATATATATATATATATATATATATATATATATATTTAATTTATATAACATTAAATTATTATTACTAAATTATATGTTTTATTATTTTTTTATTTTTCATTTGTGACTTTTTATTTTTTTTGAATATATGTGCAATACATCATGACAAACTATGCACGGTATTTTGATGACATTTAGATATTTTTAGTGTCTGTTATTTTAATTTTTTGACGTCCAAGAAACTTTGCTTTCACTTTAGTTTGGTAAAATTTGTTTTCTTGTCACATTTTATTAATATTGTGTAGTGAATATATTTGCAATATTATGTGTTTTTTGTTTTCATTTTATTTTTTGTTCATTTTTTCTTGTTTAATTTTGCTTTTTTCTTTTATTTGTAATGCTATGTAAATTATTTTTTTATGTGTCACAATCTGAATGCTATATATGTTTAATAAATTAGATAAATTTTTTAGTTTTTAGTATTTTTATTTTCATAATTTTGACAAAACAAATTTCCTTTCTTAGTTTTATGTAAACTATTTTTTAAAATTTCCTAGACAATGTTGATTAGTTAGATCTTTCAATGTAACAATAACTCTTTTTTCTTTACTTAATAAATCAATTTATGTTGCCACATTCATAGACATGCCTAATTAGAAAACAATTATGAAATAGATATGGAAATACATCAAATGCAAGAATGTTATAAATTAAATATCATAATATATTTAACAAAGTAAATATTAGTTAAACAAAAATGTTATAAGATAAGAAAATTGTTAAATTCTCATGAAATAAGTGTACCACAATTTTAAAACAACATGTACGATATATTAATAAAATATTTAAGTAATTAAATAAATACAAATTTTTCAATATAAAAAATAAAAAAATTACAAAATAACAAAACCATAAAAAATGACTCAGATAATTATTGCCAATTGCATTAGATATGAACACAAATCTCCCTAGTGATGTAACAGTTTCAAACTTATTAATGTAGATATTTTGAAAAAATTACAAGGTATATGGTTGTTAAAACAATTTAATATTTTAAAGTTTAATCTTTAAGTTCAATATATCACATAGTTGCAACAATAATTAAATAAAGAACAAAGCAACACAAAATAAAATAAAACAATATAATTACGAAAATAGAATAAAAAATTAAATTTTATGAAGCTTTAGGAAAAATGGTTAAAAGAAGTTGCTAAAAAGTATTTAAAATAATGTCAACAAAATGTCACAAAAATTTTCCAATTAATTATAATTTAATTTCTTTTTATTTTATGAAAAGAATAAAAAATTTCCTAGCATATAATTTCGACATTCAAAATAACATTGACATTATGTCAACAAAATAATATACTAAAATATAGCTTTATATCATTAATATTTAAATTAGTTTTTAGTAGTTTCTAAGATATAAAAAATAATAAAAAATTTAGAATTTATTAATATATTATATATGTTGTGAAACTCTTATTTTTCTTTATATATAACTGTCAAATATTAAAACATTACTAGTCATCATAAGGATTTTCTATTTGTGCATGTGTCATAAATAATATTTTACAAATAAGAAAGTCATTGATGTTAAAGTGATTTGCCACCTGAAAAATAGTTATTTAAAAATACAATTTCAAAATCTTGTCAAAATATAAAAACATATAGAAAGATACATCATAAACATTAAAAATACTACAAGGAAATGCAATATTAAAAAAATATTTTTCAATGAACAACATTAAAAAAATAAAAAATATATAATTTGTTAAAAAATTAATTTTTCAAATGATTTACATAATTTGTCAAATGAAAAACAATTTAATACCCAAGTTTTGATGTTAAATATATAAACAAAAAACTTTAATGATCTAAAATATTTAGATTGTGTGATCTATGCAAAACAATTTGAAAAATTAAATATGCGAACACAAATGCCATAACATAAAATAAATAATTCAAAGCTTTTTGAAATGGTGTCAGTTAAAAAAAAATATAATAGAAGTTAAAAGTATGCCAATTATTAGAAGAACATAATATTGAAAAAATTTGCATTATATGAAAAATTTTAAAAACAAGATTATTTATATATAAACAAGATGAGTAATAAGAAAAATATTTTAAAAAAAGTTTTCCTATTGCTATAGTGTGATAAATAAGCTATTAATATTAAAAATACTTAAATATTTAAATATTTAAAAATATTAGTAATTTAAGGAGTAATTGGCAAAACAAAACAGGATAATTTGAAATAAAAAATACAAAAAAGAGACATCATAATTATATAAATTTATTTAAAATATTCAATATATTTACATGATATATCATAAAATTGTACAATAACGTAATAAAAAATCTTGTTATTGAAATTAAAAGATAATAAGCTTAACAATACATAAATATATTAGAAACAATTTATAACTTAGCTATCACAGATATTCTAAGGTGAACAAAAACTGATTTATAAAAAAATTATAAAAAAATTGTTGAAAGAAGAGCATAACAACTAAAAAAATTAGTGTACATATGTAACAAATAAGTGCAACCAACTCATATGTAATGAAGTTTAAGGAAGACTTAAGACCTACTGCCTTTTCACATCGATATTTAATAAATTTTTGTTTGGATAAAGGTGGCATAAAAAGATTATTGAGCATATTAATTATTTTATTTTTTTAATTGGACAATGGGGTAAAAATTCAAAAAATATAAGATGTTGTCATGATAATTAAAAATTTAAAATATACGAAAATAATTCAAAATGATATACAAAAAAAATAAGTATTACTAATTTTCTTATAAATAAAGAGTACTCAATATCTTTATCAATTATTAAGAATAACTCAAAAATATTATACCAACAATTATTGCATAAAATTCTTATGATAAAATATTAAAAAATGAGACAAAATCATGGAAGATTTCAAAAAAAATCAAAGAAGACATAATATAATTTCAATATAATTGTGCAAATAAAAAATTGAAATTAATGAACAAAATTTAAAATCTGAATTACTAAACTAATAAAGTATTTTTAAAAAATAAATAGAACATGCATTACATTTTAAAATAATTCATTTAGTGACAAAATTATGAAAGTGCATAGCTGGAAAAAATTTTAAAAAATAATTACAATTACTAACCCAATTAAGCATTTGAAATCCTAGCTCGTATTGCAAAAATTTTAACTAAAAGCAATAATAATTTTACCTCAAGTAAATATTTATAACAATATATTATTAAGTATAAAAAAAATTTTATTATTGAAATATTTCATTAGGACATAAAAAGAAAAAAATTTAACAATGACTAATAATTATATCAAAATATAGAAAATCATAATGTAAATGATTTAATGAATTATTTGAATTTTTTATTGTATTAATACTCGATGTCAAACCAAAAAAATTTTCAAAAATATAAGCTTCATAAACATTTTAAAAATAATTTGATAAGAAAATTAGTAAAATAAGATAATGGAAATCTTTAACCAAAAACTTATACTTTAAAAAAGATAATTATCACATAAAACAAGATTAATATCAGTTAGAAATGGATGTAAGATTTACAAATTATAAAACTATTATCACAATAAAATATTCAAAATTTTCAACGTAATACATACGCCAAAATAATTTGTACCTAATTGCAAATATAAAAAAATGAAAACAATAACTTGGTAATAACCTGTAATACATGTGTAACATATTAATAATAAACCCCCCTCTATGATATCAATTAATCAAATATTCATATGTATTTAAAATGTATTTTAAAAAGATTAAACTTTTTTCAATGATAAAAATGTTAAAATTTTTCTAAGCTTGTAATTAATTAACTTTTTATTATTTTAATAATAGAGAGTGTCTCAATTAAAATTAAAATTAAAATTGTAACAAATAGTTTACAAAATAAATCATGAAATATCTATAAATCGAGATTTTTTTAAGACTTATTAATAATTAACTAATTAAAAATATAAATTTTTCAAGGAATATAAATTAACTAATAAAACAATTTGTTAAAAGTTTTCAAAACTATATAAGAAAAATATGAACAAAAATTGTTTATAATAATTGAAAAATACTGTCTTTCATCTAAACTAAAATATTATAACACCACAAATATATAGGAAATTATGTCAATGAATATTCTTGGCTATGAATTGTTAAGAAAATAGATTCAATTGGGCAAAAGAGTTAACAACACCACACTTAAAAATTCCTTTTTCAAACTTTTTGCAACATTCAAGGTCAATGCTACTTATTTTCAAAAAGTATATAAGAATTCTTGATTTGTTAATAAAATTTCTCATGTTAGAATAATGTGATAAGAAAATTTCATAAAATCAAAACTTTTTTGGTCTGATTGTATAATTCAACATAATAATCATATGATTTGATATCCATTTATAGTCAATCCAGTTGGTATGAAAAAACGTTAGTATACCATATGAATTCAATGAATTCCCTATGGAAAGTAAAAGTGAGTTGATCATAGAATCGAATAAAATTTTATTGTACCATAAAATGTTTTTTATTTTACTTAAGTCTACATGAATAGATGATTAAATGGTCTAAACTAATATTTGCATATTATATTATAGTTTTTTCTTTGACTTAATTAAGGTGAGAATATCACCAATACACAATTCATAATATTCATTGTAATTGCATATTATATAATGTTGATGTACATCATTTTCAAAAGTTTAATTTTAATTTAAATGATTTTACTATAAGGTGTATGGTGTCTGTTAACTATATCAATTGATTTGTTTGAGTTTTCCTTATACTTCTTTTATGGAATGGTTTCCCCCTAATTGAATAGATTGATCATATTGCTTTAATCTTTCTTAGTAACTATTCCGTCCAATTTTACTACATTCACTTGTTAGCTTAGATGAAATAGTTTAGTCCTAAAATTGCCTCTTTTCTCCACTTCCTAATCTTATTGCGTAAAATATGATCATATGGTGCATTTAGTAACGCAAAAGTTTTCATAGCAAATTTGAAAAGTCATGCATAGTGTAGTTGACCCACAAGTTTCTTTAATTTACAAGATAAGGAAAATGTCTTACCCAAAAAGAACACTTAATTTCTTGATCACACAATTTTCTTTTCCATTGTTATTCACAAATGGTTATACCCACATATTTAATCAATTGAGATGTCTTCCAACATTAATCTCCTTCCAGTGTTGTTCACCATCATGCATAGAAGCAAAGCTTGATGGTCGATGAGTATGCTATTGGAATAGGTTATTATTATCAAAATATTTTAGATTATTACTCATTAGACCAATAACCTCTTATTTTTTATGATAAGTTACATTCAAAATTTATCGTAAAGTAATTGAATGTAGTGTAGGAAAGCATTTCCTAAATATTATGAAGTGAAGCTATGTTTGCATAAAAGCACATGGATGTGTTCCCCTTTACCACCTAAAATGTAGGACGAATTTATGAAATGCTTAATTCAAAAAATTTAATAATTTTTTTTTCATTTTTTAAAATTATTGATGTGGATTTAAGGTCCATATAAAAAGGAAGCACCTTATGAGATGAAAAAAATAAAATGAAATTTCTTTTATTTGTATAGTTCCACCTTTATTAAAAAATTGTGTGTCCAACCATAGTTTGAGATTTCCTAACTTTTCTTGTGAGAGACATGAATAGAAAGTGAGAGAACTTCTACTAGAAAAGTTGATAATAAAATATCTTGTAAAAGATAAGGATCGAGGATGAGAGACCATCCACGAAGAGTGTCATTAACCAAACAAACTCTTACTTTTACTAACATATATATCTCTTCATCCACCATTTTACTCAAACTAATCACCAAACAATTACTTTTCTCAACAAAGCTCTAAATCACATCCCACTATCTTATTACTCTTTTAAGCTAAGCTTCTCCAATAACTAAAAACCACTATCTTTTTGCCTTTTCTATCTTGGTGCTCAAAACACCATCACCTATGGAACTATAGGATATTATCCTAAAAAAGACATGCACTTTTGGTAACTTTTCTTTTTTTTAGTTTATAGCTAATGTTACAGTTATTCTTTTTAATTAAAGTACTCTATGTTGAGGAACTTTAAATTTTTTATTTTTTGTAAAATTAGATGTAACAAAAATCACTTCATAAGATTTTATGCCTTATACTTTAGGTGTTACCACTTACTCAACTTGATAATCTATCCTACTACTTTTGAATCTAATATTTGAATAGTTCTAAAAATGTTACGCACTCTACCTAATCCTAATTAATGTGTAGTATTTTTTCATATTCTGCAATAATTTATTAGATGTCTGTAATATTCAAAGCTCTAATTTAAACTATCATATAGAAGTCTAAATCTATCACGCATCAAAAAGACTTTCTTTAATAACAAAACCCTCTTACTAATGTCAGTAGAAGCATAACCTTTCAAACCACAACTATTTTTCCCATAACTATCATGCAATTAGCTTTACGAAACATTATATTCTTACCATTGACAAAGTAAGAGGCATTTCACTAAATTCCACTAACATTTTGACAATGACAATGTACAAGTCCCCTCAATAAAAATAGTGTAACATAGTTTACACAATTACTATGACACATAAAAGAGATAATACAATATTTTGTATAATTCACAAAAAGTACTATGGCATAATAACTAAATATTATGAAAGGATGTTGCTAGATTAATATATATTAAACTTCAATAAATTTGTAAAGTTGTTGGAGCAAATCAAATATGATAATTATATAAGTAAAAAAAATTAATTTATATGTATAATGACTTAGAAATAGATTGATTGTCATATTCTTCCAAAAATCACTTCCATTTATATGAATCAAAGAAATATGTGAAAACCAAAACATTTCAACAATTAAATACCATAAAATTTATTAAATTTAAATTTCTTTTAATAAGGGCCAATCCAAATCTATTCCTTTTAGATATCTCAATGTATCTTACTTATACAAGTACAATGTAATATAGAATTGGAAAAATCTACCCAACTAAATTTTTAAACTATCAAGAAAATATTGCATGATGCATGAATATAATATATAATAAATTATACAAGAAGCTTACAATAATAATCATGAATGATTGTGGTTGCATGAAAAGTAGATAAAACACAAATTACAAGTTTGAAGCAACGCTGAATAGCCTATAGAGCAATGTATAAAACATCTATAAGCTGAGAAAAAAGAGTGAATTATACCAAATATTGCTTAAAGTCTGGTAAGAGAATGTCAAAGATATGAATGAAAATGATTTCTAGCTATTGAAAAATGAGACAAATCCAATTTATATTATGTCATAATCACTTATAACTAGAAATCCCAAACATGAAGAATAAAGCCATATTATAAAAAAATGATGAACAACGATGTGGCTTAGGATACCAAATCATTGTTTCTTGTTAGAAGGGTGATTATTATTAATGTAGTATTTAAGGCTAACCATATATGCACTCTTAGTGACAACATGATCATAATGGGGATTATCAATGCACATAATTTCATAACTTGAACAATTTTTTGGGCGGCATAGCTAAAATAAATATATTGCCCAATGATTTATGAGATTTAGGACTTAAGAGATTGAGCATATGGCCGTACATTATTAATGAGATAGGTAATAAGAACACCTATAATATAATTTATGATGGAAGGTAATGATGAAAAGGATGAAAATAATGATGGAGATAAATTGAAATCATAATTTAGATGTGCTAACTAAAGTATAACTCTCAATGAAAACATGCAAACATTGTATCATTTGTAAGAAAGGATGAAAATATAATGGGAAACTTGAATGAAACATTAAAAAATCATATTTAAATTAAAAATATAATAAACTAATAACAATAAATAAAATTCAATTGTTCAACTCAATTATTATCATTATTTATGTTCTCTTACATCAATTAACACTATAACGAGAAACATTGTAATGTAGTGTGTTAAGTAAATCTTCGTCAAACTTAGCATTGGTCATATGATCATGCAAAACAACTAAATTAATACTACTAAATTGGTGAAAAAATATATTAAAAAACTTATCAAACTGTCAATTGTTTTTTATCAAAGCTTATTTTATGTTATAAAAATAACCATTATGATTAAAAACCACTACTTGTTGCATTACCACATTTGACTTTTCTTCTATCATTTTTAACATTTTACTGCAACACACATTATGTTTTGACATTATTATATTTTGAATGAAGGCATGATGTTAGCACATTTACTATGTGTTTTTTAATTATTCTTTAGTAATAGTGTTTTAGCAACTCCACTCATGGCCTTGCTATCATATATATGTCAACATTATTATGTTTCGTATCGACCAAGTAACACCCACAAGAGTTAAAGTTTCAAGAGACATATATCCTTTACCTCAAAACCAATAATGAACATAGCAAAGTAATTTCATCTTAACTACTACAACATTAGTTGTAATTGAAAATGGCTTACACAGGGTCAAATCCTTTTCTTAGACTATTTGTAACTTATTTTGAAAGCTAATTTTAAAAACAATTTTCATTAAAATATTACTAAATTTTCATGTTGTTCTTGTAACACTTGTGGCTTACTATTTGTACATTAGGTATATTCTTTGGAAAATTATATTCTGTTTTTTGGCAAATTAAATTACAAAATATTTGGCCATTTTATAGTTGTCTTAAGAAAACTTTAGTTTTGAAAAATGTGAACCCTTGCATTCAATATTCTAGACATGAGCATCTCTAATTATGTCGTAGTTACATGGCTTTTTATTATACTCAAATTATAAAATTAAATTATTAAATTTTTACAAAATTTGAAAAAAAGTTTTCATGTAATGATATTCAAGTCTTTAGCACCTAATGCTCATTCTCACATCTTTACATTGTGTCTCTCAAATCAATGAAGTTCTCGATGTTTTTTATTTTTAATGGATTCAATTCAAACACTTATATCTCATTAAATACTTTGTAATCATTAGTTTTTTATTTGTAGTAATTTCAATTTTGTGTCATTGAATTAATTTTCTTGTTTTTCAAATTTATTATGTTATAAGATCATAGTAGCTTATTTCTATTGTTTCATTATTATAAGAGTTAAACAAACTCATCTTATAATGAAAAACTTATATCTATTGCTATATTTTATTTGATTTTTATCAAGGGTAGGTGTAGGTTGATTATAAATCAAAATACCTAATAATCATTATTTATCTATATTTTTTATTTTTATTTTATTTTTTCATAATTTTCATGAAAATTTATTATTACAAAATCAATGTATATAAATGTAAAATTAATATGTTTAAAAAATTAACTTTTGTTAACCATCACTTTTAAATATGTACTAAAGTTTATTAAGAAATTATTTTAAAGTATTTCTTTAAATATTTTTTAAAGAAAATCAAAATTTTATTCCAATAAATTCATGCCCATCTTAATAAATCACACAACATAGAGTGCATATAGAACTATGTGAATCATTTTAGTATTTGAGTTCTATTTCCATATTTTAAGACAAGGAAATGAACTACTGATCTTTCAATGAATTTGAGTAAGCCTGATAGTGGACTACATAATAAAATTGGAACATGGAGTGGAATTAGAATGTGGATCAAATTGATGCTACATGCTTATTATTGTTGTTACTCAGACATTGAATGGTTCAAAGTATTAGATCAAATAGTTGTACGACTTAATAGATTATTTGATAAAACATTTTTAGCAAAATTTGATAGGTCAAGGATGATCTAAGTAATTTAATAAAGCAAGATAAGCACAACTAAATGTCACTAAAAGAAACACATGCACTAAGAGCTTCAAATGTGGTGGACACATTAATGAAAAAGTAACATGCACATTATTGTCATGATTTATAAAAAATATGGGTGGTAAAAAACAAAAACTATTAATACAAATAACATTCATCACTAGGTAGATTCTAACATAATAGTATCCAATTTTGAGGTCTATATTATAAAATATGGTGGCTCCAAATTTTTGAACTAAAAAATTGTAGAGCATATGAATGGGAAATTTTTACTTAATTCATTATTTTTTTTAATGGCATGATGATCTATGTGCATGCATCAAGTTTAATCATTTTTTGGAGAAAACAAAGTGATGTTAGCACATGCTCTAATACTTTTCGTAATAAATTCTTTTGAATGGGCTCATTTACTTATCAAATAATTTCTTCTTAACATAACAGATTTAACTAGTAATTTAGTAAATATGATAATGAAGTGTTAAGAACTAGATCAATAGCATGCTAAATATCTCTTAGTAGTTGGAGTGTGTTTAGCAAGTCATCAAGAACACCTTCAAAAATTCTTTTAATAAGGGTTAGACCATGGGTGGTGGGGTGGTTATACTAGTAAGGATTTCATGAATTGTTACAATCAACTTAACAGTATCACTGATTATATCCCTCATAATCTCAACTAGTGAAATGACAAATTACTTTTTCTTTCTCTTTATCTTTTTTTTGGAGTATTTAGGTTAGAAATTCTTTTTGAGGGAGGTAAAAGATAATGTGTGATCTTTGCTCCTTGTTATCCAAAAGTGCAAGCATTTCACTTCCATTTAAGGTGACATCTTAATCGAATAACCAATTCTTTCTAAAATAATATCATCTACTTGAAAGGAATGCAATAATTTGTTTTTTTAAAATTGATGTTTTGTTGATCAATGATATTGTGCATGGGTGGAGATGGCATGTGAATGATAAATCTATCTTTTTGGAAGTATTCTCTGATATGACAATGTTACGACTATTGTCATTTGTAATAATCTTAGGGGTTAGTCTTTAATTCCAATGAACATACAAAAGATTTTAGTTTGCCAAAAATTTTTAGTTATTCCTAATGTAATCAAATTACATCTCATAATAATTATAGACTGTGCAATATATTAAATTCTTTAATCTAGTGCTTGCAATTCGACTTCAACATCCTCGTCTAGTATAACCTCATTTTCATTAACTTTAATTCTTTTTTTCATTCCTTCTTCTAAGTTTACATCCAGGGCTCTCTTAGGATATTAGGCTATGACATGCCCTTTCTTGTGACAGTAATAACACTCCACTGTGGAAGTAGTAGATGGTTTATTTAAGGCTTGAATCTAATGTGTTAGAAGTATTTGTGAAGAGACAAAATTGGTTTATAGAGTACAATTAATAGAATAGTGGAATTACTGATATGCATTTTAGGGTAGGAAGTAGTTAAAGGAATCCAACTCTCACAAGTAATTGAAATTTTAAATCATAAGCTACTTTATATGCCTTTTCTAAACTAATAACATTTCTCATGTATAACACAATTGAGTAGTCTCTCTAAGCCTAACTCAAAATAAAAAAAATATTACTTGATCTAGTTCCAAGCCGCCACATTAAAGCATATAATTCTCACATTTAGCAATGTATTTGTTAGAAGTCTTTCAACCTTAAGATAAATGTTGGTATTTATCCAAAAGTTAACCAAAATAAGAAGTGAATAAATATTTAGCTTGCTGGCAAATTTTGATTTCTTTTCATGATCAAGGTACTGCTTGCTTATCAAAAGAATACCATCTTAATGTGTGAATAAATAATCTAGTATGTGATATGACCATATGCTTTTTGCAAATTGGCACTTTTTATTATTACTAATATCATATCATTTAAAATAATATTGTATTCTCAATTTCAAAATTTGATACGCTTAAGAGTCTAAACTTTCATCAAATATCGCTACCCTTATTTTAACCATGTTAACCTAGTGATCATTATCCCTACTATGCCAGCTACCATGGGTATGCGGGGTAGCTTGACATCTATGTTGACATTCCATTTGGTTAAGTTCATTTTCAAAAGATATTTCCATCACTTCAAAGTCACTTATCATAGACCAACTTAATCTATGAGTTCCAGCACATCTATTTTCACTACATTGTTCCATTTGGCCTATGCATGTTACTAAGGTTGCTCTTAGCTCTTACATAGGATGAATTAGTTCTATAATTACAGGTTGCATTATTAGGCCTACAAATATCTAACTTGTAGAGAATTAGATATTTTATATTATTTTATAGACAAACTAGTAATAAATAATTAGGTTTGAAAAATGGTTTGTAATTTGAGATCATAAAGATAAAGAAAAACAAACAAATCATTAAATGTATTAACAAAAGAACATATAAATATGTAAATGTTGTAGCTTCAGACTTGAAAATAAGCTTTTCTTATTTTTTTTTAATTTTTTTATACAATGTTTAATAAATTTTAGTTATTAAAAATTCATATAATAAAAAGATGTCACTTTAATGATAAATTGCAAATTATACAAAATTCTTATAGCTAACCACCCTTTGATGCCAATTTAAAATATGATGACATGTTAAAACCTTTTTTTAGGTCATTGATAATTGAAAGGTTCTTAGGTTCATGCAACATATCCTTGTAAAGGCCTAACCAAAGATGCTATTGGTTTACAATACAAATCCTAGTGTCAATATACATGTAAAAACTTTCTTAGAAACTTAAATCAAAAACTGATCATTAACATAAGAGATGTTTACCTAAAGAAAAAGTGGTTTCAATAACAAACATCCAAAAAAATCAAATTAATGGTGAAGTATCAAGGTGCACAAATGGAGTGCTTAGAATGCTAAATAAGAAAATCACTTGTTCATTAAGAAAAATTTGAAGTTTAGATGACATTATTAATTTCCAAAAAGTTGTGGTTAAGTGATTGTGAACTTTCTTAGAGATTTGTTACTCTTATGAATATTGAATAATTTGTTAAGATCTCTTTTTTTAATCCATTCACTCTCCTTCCTAGGTTACCTCTAGAATCACACTATTACATTGAATATACACAACATCCTTTTACTAAATTGGCATAGTGGTAGTACTTTATTATTTCATTCAAATTACATTGCTTACAACATTTTAAGCATCATTCTTTACAAAGATCTCAAAGCTACAATGATAATTTGTTAGTATAAGAAATAAAAGGATATTATTGGAATACTGCATAACACATTAGAATTATAAAACACATTTCTAGAATTAAAAAGTCCTCGTAAATTATAAAATAAATAATTTGAATTTAGTAAAAACTTTTCCTTGAAATGAAGCAAAATTAATTTGGGATAAGAAACTGCCAAATTGGCATGTGCATTTTGAGTGTCTATGTAGTGAGAAGCAAGAAGTGGATTACATGATTAGTGCAACACATGCAAAGAGAAACAGCTGCACCACAAGTCTAATTTGCAAATCAACATGAGCTAACAGGTCGACATGTGTTGATTGGTTAGGAAATTTCATGGATTATAGATCAATGTTGGTGAGTTTTTGTGTTGAGCTGATTGATGAGTTCAAAGAGTCAAGGTGGCTCATGTATGCCAAACAAATAAAAACTAGTAATGGTAAAGGTAAAAGATCACAATGAGTAGTAGCAAAAAACATCCAAACACTCAACTTTAAGTCATTTCAAAGTCATTTTGAAACAATTATTTTGCTAACAAAATTACCATACTACTATAAGAATGTCCTGGATAGAATTTAAAGTTATAAGTTTTTGGAAATCTACTAATCAATCTCCAAATGACTTAAACAAAATTATAAATACAAATAACTTAAAAATTTATTAAAAAAAGTAAGAAGTGCAATAAACAAGGGTTAATTGTAATTGTATCCCATAATAAGAATTATTTCATAGACTTACTAAAAGTAGTGGTTCCAAACTTAGAATGGCCTTAAATCTTAGTGGACTAATATGTCTCCAAGTGGAATATTTGTGTGATGTATAGAATGCCAATATGTGACAACCTTACTAATATTTTTTGAATGTTAAAAAGTAATTACTCAATGACTTTCTAAAGGGTGAAGTTTAACCTATTACATAATTCTAAAGTAAAAAAAACATTCTACAATTTTCTCTTCAAAGAAGAAATAATAGTTAATTTTACACATTATGTTTTGCATTGTATGAATGCAGATAGCGAAAGCTTATATAATTTTTTTAAGCTATGTTAATGACATAAATGATCCCTATAGCTTCCTTAATGATTACATGGCTTTATTGGTGATAATTTCAAAATTTGAGGTTTTCAAAATATTGAATAATTAAATGATGATATGTAATTGCATTAGTGGATGATTATTTTAATCATAAGTTATATAGTTCTATTTACATTTATTATAAGTATTTAACATCTCTTAAGATCATTTAATCATCTTTTCCATAATTTCAAGGCTCTATAGACCATTTCTCAACCTTTTCTTTTATGAAAAAAAATATTAGTACATATTGGAGTTTACAATAGTTATAGTTTCTTAAAATGCATTATTTTTTTATCAAGGCTTCTAAAGGTTGCTATTGATATGTGTGTGGGAAGATTACCATCCATATGCTTTTGATGTGTTGATGCACGTGAATGTCATTCGCTAACTAGATATTGTTAAGTGATTTGGAGTGTCTTGTTGAAGTATCAATATTACCAATTCAATTTATTAGTTGAAATGAGTCTAATGCATAGAGGTATCTATGATGACTATGATTGGTTCCACATAACTTGTGCATTGAAATTGTATTAAAACACATAAGAGTGCATTGAAATTGTATACGAACACATAAGAATGCAATGACTAACCTTGGTCTAAGGACCTATCATATTGTATGATGAGAACCATATTGCTAAACATTTTATGATAAGATTCATGAATGATAAACCAAGCTAATTGAGGAATTGAACAATGAAAATTGAGACAATGTGCCTCAACGGATAAGTTTGATTAATGTATTATTGCATAATTGTAAATAAATAATCTAATACAAATCAAAAGGGATTTCAAAGAAATAGAAATGGCTCGTGCCATGCTAGATATTTAGGTGATGGAAATCTTGCTATGAAGTATAATGTACAACATTTACAAATTTCATAATTGTAGGATGTACGAAAAAAATTAGAGTCAACATATTTGTCTAATCCTTTCTAATGAGTGGTAGTATTAAATGACATTGGCAAAAAGAGAAAACATAAAAGAAAGATCTGATTTATCAGTATTAAGAAATGTTCATTGAAGATCGCAATCTCGATGTGAAATGTTATACAAGGCTAATTAAGGAATCCTATTGTACATGTTAAGAAATTGTTCAACTTTGGAGTAATCCAAACGTACTATTGACGCATTATTAAATTTTTTTGGACCATTCTAAAAGGTTGTAGGTTAGGTACCTACTATGCTAGTGATTATATTGCTATGATTTGAGATATAACTCAATACAGTGATGAAATCTACAACCATACATTTTGAAATAGTCGATAAGTGTCATCTATTTATTTAGTCATTAATGATCATATTAGTATGATCCAAAGCCATGATAAAGGTGCATAGAATCAAAGCAAAGTCTCTCATAATTCTAAATAAATAGTGAGTCCAATGTATTGTCTAATTAAGTCCATCATACTTAACTAATGCCATTGAATTAGTCTTCACATATGGTTGATTTGGAGGATGTGTAACTAAAATTGATGAATAATTAAATTTGCTATTAGATCAATTAACAAAGAAATTGTTGAGAAAGAGATGGCTATTTTGTTGTTCTTTGCATATCTTATTCCTAAAAAGAGTGTAAAATTGATTAGGTGCCTTCCTAATTCACAAATTTGCTATCATATTAATACTTCAAAAAAACTTATTACAGTAACAGTAATACGATATATACTCAACTTACTTTAGCAAAAGTTGTCGTTATTGTATGAACCTTTCTTTTGCATCTTTACTAGAATCAAGTTCAAGTTTAATTGGACTATATTGGAATGGGTTAGACTTGTATAATTTTTTAAACAAAAAGTCATGATCTTAGATATAAAAGGAATAGTTATCATTTGTCAAAATTAAGAGATTCTATCAACATTGGTTTCCCTACAATGAAATGAACCACAAAAAATAGGTTCACTCCTTTTTTTGAGAATATGATTAACTTGACATGAGATATATGAACCCAAAGTAGTTTATCAAATTTGATTTCTTAAGCTAAAATAAAAGTTATATAATAAACTTTAGTGGTTTTCCAAGATTTAAATTCATTCTTTTTAGCCCCAAATTCTTCCTCTTCTTCTACTTCTTATTCTTCATGTTCTTTTTCTTATACTTTATCTCCTTATTCTCCTTCTTCTTCTTCTTCTTCTTCCTCTTCTTCTTCCCATTTTTCTTCCTCTTCTTTTTCTTTTTCTTCTTCTTCATCCTCTTGTTCTGCTTCTTCTTCTTCTTCTTCTTCTTCTTCTTCGTCTTCTTCTTCTTCTACTTCTTCTTCTTCCTCCTCTTCTTCTACTTCTTATTCTTCTTGTTCTTTTTCTTATGCTTTATCTTCTTACTCTCCTTCTTCTTCTTCTTCTTCTTCTTCCTCTTCTTCTTCTCGTTTTTCTTCATCTTCTTTTTCATTTTCTTCTTTTTATTCTTTATCTTCTTATTCCCCATCTTCCTCTTGTTCTTCTCTTTCTTCTACTTCTTCTTTTTTTCTTCTCCTTCTTCTTCTTCTTCTTCCTCATCATCTTCTTGTTCTACAACTTCTTTTTCTTCTTCTTCATCTTCCTCTTATTCCTCTTTTTCTTCTTCTTCTTCTTCTTCTTCTTCTTCTTCTTTTATTTCTTGTCCTTCTTCTTCCTCTCCTTCTCCTTCTTCTTCTTCTTCTCCTCCTTCATCTTTTTCTTCTTATTATTCTTCTACTTCTTCATCTTCTTCTTCTTCTTCTCCTTCTCCTTCTTCTTATTCTTCTTCTTCTTCTTCTTCTTCTTCCTCTCCTACTTTTACTTCTTCTATTTCTTATTCTCTCTCTTCTTCATCTTCTTCTTTATTTGTTTCTTATTCTTCTGTTTCTTTATCTTTCTCTTCTTCTTCTGTTTCTTCTTCTTCTCCTCCTTCACCTTCTCCTTCTTCTTTTTCATTTTTCTCTCTTTCTTCTTCTTCTCTATCTGCTTCTTCTTCTCCTTCTTCTACTTCTCCTCCTTCTTCTACTTCTCCTCCTTCTCCTTCTCACATTTCTTGTTCTTATTCTTCTTCTACTTCTCCTTCTCCATCTACTCCTTCTTCTTCTTCTACTTCTTCTTCTCTATCTTCTACTCCTTGTTCTTCTTATTCTTCTTCTTCTTCTTCTTATTCTTCTTCTTCTTATTCTACATCTTCTTCATCTTATAATTCTTCTTATTTTTCTTACTCTACTTCTTCTTCTTCTTCTTCTTCTATTTCTTCTTCTTCTCCTTCTTCTTATTCTTCTTCTTCTCTTTCTTCTTCTACTACTTTTTCTCCCCCTTCTTCTTCTTCTTATTATTATTTATTTTTTTTTCATCTTTGTCTTCTTCTTCTTCTTCTTCTTCTTTCTATTCTTCTTCCGCTTCTTCTTCTACTTTTTCTGCTTCTTCTTCTTATTCTTTCTTTTTACTCTTCTTCTTCTTCTTCTTCCACTTCTTCTTCTTCTCCTTCAACTTCTTCTTCTTCTCCTCCTCCTCCTTCTTCTTCTTCTTATTCATATTCTTCTTCTTCTAATTCGTCTTCTTCTTCTTCTTCTACAACTTCTTCAACATCTTGTTCATCTTGTTCTTATTATTATTCTTCCTCTACTACGACTTCTTATTATTCTAATTATTGTTATTCTTCTTCTTCTTCTTCATCAGCTTCTTCTTCTTCTTCTACATCAACTTTTTCTACTTCTTCTCCTTCTTGTCCTTCTTCATCTTCTTCTTCTACTCCCTTTTATTCATCATCTTCTTCTTCTACTCCTTCAACTTCTTCTTCTTCTACTTCTTCAACTTCTTCTTCTTCTACTTCTCTTTCTTCTTCTTCATTTTCTTCTTCTTCTTCTTCATTTTCATCTTCTACTTATTCTTCTTCTCCTTCTTTTTCTTCTTCTCCTTCTTCTTCTTCTTCTTCTTCTTTTCCTCCTTCTTCTCCTTCTTCTTCTACCTCTCCTTCTTTTTATTCTTCTACTTCTTCTACTACAAATACTACTTCTTTGTCACCTCTTCCACTTCTTCTTCTTCTTCTTTGTTGTCTTCTCCATCTTTTTCTTCTTCTTCTTCTTCTTCTTCTTCTTCTTCTTCTTCTTCTTCCTCTTCTTCATCTTTTTCTTCTTCTTCTTCTTCTTCTTCTTCTTCTTCTTCTTCTTCTTCGTCTTCTTCTTCTACTTCTTTTATTTCTTCTTCCCCTTCTGCTCCTTCTTCTTCTTCTTCTCCTTCTTCTTCGTCTTCTTCTTATACGTCTTTGTTTTTTTCTTTTTCTTCATCTTCCTCTTCGTCTTCATCTTCTTATTCTTCTTCTTCTTCTTTTTCTCCTCCTTCTTCTTCTTCTTTTTCTTCTACTACTACTACTACTTCATATACTTCTTCTTCTTCTCCTTCTTCTTCTTCTTCTTCTTCTTACTCTCCTTCTTCTTTTTCATTTTCTTCTTCTTCTTGTTCCTCTTCTTCTTCATCTTCCTCTCCTTTGTCTACTTCTTCCTCTTCTTCTTCTCATTCTTTGTTTACCTATTCTTCTTCTTCTTCTTCTTCTTCTTATTTTTCCTCTTCTTCTTCTTCTGCTACTTCATTTTCTTCTTCTTCTTCTTCTTCTTCTTCTACTCCTCCTCCTTCTTCTCTTACTCCTTCTCCTTCTACTTCTTCCGCTTCTTCTTTTTGTTCTTCTTCTTCTTCCTCCTCTTCTTCTTTTTCTTCTTCTTCATCATCTTCTTCTTCTCATCATTTTCTTCTTCTTCTACATCATCATCATCAACTTCATCTACTTCTTCTTCTTCTTCTTCTTCTTCATCTTCTTCTTCTTCTTCTTCTTCCTCTTCCTCTTCTTCTTCTTCTTCTCCTCCTCCTTCTCCTCCTCCATCTCCTTCATTTTCTTCCTCTCCCTCTCCTCCTTCTTCTTCTCCTTCTTTTTCTTCTAGTTCTTGTTGTTCTTCATCATCTACTTCTTCTTCTATTTCTTCTTCTCCTTCTACTTCTTCTTCTTCTTCTTCTCTTATTCTTCTTCCACAAAGTTTCATCTTGCTCTTTCTTTTTTTCTTCTTCTCCATCTTCTTGTTCGTCTTCTTTTTCGTCTTCTTCTTCTTCATCTTCCTCCTCTTCCTCTTCTTCTTCTTCTTCTTCCTCTTCTTCCACTTCTTCTTCTTTTTCTTTTCTTCTACATCTTATTCTTCTTATTATTACTCTTCTTCTCTTTCTTCTACTTCTTATTATTATTCTTCTCCCAATTCTTCTTCTTCTTCTTCTTCTTCCACTTTTTCTTCTTCTCCTTCTTGTTCTTCTACTTCTTCTTTTACTAGTTTTTCTTCTTCTTTTTGTCCTTCTTCTTCTTCTTCTACTCTTTCTTCATCTTCTTCTTCTTCTTCTTCTTTTTCTTCTTCTTCTTCCACTTCTTCTTCTTCTTCTTCTTCCACTTCTTCTTCTTCTTCTTCTTCTTCTTCCTCTTCCTCTTCTACTTCTTCGTCCTCTCCTTCTTCCTCTTCTACTTCTTCTTCCCCTTCTTCTTCTTCTACATCTTCTTATTATTCTTATTTAACCTCTTTTTCTTATTCTTATTCTAATTCTTCTTCTTGTTGTTGTTCTTTTTCCTCTTCCTATTCATCTTTTTCTTCTCCTTCACCTCTAACTTCTTCTTCTTCTTCTTCTTTTTCGTCTTCTTCTTCTTCTTCTGCTGCTCCTTTTATTTCTCCTTCTTCTTCTTTTCCTTCTTCTCCTTATTCTTCTTCTTTCTCTCCTTCTTCCTCTTC